>JAWLRI010000843.1:1652331-1794095 GCA_034781795.1 Crypturellus tataupa | reverse complement strand
CTGTCCCGACTGGCTGCATCTTCAGGTGTAAACATGTTCTTTGTATCTGTGAGTTTGCATGAAGAATCCTGTGCTGATCTTCCTTAAACAGGTCACTTGTTGGGCAAGTCTGTTTGGATTTTGTTAGCAACTCTGTCACCAGAGCACTTGACTAAAAACATATTCAATTGTTTGTGGGATTGTTCTGTGGTAACTTTTTTCCTTCTCATGTGGAGGAAAGCGCCCACGCCAGGCGCGGCCTTTGAGCCCGCCCGTTCTCCCAGCGGCTGGCGCGGCCATGGCCGCCGCGGGACTCCTGGGCCCCCAGCCTGTGGCCCGGGACGTCCCGGGGCCTTTTACGTGCTGGCTGGGCGCCGTGGCTGCCATCGAGGAGCTAAAGAGACTCGTGGGCTGTGTTAGCAGGGGAGCACAGACCTGTTCTGCCTGCGTTGTTACACAGCAGAGCTCTATTATTTTATAGGGTCGTGCTGTTGGTGTAGAACGAGGCGTTAGGGGTAGCCGTGTTAAGTCGAAAATAGGATCCCGCAGAACACACATTTTGCAATTTTGGAGAGACTACAGCTGTAAGAGATGTGAAATTCTTCATTTCCACTTTTTCTTGGTGGTAGAGGTTGAGGGAAGCAAGCTAACCTACAGGCCAAACCCATGGGCAGAGCTGCGTGAGTTGCCTCTAAATTTCACTGCATTTTCCTTTTTTTTTTTTTCCCTCTCTTTTTCTCTTTTTTTTCTTCTCTTTTTCCTGTGTCAGTCTGTCTATTTAAACCTTAATTTCCTTGTACCTTATAACGCATAGTATTTTTACTTTCTAAAACTCTACTTAACACAACTCTGTGTTAATCTAGTCAGTTGCATGCTGCTGTGTGCACAGATTGAGTGAAGAGGTGGTATCTGCTTGGAATCCATGTAGAATCTTTAGGTTTTGATTAAAAAAAAAAAAAGTAAAAATCTCTTAAGTAGTTCTAAGTCAACTTCAAGCTTTGTGTAGTTAAGCGGTGTTGCATTATACTTTCTGGCAATAACAAAGTGTAGTGTCATAGAGAAAAACCAAACTCAAAACCAAAAACCATTTTTTTTCTCAAATTTTGTGCCAGCATAAAAATCATACCAATTGGAGAAAGCAATTTTTTTTTCATTTCATTTTTGAGAGCTACTTTGTCTTTCTACTCAGGTGCCATGCACTTATGATTTGAAGTTTTGAAAATTGAAGCTTTCCAAAATCTGTCATTTTAATATTTTCCCTCATCCTCTGAATTTTAGTGTTAACCTGTTAAACAGGTTTGCTAAACTAATGGTACTTTACCCTATTTACCAAAAAGAATTCTTCAGCTAAACAGCAGTAATGAAGACATTTCTCAGACCATTTGTTCACATGAGTTTTTAACTCAGCTACTTTAACATTAATATTAAACTTATATTTGTTTTCATTTTTTTATTTGTTACTTCTTATGTTTAGTTTGTCTGTTTTTAAATAGTAAAATGTATCACTGTTATTTCAGTCTGTCACAGTATTATGCTGTTAGAACAATAGAGACAGAACATGTTAATCTGCTTTTTCAGTAAATGGAAAGGGGAGCTGGTATTCTGCATGGCTGCTAAGGCAAGATTTTTTTTTTTTAAACTTTGATCTTTAACTTAGCAACATCAGTATTTCATTGCTGTTCTTCTAAGAAGAGCTAGTTTGAGGCTTTTTAAGAAAACATTTTTCAGGAAAGGTTGGTAGGAGTAGGGTTTTTTTGTTAATAAACGATACAAACATGCACGCATCACACTGTGGTAGATACGGACTGTTTGCTTTCTATGTCAGTGGAACGTGTTTAGTTGGTATTTGCTTGGTAATGTAGTCTTAGCACAGTTTTACTGTGACTTGTCTCGATCAACTAGCATGTGGACGGTACCTCTGAAAACATTTTATTCTGTCAAATGTAAAGAAACTATGTAATAAGTGATGTTGGGTTAAACTTGTGGTGATCTTCCCTTTATCCATCAGCCTTACTCCAGAGGGGCTTTCTGATTTGTCTGATTCATTTGGTATGTTAGTCTCAGACTTTGTGAAGGAGTCATGTTGCAACTTCCTGGTGAAATCTTTCTTAGCTAATTCAATGTGGCTGAATTAGCTTTAGTTTTAGTGACAGGTTTTGCTGCTTAGTTTGTTGCTGTTGTTTGTTTTGGTATGCTAACCTTATCTGCCCTGTTCTCCTCTACTCTCTGTCCCTTTTGTCTTTCAGTTGCGCTGATTTTGTGTAACATTGTGACTGTTTCTTTTCATCAGAAACCATTGCAAACATGGGACCCAGGCGGAAAAATGTGAAACCCTGCTCAGTGAATAGGGAAGGTTCCGAGTCTAGCAAACCCGATGAGCCAAAAGATTACATGAACCAGCTCTCCCATGAAGTGCTTTGCCACATCTTTAGGTGAGAAACTTACAAGAAATTGATTTATTTCTTATGCTTATATTGTTTTCTGTTTTTTTTTTTTTTTTTCCTCTATACTATGTTTTCCTGCACTGATGTTCATTTCACGTAATATTCAGAAACGGTATATGTAGAAGGCATAAAGTGGTAAATAAAAAAGAGTGAGAAACAATCTTTCAGTTCCAGGAGTCATTTGGCCCCTTTGACAGTTAACTTATGTGAATGTCATGAAGAAATGTCATGGTGGCATGAAGAAATAAATAAGAAAAAAAGACAATATGATTTAATTTTGTTGACTACTATGTAGCAAGTATTTAATTATTGATCTCATTGCAGATATAATAACCAAGAAACATATTTTGAAATTGCTGCATCCAATTCATAGTGCATGCAGTAAAACATCTGGATGAGTGAATACTGATGATTCATCTTGATGATGAATTTTCCCTACAGCCCTGTCCTTCTCCAAGATGGTCCTTCTCCCATGCCAATTATATTCAAGACACAATGTCCTACTGTTGTTTGTTTTTTTTTTTTCTTTTTTTTTTTTTTTAATGAACAATAGTTCCCTCAGAGAATCTGTAAATTCAGTACAATATGTACTAGGAAATGAAAATACCTTTAATTATACTATGTAGAAAACATTGTAGTAAATGTGGCTGTTTTGGTCAGAAGTATTTATTAGAGAACTGAAGCAACTACCAAGTTTAAATTTCTATTTTTTTGTAACTCAGATATCCTGTATTCAGTGTCAAAAATGCTAGGTCCTTCTGCAAAACTATAAATTCACACCTTACTAGAGCTGCGCCCTAAAATCCTGTTTGAATTAATATTTTGGATTTTAGAAATGTCTGACTTCATGTAGTCATTCTTGGGGTATTACTTAGTTTGGAAGAAATTCAAAAGGATCTGCTTTCAATAAATCAGAGGGGTGTTTTTTCCTCTCCCAAAGGTACCTTCCCTTGCAGGATATCATGTGCATGGAATGCCTATCCCGGAAGCTGAAGGAAGCGGTCACCCTGTATCTGCGAGTGGTGAAAGTTGTGGATTTATGTGCAGGCCGCTGGTGGGAATACATGCCCACTGGTGAGTAATGTACTCACTTAAGATACGGCATTAATCTGGTATTGAGCCATACTATACTGCTACTTATGTTGACACATGCAGGGTAAAGTTTTCAACTGCAGGAGAAAGAATTAGATATTTAATTCCTTATGGCTTTTGTGAGATTTGGGTGGCTTCCTTAAGTGGTTTGGAAAAATTATATGTCTGTATATACGTGTATGTATATATAAATATATATGTTAATATTGAATATTGCTGTAGCAGAAATGGGGATTCTCTGTAGCAATCTGTAAATACAATCTGTGTTTGTCTGATTATTGTAAGGGAGTTAATCCAAGGGTTAATCCAAGAAGAGGCTGTTTGCATGCAGGCAGGAAAAAATACAGTGGAATGAGAGAGCAACTCATCTGCCAACACTTAACAATGTAAGAATAAATAAATTTTGATGTCACACCTCAAGCCATCTTCAGATCAATAGATAAATTTGGCAACCTAGGTCAACCCTGTGAGTATTAGGATTTCTGTTGGATTTAAAATACACTGCTGGGATTTGTGTTGGGGGAGAGTGAGAGAGAAAAAATGAGTGAATTCTAAGAATTAGAAGCTCTGCAAAGTTATGTGTATTAGATTTAGCCATCTACCTGATATCAGACTTATCTATACTTACATTTATCTTAATATAAAGCCCTGCTTTATATTCCTTGTCTTGTGTCATGTTAGAATAAAGCAATCCTTTGTTTTAAGAAACTGTCTCATTTCTTTGGGAGTTGTGAACTGTGGTGAATAGTGAAGAGCTGCAGATTCCTGGAGGACTTGGGCATTTTTTTGAGCCAGAGACTTGATAAATGGATGTCAGGAAAGACAGGTACACAGAGTCTGACGGTAGAGATGCTTCATCTGAGAAGGGAGAGTATTTAGTTAATTGTAACCGTGTAACTGCCCTGAACAACACACTTAACAAACTGGCAAAATTCAAGGCAGAAGAGTATTCGGGTCATAATTTAGGTCATAATCTTCTGTGGAGATGGAAGACAAACTGTTGCTTCACTGAATGCATCTTCTGACACTGTAGAATTTGTACTGCTATACAATGACAACAGCATACTGGCTTTCCCTTTACAACTAGCTGCCCACTGTCACACAAATGCCAAATGTCTTATTGTCATCTTAGGTTTCACTGATTCCAGTTTCCTAACGCTGCTGAGGAAGATGCCAGACATTGAACAACTTTATGGTCTTCATCCCAGGTATCTTGAAAGACGCAGGGTCCGTGGCCATGAAGCTTTCAGCATTCCTGGAGTTTTAGAGGCTTTGCAGGCCTGTCCAAATCTGCTGGTGAGTGGTCAGACTCAAGAGAGAACATCTTTCAACGGCTGAGATGATCCCTAGCGCAGAAGAAATAGGGACCTATTGTTAGTATGTTCATAGGGCTTTTGTATTCAGCCCTCACTATACAGAGTAGCAGTTAATTCTGACCACATCTGCAAATGTGAAGCAACTAAAAACAATACTAATTTGAAAATTGGCAGCAGTGGATATCACAGGTGTTCTTAAGTCCAGCAGTGAACTGAAACTGATCCTTCTGCTTTTGTAAAGATAAGTATTTCTGCACAAAATACACACTGTGTTAGGTTGTGCATTACTAACAGGCTCACATAGTTAAAAGGGTACTGTTGTTTAAACTGCTATTAGAGCATTTGTTTTGCTTGCTTTTCTCCAGGGTGTTGAGACGTCTCATCTGGAGCTGGTGGAAGCTATTTGGACATATATGCCACAAGTGCACATTTTAGGGAAGTTTCGTAATCGTAATGGTGCTTTTCCAATCCCTCCTGAGAACAAACTGAAAATTCCTATAGGAGCTAAAATTCAGACTTTGCACTTAGTAGGTAAGTAAATTAACTGACCTTAATATGGATATAAAGACTTGGAACTTCTGTGAGATTGTCATTCTTTTCAAAGGAGCAAATTTGACATGTAGCATTTTGGCATTATTAGTTATATGATAGCAGATTCAAAGCACAAATGCCAATAAACTATATTGACTATTTGAGGTGAAGAACTCGTGTTTAAAAAAGCCACAATTCTTGCCATGTTTGCAGTAGCAGAGAAAGCAACTTTTAAAGCCAAGGTAATTAATTTTGAGTAACTTAGTGTAGAATTTGAAAGTATGTTTAAAATTGTATGTGACTCGAACTTTTATTTTGTTTTTAGGAGTGAATGTTCCAGAAATTCCTTGTATCCCAATGCTGAGGCACCTTTATTTGAAGTGGGTGAGACTCACCAAACCACAGCCTTTTAAAGATTTCCTTTGTATCAGCTTACGCACTTTTGTCATGAGGAATTGTGCAGGTAAGAGAAAGGAATGCATTTGAAGAAGGGATGTTTTGGCATGTAGAAGATTAATACTGTTAAAGCTGCAAATGTAAATCTTAATATTTTTTTGTTATGCAATATTGCAAAAGATGACATTGTTTCATTCATGATGCTTGATGGAAATGTACTACTTTTGTCTACTGTTTTCGGTGCTACATGTTCACTTTCTGATTCAAATGGATTGATATAAGTATCTTTGACTTAGCACCGTATAACCAGTTTTATTAAGTGAACAATTTTCTTTGTATTGGTCTGTTCCTTGTAGGACCCACAAATTCCCTGAAGTATGTCCCCTTAGTGACGGGCTTGGCTTCTGCCCGAAATTTGGAGCATTTAGAACTTGTTCGTGTTCCCTTTCTTGGAGGACTTATCCAGCATGTGGTAGAAGATAGCTGGAGATCAGGTACAATTTTGCACTTGAAGAGAAGGGGAAAAAAAAAATTACTGGAGGCACATGAGGCTTAGCCTTTTTTTTCCTGTAACATGCCCTTTCTTAGTTGCAAAGTTACCTGGTTGCAATAATCTATGGCATGGCTCTGCACTGAGTATTGTTTTAATATTTTACCTGGAATTATCTTTTGACTAATAAATTAACCTTTCCGTTATTGGTGAATGTAGCTGGCAGGTTTTGAGAGAGCTGAGTTTAAGTATATTTTATATTGTTTTGCTTATAGAAAAAGATATTTTCTTGTTAAACCACTTTTAAAAGTTTTAAGTTTAAAAGTTTAAGGTTGTGATCTGTGACTAAAGTAAAAGAATGGCTTCTATTTGTCAGGTGGTTTTAGAAATTTGCACACTATAGTTCTGGGAGCTTGCAAGAATGCCCTTGAAGTGGATCTTGGCTACCTCATCATAACTGCTGCACGAAGGTATGGCCTCTCAAATCTTTCTTTTCTCTTTGTCAAAATAATTGTCTTTGTAATGAAGTCCCAGAGCATAAAGCTAAAGCATAAACCTTTAAAAGTTTAAGGAGCAAAGAATTTGTAAACTTTATATGACAAGAATATTCTGTAGTTAGAAAAATAATTGGAGTCTGTCTGCTGCTGACTTGCTTTATCATAAAGCTTGTTCTCGGTATTCTGTCTTCTCTGAAAAGAGTTTGTTGCTGTTAGCATTGTAGTAAGCTCAGTGACTAATGCTGCTGCGTAGCTGTCACATAGTGCTGTAGAGATGCAAGTAACCTCTTATTGCTGCTATTATTAAATATTATTTTTGTTCTGCTACCAGAGAGCCTCTTCTTGAGTGGCCTCTTAGCAATTGTGATTTGGAGCACCTTTTAATATGAACCATACTTGATTGATTTCAGGTTGCATGAAGTGCGAATCCAGCCTTCCTTGACCAAAGATGGTGTTTTTTCTGCTCTGAAGATGGCAGAACTGGAATTCCCACAGTTTGAAACTCTTCATCTAGGATATGTTGATGAGTTTTTACTACAATGTATGGCATTTTTTAAAAATACTTAAATTGTTTGGCAAATATTAGATTAAAATAAATTTGGTTTTAACAATTTTCTAAAAGCCCTTAAAAATAATATAAATATGCAGTTAATGAGATTCTGGGTCTTACAAAGTCATCTATTTGTGTGTATATATATTTTTTTCACCTTCATATTCTGAAACTCTCACTGAAAGTGGGAAAGTCTTAGATTTACTGAGATAAAGAAATGATATGATCTGTTTAGACCAAACCGGACTAAATATGGAATTGGAAAATCATGCTGTAAAAGGCCCATTGCTAAAATTTATGGCTGTATTTGCTGTCCATTTTTCCATAGGTAAAATGACAAATGGGGACTTAGTGAAGTATGGCTTGGCTGATGTTGTTGAAAATCCAGGAATTATTACAGACATTGGTATGAAAGCTGTAAATGAAGTTTTTTCTTGTATCAAGTATCTTGTAATTTACAACTGCCCACATCTACACAACCCAAATAATTGGATCACAGGTATAGTACACTTTTGAAATTTTAGAGAGATAATTTGAAAAGCACATGAAGCATGAGATCCAACCTTTTAGTATAAAACTGCCGATCGAAAAAGCATAATAGCTAAGTTAAAAGGAAAGCTTGAAGTGGTGAAATGTATTTGTACAAGTCTGCAAGATTTATTGACTGCATGCATGTTTTGTGTATGGAGTTCCGTATGTAAACGTTTAGTTGCATTGATTCGTGAGGAAGAAGTCTTACTTAAACTTTGTGATGTTTTGTTGCACTTTATCCCACTTCTGATATGCATATTTCAAGTAATTAATACTACTTGAATTCTGATCCTTGTAGGTCTGGTAATGAGATTGTAAACTGTGTGTGGCTTATTTGTTTTTTGTTTTTCTGCTTGGAGAAATGATAAAAGTACTAGAGATCAGTGAGAAAGAGAATGGGGTTCACTTGGGTGTATATATGTTATAAAATAGACCCAGAACTGCAAACTCATTTTGTGTAATCACAGAATAATATAATAGAATGACATGACATTATTCATAGGAAGTATATGCAGGTTAACACAGTGTAGCAAATTTAGACAGTTACAGAATGCACTTGCTTCCTCCATTTAAAACCTAAAAAATTGATAGGATATAAGGGGGGATAAAAACATAGTAGTGGATTTTTTTTTCTTCTCAATGCTATTATTGCTTATTCTCTTGTAGAAGGTGAGAGAGATAAGATAGGGTTTGGAACCGTAATGATAACTGTCAGTGTAGATAAGAAAGATGCCCTATCTCAAATATGGAAAGGTTATAATGGAAAAGAAGTGAAGTAGAAACTTTCCAAGAAATGTATCTTTTCATCTTCTGCAGATCACTCAAGATGGACCCGACTGGTTGACCTCACACTCGTGCGATGCCATGCGATAAAACTGGATTCTTTCAGTCAATTCATTGAGTTATTGCCAAGCTTAGAATTTATTTCTCTTGACCAAATGTTTCGTGAACCCCCGAAGGTGAGCCCTTCAATATATGCTTTGGCGTTTTAATGCTACCAGCTAATCTAAAACTTTTGAACTACCATTGTTTACATGCTTTTTAAAATTGTGATTATGTTAAGTAAATGACTCGAGTTTGCATATGCTATCAATATAGTATGCGAGAAAGAGTATTAGTTTCTTTTGTTGATAGGAGCCGTGATGGTGAATGAATATACAATGAGAAAATAAGATCGAATGGACTCTGTTTCTGTCGTTCTCTGATGCAGTTTGATTTTACTGATGCTTTTTATATAATTACTTTTTCATGCCTAGGGACCTGTTCACAATGCTAAGGACTTTTACAAGCTGCATAATTATTGAGAGGGAGGGGTGGGGGGGGGGAAGAGGAGGCACGATTATTGTTCTCATACTTGAGTGCTTTCAAAGCTTGGGGATTTTATTTCTTCACTCTTCTCTCCCTGTGTTGTAACATGCAAGTCTTCCTAACAGTTGCAATGTATATTGATTGCATAGAAAAATGTTTCTTTTTCTCTCAGTGACCTATCTTGAGGCCCCTATGTTTTGGGAAAACTTGGGAATTATAACCTATCTGTGTTGAACTATAATGATCATGTAACACATAATAGCATTTACTAAAGTAAAAAAGGGAGATTTTTTTTTTTGATGGCCAAACTTGGACCGACCTCTGCAATGTGTAGTGTAAGCAAGTATTAGAATTAGGTCCTTTGTCCAACCTGTGTGCATGTTGTTCTGCCATCCTAGATAATACTGACACAGTGCATCTGTTGTTGGCATTAAGATGTGTTGTGTAGGTAAGTACCAGTCTTCCCAATCAATATAGGTGTTCTTTGTTTCAGGGTTGTGCTCGTGTTGGCCTAAGTGCAGGCACAGGGATTGGCGTCTCATCTGCCTTGGTCAGTAATCAGAACTCTAACAATGACAATGACAACAACAATAACCACCAGAATAACAATAATCCCAACATCCACCACAACAATCACCAACACCCAAATGACCAGAATGAGGAGAATGAGCTGCGGCAAGATGGGCAGGCTGAAGAACAGCAAATTGCAGCTGAGGGTAACCACTGATCTCTGAATCTTTGCAGGGAGTGCTTGGCATTGCTATTTACATAGGATCCTACACAAGATAGGAATATGCATTAACTTATTACTCTTACAGCTCTTGGTATGTAATTTAAACCTTTTCTAAAGGCTGTCTGCATGCATCTGATATCTGTGCAGATAAAAGCATCTTTGTATTTTGTCTTATAACTAATACATATGTATTGAACTTCCCATTGGTAAATTACTGTCATACAGATGTTACCAGCTTAAAGTGTCAGCATGATACTGATCTATGAAAGTGGTTTTCTAGGTCACTCTGAGGTTTGGCAGTGCATCACAGGTATATTTTTATATTACAGATCTATTTTTAAGCTTTACCAGGGAAGTCATTTGGAGGAATAAATATAGAAATCTTTGATGTACTGCTTACTGCAGTAGTGCATGACTTTTGAGGAGCAAAAACTGTGGAAAAGTAAACTCAGTGTTTAGGCTGGGGCCTTTGCTAAGGAAAAGAGGTAGAAGAAATCTGTGAGAAGCTCTGTGCATCTTTTGATGTTCTGTGCACTAGGCAGCTGTTACTTATTTCTTGGTGTGTCTTTGATGCCTTGGTGGATACCAGTTGAATTCATCTGATTATAGATTATGGGTTCTGTTCCTTTCATTCCCTCCTGTTGATATTATCTCAATCTTTTCAGCATTGAATGAAATGGAGGAGGTGGTACAAGAAGGAGTGGCTGTTGTGCAAAGCCAGAATGAGGTCCCTGCTCAAAGCCAGGCTGTTGTTCCAATGGAGGTAGATGAAGAGCAAGCAGGTAATTTCAGTTTCTGAAAGAAACTATTTTTCAGAATTCCCTTTTTGAGAGGTTAAATTCTTCAGCGTAAATGTGATTTTCGAAATTTATTTAGCTTGGATGTCTGGTGCATTTGAAATGTTGCTAGCACAGCATACTACTGCAAAGGAATTTTATTCTATTTTAAATCTGTTTTTAAAATATCCATTTTGCTTCTGCATATGGAGCACAAGATCTTAGTTTTAAAGGCTTATTTTTGTGTTGAGTAGAACAAGAGCCTCAAAATACCTGATTAAGCCTGTTTTTTTCTGATGCTGTTATTAGTGGCTTCACTTCCACTAAGACTCTTGGAATCTCTTTCTAGTCCCATTCTAACCAGAACAGCTTGTTCTGATGTTCATTTAACTTGTATTGGTGACATCCCTTAAGCAGTCTTGATTTGGTTTTGTATCTGCCATTTGCTGGACAACATGGCTGCCTGGTAGATAAGTGCCCGCAATACTGAGTGGCACACAGTGTCCTAGGTACGTTCACTTTCTCAAGATAGTTCCTGAACAGGTTTGTCTCTTGCACTGTTTCTAGTCAGGTAAGTCATTGCGATTGGGTCATACTTTTGGTTTTAGACACGTTTTTGATTTTAGACAAGAGCGGTAATCACTGTTGTCCTGATCAACATTCCTGTCTTTTCTGGGGGTTTCAGGGACTGGTTATAATAATTCTGCAATTACTTTTGCAATTGTGGAAAAACTTTAAAATATTCTGAAACAGAAACATTGTGGAAATGCTACATTTTGTCTTATAGTTGACACACTATTTCCCCTGCCAGCTAGAATGCTATGTTTTGGGGTTCAGTGACTCATCTCCAGCAAGACGACTAAATTAAAAGGATGAATTTGGCTAAGCTCAGCCAAATTAATTTCTTCCTGTCACTTTTCCGAGAAGTTCCTAGTTCTTCAGTGCTCTAACATCTGTGTGACTCTTTTAATATTAACTGTTAGCAATTTGCTGCTGTTTTCAGGACCAAGTGGCATTCAGCCTGTTGTGAAAGCAGCGCCTATTACTGTCCATGATTCAGACAGTGAGGATGAGGAAGAAAACATGGGGACATCAAGAGCCTGCATCACTAGCAGCATTGCACAGAATTACTCAGATGGAGAGGAGAAAGCCAGAGATCCAGTGGAAACTAGAGAGCCTTCAGGTGTGAAAGAGTTGGGTAAGGCCTGGGTGCTGTTAGGCGGAATTTATTCTCAAGCTTTAGTTTTCCAGCTAAAAAAGTGAATGCAGTTTTCCAGCTTTGTATAATTCATGCTTATTTGTTTACTCCCACCACCTCCCTATTACAGTGCTAGCAGAGATGTAGAAGCACATCTCTCTAAGCACTCTGATTATGTAATCACAGGGGGGAAGCAAATCAAAAATCGTAGCACTGCACTACTGTGTCTGTAGAAACTTGTAGCTATTCTAGATTTGCAAGTGTAAATGACCCCTGCGCGGACACTTTAAGGGGAACCTTGTCTTCTGTGGGAGCTTTGGAAGTTGAAATTCAGGATAATGTCCAGTACTCTTTTCTTCACCATTGAGCAGCGCTTGTTCAGTGACACCCTTCCAAGCTAGGGGCTTGGGGCATCATAGTAGGATGGTGAATATAAACATAGGACGAGGCTTCCTGTCTCTTGTAGGATATAGAAAAGGGCCCTCTGTCTCTTGAAGGAATTATAGCACATCCATGATACCAGGTCTGGCTCCTGTGTCTGATGCTGTAGGAAGTACTGCTTTTCCAACAACACAGATAGCTTACTATTTCTTGCAGTTTATATTCTAAGTAATGTATGCAAATAAGGAAGAAGTCAAGGTTGAATTGTAAATTCTATGTAATTGACAGATTGAAGTACATGTACATATTTATTAAAACTTAATGAATGTTTAGCTAAGCCATTAACATAAAATTTCCTATTTCGTGAAGGACTGAGAAACTTACTGGCCTAATACTGGTTTTATTTTTGCAAAGCCAGGGCAAATCAAAGCTGTAATGAAACAAATAGATTCCTGCTTGTAAATAGCATATTCCTTACACATCAGCCCCCCTTTCAATCTGGTACACTTCAAGACTTGTGGTTTCAGCTTGGGAACTTGTAGAGTGCTGTGCTATAAAGGTGAGGTCAGTTCTTGTTTGGGGTTGAAATAACCTGTAATAGCTAAAAGCTAATTTGGGAAACTTTTGTAGTGCTCCTAGTGTGTTTAGGCTAACTGGCTAATGCTTAGTCTAACTGAATGAGACTGTTAAGACAGTAGACATTTAAGTGCTGATCTTGACTAGGACACTATTCACTATGCTTTTTTAAATCCAACTGTCAGGTGAGACTCATAGTGCCTATTCATACCATTTTCATATCCAGAACTGGAGCTAAGGGTTGCTAATGAAAACAAAGTTCAGCCACATCTATGTTATTACTTAATTCTTCAGATTCCTTATATTTAAGAAAATGAAAGTCTACATACAGTATTCTTATTTTTTATTTTACTTTTCATATTTTTATTCTTCGACCTTTTTAACCAGTGAGCTGTTGTGTGGAAGAATTAGCCTGTCTGGTGAATATGTACCTCACTTACTAGCAGACACAGTGGCATATCACTACAAAATTAGCTTCAGGGCATTGTAGAAAGTGAGTAGTTGATGGAATTATCTTCAGTTTATGTAGCATCAGAGAGTTGTGATGCTAAAATGGTCCCCACAGGATTTGTCTCTGGCCTCTAGGCGGCCTTCGATTTTAGGTAGCAACTAGCAGAGTAACACTCAGCATTTATTTAAACTGTATACTAGGTTTCTTCCCTTGCTTCCCTTCTCTCATGCTTAACTCTCATTAACAGTGAGTGGCAAAGGCAAGACGCCCTTGCGGAAGAGGTGCAGTGCCAGCCAAGTGGTCCAGAGAAAGCAGTTCCATACTGAGGAAAGCAGCTGTGAGAAAGGCTGTCAAGTAACAAGCGAGCAGATTAAAGCAGACATGAAAGCAGCAAGTGACATACCTGACCGGAGCAAAAGCAAAGATTCTTACCCAGCTTGCAGTAATACTACAGGATCAACTGGAACATCCACCTCCTGCAGTGCTGCTTCTCCTAGCTCTGACTGTGCACAGACTGCTAATAGCCACTCGGCTGGCGCCAGTCCAGCCACTGCAGATGAATCGAGGCAGTGCGTCTGCTCCCCTTGTAAGAATGAAGGCTGCGCTGAGAGAGAGGCTGAGGAGAGCTCTCTTTGTTCCAGGTGTTCCTGCTATAAGCCTCAGGACACGCAGCGGAGGACTAGTGGGTGTTGTGATGGGGAGTGTCCATCCACAAGTGGAACCTGCAGAAGTGGACCAAACAGCACTAGGTCAGATTTTGCACTTAGGACTCTGCCAAAGTGTGAGTCTTCAGTTGAGGCAAGAGATGAGAGGACTAGTGGGAGTGCTTGTGGGCCTGCCCCTGAGGAGGAGAGCACTGGCTCACAGCCCAGGAACTATGAGGTGGAGTATAAAGAAGAGTATCCACGCCGACCTCTCACAAGAGCTAGAAGCAAGCTGTCCCATGTGCCTCTGGTGTCAGAGTCAGGTATGAACCATGACCATATGTTCGTTTCTGTGCTGGCAGAAACTATTAAATAAAAGCAACACTCACAAGTAATAAAGTTAAGCATAATCAAAGGATATCAGTGGAAGAGGCTTCACTGCCATGGCTAAGTAAATTAATGAATCTCTTTGTAAAGAAGAGTGCCAGTGACTTTTTTTTCGCAAATATGTGTGTGCTTGTTATCCTTACCATACTAAGTGGTGTTAGATTTACTTATTTGAAGACCAAATGCAACTTCTTGAGTGTGTCTCTTTCTGTGAAGGCTGTCATTCAAATATAACACTGTCTCCACTGTTAAAATCCTTCCTTCAAAAAAGGAAGAAGAGAGCAGGTATGTAAGATCTCAGCAAGAGGCCAGGAGTTAATAACTAATACTTTGTGAACAAGTAAAGAAAGACATAATGAGCTGTACAATCTGTGGAAGATTGTATGCCTGTATATTAGATTCTACTTCCATGTACATAAGGCATGATCATCAAACTTGTTGAAAATTGTCTTTTTATTGGAGTGTATTTCACATCATATAAAGTAAGATAAAACAATCAAACAAAAACCTCTGGCTGTAATGAAGGAAAAAGGGGAGAAGGAAAAAGGAGAGGGGAACTTGCTGATACCTTCTCTTTCTTCTTGGTGTACTTCCTTGCCAAAATAATCATCTTAGTTTGTCATAAGACATTTCACACTTACTTTGTATATCCAGCTTTGGTTACTGAGAATATCTGGCAAGTAAAATAAAACTGAAAAGTTAAATATACTAGTTAGAGCTGCATAATTTGGAGATAGGAAAGGCTGAAGTAATCAATTTTTTATTTGTTAACATAGAGTCATTCAAACACAGCATTGTCTCCTGTTTCTCTTAATTTTCCAAGTGTTAATAAAACTTAAATCACCTAGGAAGCTATTCTATAGCTAAGTGAATTTCAGATTAATGACATGATCTTTCTAATAAATTTAAGATACATATTTTCTTGCTTACCTTATAGTGACTAGCAATTAATTACTAAAAATGAACCAAGAAGACTTTATTCTCATCTGCTCACTACCGACAAATAAAATTAATTCAGTCAGATCAAGGTATTAGATTATGGTATTGTGAGAGTAGCTCTCTTATTCTGAGAGTAGCTCTGTTTCATGTTGTTAGTCAGGAACAAAGTTTATTCTGTTAATGCAGAAAACTTTTTCTTATTTCCTGTGTTTATCCTTAAACATAGGCAGAACTTTTTTTTCCCCAGCTTCATAGAATTACATGTGCATCTTTATGCAGTTTTTCTCGCTGTTTGAAGCATCAAGTGTTAGCTGATGCTTGAGATAGAGCATGAGATTTGATTCATCATTTTGATTTGTAAATCACTGCTTCATACAGAAAACAGTAAAGTTCCTTCTTGTAGCCACTATAGTACTTTTTCTTCTCTAGGACAGAGTATACAGTGTTTACCAAATTTAATCTTTTCTCCAACATCATAGGAAGTATTTCATTATTTGTAAATATTTTATTAACACTGCATTTTCCAAACTCTGGATCCCCTAAAGGAGTAGCTTAAATTCTGCACTTTCGCAAGCCTAGTGTGTGTCAGCTGTAATTAATAGTTTTCATGCATGGGTAGATATTTTTGATATTATGTAGGGAATAGGTCACCTTTAATATTATTGGTAATATAACACAAAGTGTATTGTCTCTAATATTTTGCATTTTTATCTTGATATTTGTAAACATGCCATCTGTTTAAACGTAAAAGCTGAAGTTTCACTTTAATAAAAGTGACTTCCTGATGCATGCAACAGAAGCAGCCTGGAGATCTATTTTTTTTTAAACTTAGGCTTCCTTTACAACATCAGGAGAAGCTTAGTGACAAGCAGACTTTGAAGAAGATTATTTCTGTTATTTAAAACATTTCAACTACTTTGGTTCTTGTATTCGTCAAGAGTGTTTTATTTGTTGTAGCAAACAAAGTTTAACCTCACAAGCCAGCATCTGTTCCTCTCTTGACTCTGCATCTTTCTCGCTGAGTGATGTTGGTCTACTATTCCCAGCATCCTTGTACTTCACATGAATGATTTTGCCAATGAACCTGACAATGCTTTTTGTATTAGGAAAGCTACACAGTTATTTTCAAGCCAGACAGGTATTTTGATTTAATTCATTTAACACATACATAGTCTTATTGGAAGTGTTAGTTAGGAAATGTCTCTGCTGTTTCCTAGAATCCAAACAAACAAAAGATTTTCTGTTTTTCTGTTTGCAGAGGTAGCCAAGCCAAAGCCACGACAAACCACAAAGCGGAAAAGAACAGCTGACAAGTCCACAAGCACGAGTGACCCAGTTATTGAGGATGATCATGTTCAAGTAAGGTCTTTTTCTGCTACAGATTTCTCAGCTGCAGGAGTTCATGAGCGATGACATACTACAAGCTTGTGTTTGATGTAGAAGCTAGCTGAGTTATAACTGATGCTGCTGCTTTCTTTGGTCCTATCTTTATGCAGGAAATTCCTATCTCAGGTGCAGCAATACTTTGGCCCAAGAAGAGCAAAGTACAAGCTAAAACTGTGCTTACTAAGGTTTGTCAGTTGCTTGTGGCTACAATGATGCATCAAGTCCTGCCTTTGCACAGTGCTTTTCTTGATGCGCGGAGGAAACCTTTTATTCTTTGGCATTTACTTTTGAAAGCACAGCATAGACTACTGGTGTTTTTAATTTAAAAAAAAATATGTAACTGAAAGGATATGTAACTGCCTTTAACTATGAGTGTGGTTATGACACAGAAAATCACCTGCTGAACTGCAGGATGAAAGTTCTTTGTGCGCGTAAATAACTTGAGTTAATTCTTCAGCAGTAAAGATCGGTCATGGAAGGAGAATTCACAAAGCCGGTTTTCACTCTAGTGGGGGTGCTTATCTGAGGCTCTCATTCCAGATGAGCAAGAGTCCTTGACAGTGAGACTCAGAATGGCTAAATTAGGATTCTGTTTTGAGTCCTGCTGCAAGGGAACCTACATATGTTTCTTTTCTCCCCTCTGTCAAGTGAAAGGATGATAGGAAAGGCCCCTAATTTTATTTTTCTCCTCCTGGTCATTAGGATGCATTATAGATTTTATAATTAGCATAAATAATATACCCAGAAATGTCTTTTTTCTTGTTAAAAAAAATAGTGTTTTTGAAAGGACACTATTTTGCTTATGCCTCTCTTGTTGTAAAACTCAAAGATGATTTTATTTTTCCTAGCCCATAGTGGAGAGAGATTTGAATATGTTATACATTTAATTTCCAGATGATTTGTTCTGAGGCACACTGGTGGAAAATAGAATTGGAGTGATAGTTTAATGTAGATTTTCTGAAAGTTCTGAGAAGTTGTACCTAAGATTTGTTTTTTGATTAAAATTGTGCCTTGTGATATGACTTTTTTTGTTCTTGTTAAGTTGTTCTTTCATATTTTGTGATGCTGCTGGTCAGCAGAGAGCCTTTTTCTCTCGCTGACAGCAAATGTCTTGTTGTATTATGTAGATAAACATCCTATTAATATCCTTCTAATGTTTCTAACAGCAGCTGCTTTCATTGTTGGCAGTGTCTTTTAAATCAAGCTTTTTCCTTTGCTTTACCCTCTTATAGGTGTGTGTCTTTTTTTTAACACCAGGTACTGACTTTAAAATCCAAAAACCTTGTTGGAATCACCTTGACCAACTGTGGAATAACAGATTTGGTACTGAAAGATTGCCCAAAAATGATGTTCATACATGGTATGTAGTTAATATCATCAGGACACATAGAACCTCAAGGCACTCTATTTCTTTAAATATTCAATATCTCTTCTCCAACTGGGATCATTAAAAGTTTCTGAAAGAATAAAAGCCAGTCTGCTACTTATTTTGTATTCATCAGACTGATGCTTAGAACACCAAGTACAAGTAATTCTCAGGTTCACAGTCTTATAAACTGTAACTGATTTAATGAAGATTAATATCTGAAAAATCAACAGATAAAATATATGACAATTACGAAGATAGAGATGCTTATTGAAAGACTGTAATAAAATAATTGGAAGTTGATGAAATGAGTTTGAGCTCTGTGTGTTTTCTTATTTCTTCTTGTCTCCATAGATTATTTAACTGGCAGAATAATATTATCTTCTTGACAAGATAAAAATCTATTTTAAATTATGGCATTTTAACTGTCTTAAATTCCTGTTTAAGGGCGTAAGACTAATTTTGTTTTGAAGCATTGGGTCATTATTTTCTGCAATATTTATACTTAGTAGCACATTCTCTTCTGACTTAAGATATGTTTCTTATCACACAACTTCACAATACTTTGTGATCTGATTTTTAAGCCAGTGGTTTTTAATTGTGATGGTTCATAAACTATTTCAAGGAGCTTTGTAAAAGGAAGGAAAGGAAAAATCACACTGTTAGATTAAATTTAATGGTTTCTTAAAAGAATTTCTTCTGCGCTTTCACAGGCAAGATTTTTGATCAGAATGTGGAAAAAATGAATAGTTACTCTATTTTTTTAAAAGATATTTAAATTGCCAGGTATCTGAACTAATGATACTACTCATTAGTCATCTTTTAATTACATTACTGATTTGCTTTCTATCAGAGTCTGATTTGAAAATATCTGGAGAGATTTTTTAGGTCTTTCTGGTATTATTTCTGTATTATATTTCTCTGTGCTTTAATGATTTTATTTACTGATTTATAGCTACAAGATGCCGTGTACTGAAGCACTTAAAGGTAGAAAATGCACCGGTTGTCAATCGGTTTGACTATGCCCAGTGCAAGAAGTTAAACATGGATCAGGTTCTGGATCAGATTCTCAGAATGCCACCAGAAAGAAATCGGATCATTTATCTTCGACCAATGCAGCAGGTAAACAGTCGGCTCTGTTTTCATCGTGAACACATCTGAAAGACTGCCAATATTCTTTTACTTCTTTTGGCATCATATATTTTTCCACTTAATACAGAAAATGTAAATGTTACAGTAACACTCAGGGAAACTTGTTTCTTGAAACCATATCTCATGAGGCTTTTACTGCAGATTCTGGGGCTTGAATGTTAATGAACTTTAAGACTTAGTGTATGATCTTCAATTTTAATTGCGTGAGAAGATATTGTAAAAATCTCTGTTGTATTAAATTAATTCTAAGTTAAATAACTGCAGGTAACTGTAAGAATTTAGATGATGCTAATGCAGTTTATATTTGTGTATAATCATAAACACAGGAATAGGTATCTGAAACCTTTGAACCCTTTGCACCCTATCTTAACTAGATTTAATGATGACAGTGCTTTGAATACTACTACTGAAAGCTATGTCCTCTTTAGATAATGCTAACCAGCAAGGCAGTTGTGGCTCTGGGAACTACTCCTTCCATCCCCATATTACACGTGGGATAAGTGAGCATTAACATTTAGTCACTTGTTGAGGTCATTCGACAAGTAATAAGAGGACTTAGTGTAAAATGCAGAATGCTTTGTTGACTTTGTCAATCTGACCAGTGTTCTGCATTATTCTCTAATGCTGCTTCTGTCATGCAAAGTAAAGCTTTCTATGACCTGGTTTGCTTCTCCAAATAAAAAAGCTGGCTTATCTTTAAAACTAGATCTATTGCTTTAGCTCTGGGAGGGTAGTGCCAAAGTATTTAAAAATAATAAGAGACAAATTCTGGGAGAATGAATGTAGTTGAGAGTGTAGTGTAATTTTGTAAATTTCATTTATTTGTTACAGAATTGCAAAACACATCAGAAAAATTGCAAATTCTGCTGTCCACATTAGGATTAATTTGCAAAGCTGCTCTAGGAATATTCAGCTGTGCTCAGTTGTGTATTTGATTATGCTGTTAAAGCTTGCTTTCTTGTGACATTTTTGTCCCTGAATTTGAGTTTTGCTGGATGTCCTTGATTTTAAAATTCTATTCCTTCCTTTCTGTTGGTTGCAAGTCTTTGTCTGCTTTCTTTCACAGGTTGACACATTGACTTTAGAGCAAAAGATATTTAGTGGCCCTTATCCATACCACATTTGTATAATTCATGAATTCAGTAACCCACCTAATGTCCGCAACAAGGTGCGCATTCGGAGTTGGATGGACACAATAGCAAATATTAACCAGTGAGTACCTGTCTTTCAGCAACTATACAGAAAAGGTCCTGAATCCTATTCAGATGCTACAGTTAGTAGATGTAGACTTGCTGTCTAGTGTTAGACAAATAAAAAGCTTGGTGGTTTGGCTGTGGTGGTTGAATTCTTAGTGGTGGGCTTGGGTGGTAGAATTTCAGTACCAAGGTGCATCTAATAAGAATTTTTTAGACTAAACAAACCTAAACACATGAAAAATACTGTAAAATTCTACAGTTCTGTTCTGTACTGCAGTGACAACTCAGTGCTGAAGTAATCAGGATGGTTGAGGAAAGTCTTCAAATCAGAAAATGTTTTACCTACTGGAGAGAGACTGGCTCCAAGAAATAATATTATTTTTTGAGGAAAAATGTGTAATCAATTTCAGCTCCTTAGTGGAGAGCAAAAATTCCCTAGAGCAGTGAACTGTATACAGTGACTCTTACCAATGACTTAATCATGAGAACAGAAACACTGTTTAATTGAAATGGTTAAAGCATTTAAGAAAGAAAAAAAAAATGTTTTACTTGCAGCTGTTGTGGACTGTTCTTTGAGATAGAAAGCTATGCATAAAGATTGCTTAATTGGTTTCTTGCCTAACCTTAGCTATTCTCTGAAGTTATTCTCGAGAGCAAGGGATTGCAGACTGAGGTTGCATGAGGGTCTTGGAGCATTTCTATGGATTGAGTCTCATTAAGAGAAAAGTTATATAATAGAATTTCCCACTTGTTTCTTTTCCCTCCACCCCTCACACTTCATATCACTACTGCTCTAATGTTTTCCTTCTTGCCTCTAGAGAGCTTATTAAATATGAGTTCTTCCCTGAAGCTACAAGAACTGATGAAGACCTGAAGAAATATACTAAGTACCCTTGGGGAAGAGATATTTACACTCTAGAAGGTGAGCATTTGTAACAATTTGAAGGCTGATCTGTCTCTTGCTAAGATAAATAACTGTGATTTCATCAAGTTGCAAGAAATATAATAATTCTTGTGGGGGAAGTGGAAGATCTTTGTTGTAAATGGGGGAATTGAAATGAGAAAGTACTTTTTGTGCATTAAAATGAAGGCCTGTGTGATAACAGTGAGAGTGCTGATGCTTCATAAATTGACATTGCCATCCTTATATCTTTGTCCTGTCTGTCTTGCAGGCATTGTGGATGGAGCCCCTTACTCCATGATTACTGACTTCCCGTGGTTGAGGTCGCTTAGAACAGCAGAACCAAATAGCTATGCGAGATACGATTTTGAGGATGATGAGAGAAGTGAGTACTCTTTGACATATTCAAAGAAATTCAACTTCTTGCCTGTTTCCAAGCTGACAATATGTTCCTTTACTCTTCAGTTTTCTAGTTCTTTTGCTGTTTGGTAAATCACTCTTTATAATTGTGTTGGGAGCTGGACAACAAGGGACAACTGTAGTACTGCAGTGACCATCTGGAGAGGCTTAATACTGGCAAAATTAGAGAGCCCTTTAGGTGCTTAGCCTGAAATTGTGACGACTGAGTCATAGTCACAAGATTTTTCCTTACCAACTTGCAGTTGAGAGTATTACCATGTGAATAATCTTAGCAAAATAAATCCCGTGCCAGTGGTATTTTGTAGTGTAGACAGGAAGATGTAGTTGATTGTTTTAGCTGTAAGGAGTATATCTAAAACACATATAAAACTGATGTTCTGATGTACACATTCTGACATTCAGTAAAGCTTATGTGTATTCCCAGCAATTTGTGTTCTTTGGAGTTTATTGGCATTTCTGACACATACTGAATTTGAGTACAGCCTTTTTGCTTTTAGAAGTGTTATTAAGGCAAGCTGAAGAGAGGGGAGAGAAGTTCACTGAACCTTGGAAGAAAAGAGGAAAGTAGTATATTAGAATAGGGCCTAGAGGTATAGACTTCAGGGTCTGTTAAGCTGCTTTTCTTGAAAATACTTTAGTAGGCAGTTGCTAAGGCTAACATGGGAGACGATTAGCTTCACTGGTAGCAGGGATTTTTTTTTCAGTACTTAACTAGGAAGATCTTTCATCAATGTGTTTGTTAAACTGGAAAGGCTTTTGATAGGTGTGCTTGCAGTACAATTACCTAGCTCCAGTCTGAGGAGCTGAAGCTCAAGAGGAGGAAGAAGTCTCTTTTGGCTATACGCTTCTATGGCTTTTTTAACATTGACTCAGAGTTATAGTCCGAATTAAAAAAATAAATAAATAAAACGGAAACTTTATATACCTGACTTATCTGACGTGCCTTCGTATTATTTGTTTACTTTGTTTTCGCAGGCTAGCTCCTTTACTGCAAAACATATTAATTTGAGTTGTATTCTGGGAAAGATTGTAACTTTTATTTCCTTGTGCCTTCCACAGCTACTATTTATGCTCCCCGGAGGAAGGGACAGCTGTCTGCAGACATCTGTATGGAGACAATAGGAGAAGAGATCTCTGAACTGCGCCAGATGAAAAAGGGTGTATTCCAGCGTGTTGTGGCAATCTTCATCCATTACTGTGATGTTAATGGTGAACCAGTAGAAGATGATTATATTTGAGTGAATCTCCACATAAACAGTCATCTCTTCCTGAATTCTGCTTGGCGCTGATGGCAAGGAAAGCAGGTGGATTCTTTCTGGCCGCAGTGTGGTTTTTTTTGAAACATACTTTGCAGTTGCCCTGACTTGGTTTGGAAAAGAGTTATGTAGTAAATGTATAATGAAAAGTAAAAATTGTATACTAAGGTTTGTACATAGAGGAAACAAAAGAAAAACTTCCTAATACTGAGACTTTATTTCATATGTTTATACAATTTAATTTAATTCCATTTTAATGAAGGCCAATAATTAGGGCCAGGGAGAAATATTTGAATTTTTCAGCCCATACAATTCATAGCAGTATTTTTTTTTTTTTTTTCTTATAAAGAACACCCCATTTGCTGTGTTCAAAAGAGTCATCAGAGTCTCTTTTAATCTGTGCCTTTTTCTGGAGCATTTAAGAGTCTGGTCTGAGTAAACCTGTTGAGCACAATCTTTGTGTCTTGTGTGCGTTTTTCAAAGGGAGAGAACTGCTCTGTGCCTGTTGCAAAGAATGCCAAAAGCTTGGAAAAAAAGTAATTGAGTTGGTAAGTTAGTGATCTGTAGAATCTTTCCAGATTTCATGAAAATATTTTGGAGAAAAAAAATAGCTGGGAATCAAAATATTTTCTAAAGCATTTTATAGCACTGCCTATTTCATTTGCATAGTGTATTTGACTCTTGGAATAAGAACAGAATTTTCTAAATGTTGCTTCCACTCTTAACATAAGACTGCATGTAATATCTGTCTCAAAACTTTTTCACATTAAATAGTGAGGAAAAGGGATATGTAATTATGGAACAGTCTGCAGCTAGGAAAAGCACGGGATTCATCTGAATCAGCTTTCAAACTGATTCATGCTCACTCATGAATGCAGATTTTCTATACTGTCACTAACTAGTGCTGCTTTTTGTCCTGAACAGTTGGTTTTTATTGTAAACAGAAAATGCATGCAGTTCCTGCAGCATCCATACATGTGTTTGTGTGTGCCCAGGATTTGCTGCAAGTCCAGTACAATTCTGTGTGCCCTACAGAAGTCCTGCTGATGGGATTTGATGTGTTCAGGTATATGTCAACATGGCAAACAGTGAATATACCTGACTCTGAAATGCCTTCTAGACTGGCAGTCACTATTTTTTTTGTCTTTAACATCCTACTTATAATGTGACAAAACATAATTCTTTTTCCAACTGAAGATTGATTATCTTCCTGGATATCGTAACCTTCACATCTTTAAAATGCAATGAGAGATGAATCCATGCTATTCACAGAAGTGTTATCACTGCAGTAGAAAGATGCAAATGTTAGTGTTAAACTAGCTAGTTTGGTGCAGTGAGTCTGCCATGTGGGAGCCTGAGGCTTCCTAAGGACCAGTTTGCCTTGAAAAATGACGTCCGCTCTGCGTGCATGGCAGTGACAGCACAAACACACCTGTAGGTGTGCCACGCCGTCAGCTATGGCCTGATCTGTCCTCTTAAGGACCTTAGTTCTTAAAGTTTGCATGACATTGTTTGCTAACTTACTGTGGTAGCAGCTCTAGACTGGATTAGCTTCTACAATTATACAATTTTACACATCACTGCTACAGATTTTGCTTTTTATGGACCACAGTGTTACAATAGTCTAACTGCTTTGGTATAAATACGTCTAATGGAGATTTTTGTAACTTTCAGCTCTGTAAAACAGAAGAGACAAAACTCTTCAATGTACCATGTTCAATATAGCAAAGGCAGTGCTGGGTGTTCTTTGCATTTGTCCCCCTCCTGAAATTCTTGAGAGAATCTGACATTTGAAGTATAGAAAGAAGACAGGAGGAAGACAGTGTTGTCTAGTGGAAGCAGAAAGATTTAGTGAAGTAGCTTTTTTTTTTTTTTTTTTTTTAATGTATATGTGGATAGTGTGTTCTCTCTATTCCTGAGCAGGATGTAGAGTGCTAGATATACTTCATCAGATAACATTAATGCTGATAAGATACTTCCTTCTATGCAAGATCAAAGCTAGTCTTTAGTCTTAACAAGTACATTTAATCCCAGCTCGCCCAGGGAGTTTCAGACAAAAGTAACAGTTTGTGTGACCCAACCTAGCACTATTTCAGAATAAGCTGAGTCATAGAAACACTCACATTTGCATTTAATACAGCATGTATAGGAAAACATTATAGCTTTTCTAGAGTGTTGCACCAACCTCTCATCTAACTTCAGCCTTTTGAAGTATTTATATAAATTACATGCTTTTTGTATTTAGTATTTCTTATAATACTTGAACCTCTCTGTAGTCTTAATGTACTGCTCATAGGGTGTTACTGCTGGTACGTGGATGGGTGCTGTTCACGTCAGCCGAGCAGCTGTACACGAGCGCGCCTGTTCCCTGGCTGCAGCACATTCTGCTCCTGATAAGCATGCCTGGGCTCGCCACAGCAGCACACCCAGCAGAGGCTCCCCTCAGCTTAGGGGCTAAAAACATTTTGCTGCATTTTCCATAACAAAGAATGAAAAGCTGCAGTGGTCATTTAGGGGTTCGATTGTGGATTGCTCTGCTTGGTAAGGCTTGTGCCACCAGCCCGAAGGTGCTGAGTGGCAGGGTTGTCATCAGGGGAGTTTTCTTTTGCAAATCATTTTTAGTTTTGTCAGCTGCAGCATGAACCAGATCAACCAACTACCATCTGCAAAACCTGGGACCCCAAAAAGCTGGCAGGGAACATGATGTGTGCTCCCCTGCGTCTCCGGCTCTGCGCACGGAGCTGCGGGGCTGGCAGCAGCAGGGGACGCTGTGACCTGCTGTCTGCTCCCATCCACAGGGAAGGATCTGGGAGGGAGATGCTTCCCTGGGAATCCTTGTGCTGGGATCGGAATTCCTGTGAGGGAATCAGGAAGCTGGGGGCAGCCGGGAGCTATGTGACTCCTAGGAGCCTTCCAGACCCCTGAGCCCCAGCAGATGGGGCCCAGGTTACACGGCTGGGCTAGATGCTTTTTGAGATGTTTCAGTTTTCTGCAGTTCAGGCATAAATCTGTTGGCATCTTTGGGCAAAGAGAGCCTTACCATGAGAAGTCATTCAAGTCACGATTTAAAGGAGCTACCTTGCCCTCACTTTAGATGGGACTTGATTTTTTCTTTCAGAAACACTTTCCATTTCCTTGGTGGTGAGAGCTGCAAGTCTTTTCCATGACATGGGGTCATAACCTCTTCTTGAGCTTCCAAAAGCAGCCAAGAACAGCTGAAATAAATAAGTTGCCTTCCATCAGAGCTCTAGGTAACCTACGTGGAAATGGATTACTCTTTCTGATGCTGAAGCAACTTGTTTCTAGGAGACCACACAAGTTAGTGGGGTGCATTTAGATGTTTAGAAGTGTGATGTATTGTGTATATGTCCCAAATATTAAGCAAACCAAAAAGTACTTCAACAATCTCTTAAAATTTGCATTGATATAGCATCTGTAAAAGATGATGCTTTGTCTATTCCACTTTTCTTAGGTCCTGTATGTATCTCCAAAACGTCACATGTACCAAATAGCATTCTATGCCAGACTTACAAATGCTGATGTAGGTATGCTAGTCTTGAGATTTTTCTTCAGCTTTATTTGAACCAAAAGGTTTCAAATTCAAGTTTGAACAGATGTGATCTTTTGTGTCTGAGCTTCCCTTGTGCCTTCGCTTTATTTGGTTTTGAGCAGGCTGTTACTCAATTACCTCATCAAACTCTGGAGGCCAAGAGAAGGATTCCACCTAGTTTCTAAGCGTTCTTAAGGATGCAGGCCACATACTTTCTCTCCGTATGCGACAGACTTGCCACATCTTGCTGATGTCTGATCCAATGCCTCTTTTCTGGTCCCCATTAAGAGGCACAGGCTGCTGACACAGGGTAGGAGTGGCTGAGCAATCCTGCTCTCTTCAGCTTTCTGCAACATAAAACTTCAGGTGGGGCTTTTAGTGAGTGGCAGCTTTGGAATGAGCTGTGAATCAGTTTACAACTCCTTTCACAAACAACGATATCTGTGCCTGGGTATCAAAGCAAGCTGGTTGTTGGAATTCAAAGACAGCTGTAAGGAAAACTGCAAAGGAAACTGTGATATTGGACAGATTTTTATCCCCTACTTCCTTCATAAATTTTAAGGGAATGCTTAAGGGAAAGCATTAAGTGGGAAGGATTGTCTTAAGTCAGCACTGGCTTAATAGTCTTCCCACATAGGATATACCCCTGATAAATTTATATGCTGATGAGGATAGGAATTCTGTCTCTAGTCTAACTATGGCTCTTTGGGAACGTTCATTCTGTTCGAAGCAACTGTAGATTCATTTCTATGCCATGATTTCTGTTTTGAGTTGCCCATCCAAGCAGTTAAAGCTTAATCCCTTGTCATAGGGAGAATGGCACATTTGTGTGTGAACCCTTGTGTGCTGCATGTTGCGTGGGGAAAATATAAATTGAAGCCAGGCATATATGGGCAAGAAGTGAGGCTTCCTGCCCTTCGCTACAAGCACCCTTCACTTCCACCACCGTCAGTCCTTCTGCTTCTTCTGTGAGCCCATTCTTGGCTGTAGCAATACACTGCAAGTGGAGTGTAGACACCAGGCAATGCACTGCAGTGTAATACAAATGGAGGCTATATTTTTAAGCCACTTTGGTAAATGTTTTATTTTTGTGCTTAGACAGGTGTCTAGATTCACAGTCTAGACTTGAAATAAATGAAAAAGATTTTGAGAATTTATTGAAAGTATTTTTCTGATTGTTCTGCCAAGATACTGTTTCTCCTTTCCTTTCTAATTCACTGCCCTCTCCAAGGTTTAAAACTGGAATATATTCAGTGCTGAAAGAACTGTGAAGGATAAATGTAAAAGGGACATTTCCCCATAAGGATTCATCTCTCTGCATGGTGTTTATGAACATGACCTGCTTGTACATTTGGGTTGCAGCCATATCTCCCTGCATCTCACTAAGCAACACAGCTGCTCACTGCCTCAAGCACTGACATTTGTGGAGTGTGTATCATCCAGTTATTGCTTCATATCCCTCCAGACAGTCTTGATAATCAGCTAATTAAAGTGTATGGCCTCTTCTGCACTCTTCCTTGGAGCTTCTGTTTCGTGAACACAGCTTCCCAATGGTGATGTGTTTATTATGCCTCTGAATTTCACCGTGACTCTGACTTAGTTTCTCTCTGAGTAAACAGGAGAGACATGGAAAACTCTTTAGAAGAAAAGATACCTTTTTGCATGATGTTGTGCATCCTTGTGCTCTCTAAGGCCCACTTAAAGGAAAGTGGTCTGTAGCTTTTCTGTTAGCGTAAGTTTTCAGTCTTCCTCTGGAAGCAGTTACCCTGTTCCTCTGTATCCTCCTTTCATCACAGGCAACCTCTGTGAGTCTTTGGCTTTGCATATCTGGGCACAGATTCTACTAACAAATATCATGCCGGATCTCTGAACTGCTTCCTCTGGAGCTTAGAAAAATATGGAGATATGGGAATACAAGTGTGTTGACAGATCAGCCTTCTGAAGATGGTTTAGCAAAGGCCTAGCCAGCCAATTTCTTATTAATGAGCTGTTCCGCTAGGACTTTATCTCTGGCCAGGAAACAGTGTAATCAGTTGTAATCCAAGAAAACAGCTACATTAAACATCAAGCTTTACACTTCTGAGGCTTACTACATGCAAAGAATGAAAAATTTTACTAGACTATAAATGGCAATGCAATAATTTGCTGATGAGGGCTAGTGTATTTATGTAAGGAAATAGAATAGTTATTAAAAACTATTAGAAAATAGAGAGGAAAAGAAGGGAAGGAACCTTCTTTTTTCTGTCAAATCCACTAATACCCTTATAGTAATGGAGCAGCACAAAATTGTATCTGATTCCCTTTTGCAAATGCTTGCCTTGAGAGTCCTGATATCAATAAATCAGTATAAGATAAAGTAAGAGGTGAGGAGGACACAGCCCAGGCAAGGAGAAAGAGCTCAGTGGTGACCTAGGAAATGTGAGGAGGAAGAGGGAAGTGTTCGGATCCTGTGGTGCAGTAATGTTCCGGCAGATAAATGTTAGGATCCTGAATGATAGCCCAAGCGACATCCTCTATTTTCAAAGTACTGTGACTAGATTCTCCCTTGCTGTTATAGTCATTTGGGTGTGAGGAAAAGCAGATATAACATATTCTATGACCATGGTAGAGTCTTATGTTTTGAATGAAAAACATGCAAGAAATGAGCATGAGTCAGAGTTTAATTTACATAGAAGGATTTTTATTTTTAGAAACAGCCAATGCATCACACCTTATTCAGCACAGGCAGAGACTCCAAAACCACTAGCCAGAATGGTCAATGGGAAGATGAACTCAGAAGCTACTGGAGCAGCAACTGTTACAGAAGGAAGTGAGTGCTCATTCTCTCCATGAGATAGCTTCTTTTTTTTATAGAAATAGTGACTTATCGATGATGGACAATATCATTTGCTGGGTTCACAAAAGCATTGTTGCAATTATTGACTTACTAAGCAGTAGCTGCCAGATTGCTCACAACAGGTTGTTTGGTGCTGACCATCCATTAGCCAGAGTGACGCAGAACATCAATGTTTGCAAATATGGTTTTGGAAGTGGATCCCTTTTTGTATGAGAGCTGTTGACCATTTTGACTGGTGAGCCAAGGATCCCATTGACAGAGCCTTCTGAACATCTCTCGTGAATAAAACTCAGTGTTGAGAAGTTCATTTTAAATTAAGAAGAGATGTATTACTAAAGCACATTAAAATATTGAGAAAGACAAATACACAACACTTCAAGAACCACAGTCGAAACAAAGGAACGCCATTACTTCAGCATCCCCCCATGCCACTGGTTTTACAGCACTCACAGAAATCTTCACCAACATAGTGATGCCTTTTAATGGGGACAGAGAAACGCATTTTTAGGATTTTCTTTATGAGATTAGATACTTGGGATGAAACCAAGACAAACTCTTTTGCAGTCTTGCATGCCCAAATCTAGACAAAACCCATATGAGCAATTCCATAGAGATGTAAATGATACAACTTATGTAGCCTTGGATGATTCTCTTTTTCCGAAGCTCTCAACAATGCCCATTTTTTTTTACCCAATGAAGCCTGTTTTAGTAATAACTACAGAATTGAGCTAATACTGATTTTTTTTTCCTGGTCATTGTAGAAGTGTCCACAATGATGAACCAAGAATTCCTTCAAACTCTTTATCTCACCGTCTCTTTTAGAAGACCTTCAATTCTTTCCATCAACACAAATATTCTCAAGGATCGGTTCTTTGTCTCTAGAAGTGGTAGGGATTTTCTACATTAATAAGTGCCTGACTCCCTTTGATTAGAGCGGTTTCTGCTCAGTATTCTTTTGAATCCAAAAGGAAAAGCATGAAAAACTTTATTGATGACGTGATTCACAGTGGAAAGAATATTTTAAAGAAGTCAGACACCATGGCAGGGAAGTTCTTCACATGTGCGGTTTTTTTTTCATACTGAGCAACATCTTTTTTTGCTCCAAACCAAGATTTGTTTGTTTTTTTGTTACAGTAAATACCTGTCGCATAGCGACAGAAACATTACTAAATAATATATATATATGGTAGGCTCCTGGGTCTAGAAGCCTTTAATGAAAAAAATGCACATTCCTGATAAAAAATAATAAATAATGTCACTCTTTTCTTTACATTAAAAATATCTGTACATGATTACACAACGTAGCAAAGTACAGTTTTGTTTTTTTAGGCTCAGGTGGCATCTCAGGAATAGATCTTCATCTAAAAAGGGTAGAGTTTTATAGTCTTGATTCTGCATATTTCTCACTGCATGAAAATAATTCTCCCAAAGCTGCTAAGTCTACAGCCTTGTCTACCACTAACATGCAAAGCGGAAGATGCTCACAGGAACAGCAACATCTACATGCAGGAAGCAGCTAGAGACGGAGGTTGGTGCAATCAGGTGGCTACCTACAGTGGTAGCTGAAAGTTGTGAAGCTTCTTGCCTCAGAGTTGGAAGAAAACAGAAACAAATAAAAATATGGAAAACGTAAGTAGGAGTCCATCTTCCTAATGTAGCTAGAAAAGCTTTTTAGGTGATACATTTTTCAAGATGGCACTTAGTGAACTGTTTCAGACTGACTGTCTCTTGACCAAACTTTCTTCTCAGTAAGAATGCCCCAGGTTGCTCTGTTGAGGACTGTATTGACAATTTCCTGGGCTTTGAAGGCTGCATCCAGTCACTGGCCTGCAAGTGGCAGAGGATGGCCACTGTCTTCTAGCAATTGAAGGAGCTCTTGCTGAGTCTCGTATTCTGTTAGCTGTGAAATGTCTGTGTAGGCCCCTCTTCAGCTTTTCAGGCCTATGAATTCCCACCAATGAGCTCGGCCAGGAAGCACAAGAAAATCATTTACAAAGAAAGCTCTGCAGGGTAGGATGAGTCAGTGGCTCACACTAACCTTTTACCGGTAACAATAATCAAAAAGCAAATATTTCCTCTTGATTATCTAAATGTAGTGTTATTTCTCTCCTGACAACAGCCAGTCGTATGTGAGTAAGGACTTGAGCAGATAAAAGAGGCATTTGCTTTCATTTAATGTTAGGGCTTCCAGCCAGGACTAGAAATCTTAAAGGTCACAATACTGGTGCCACTGGATAAAGAGGTGGTTTGTACAAAGATACCAGCAGTAAAGAAGTGGCTGGAGTCCCAGTGGTGTCTTCTATCTGTTGTTTGTTTACACTGGCAGAAATCTCCTCGTTCCTGGAGAGCACCAGCAGCAAAGTATCGATGCTGTAATAAAGTCCAAACAGTCTGACAGAAGTGTCTTCTCAGCCATCCTGCTCATCGTAAACCTTCCTGGGCTTCCGTTGATCTACACGTGGATGGGGCCGAGCATTCATAGAGGTCAACGCAGGAGGCGCCGTGAAAGTGCAGATGAGAATGAAACTGTCCAGGAATCCCTTAGGGATCCTGATAGGTATCTATTCCTTCAGCTGGGTCATTCCTCTTCTAGGATCTTGGCTAGAAGCAGGACTCCTGGGATTCTGGGTCATTGTGGATGGGAAGCTTCTCATGTTCTTGATGATGATGACCATTATATAAAACAGAATACCTGGTAGTGAGAAAACATATAAAGATTGATTAGCACCAGTTAAAAAGTCAGACATCTCAAATGAGTTCTTGAAAACCCAGAATTACATCCTAAGAAGGTTCTAAATATCTAGATTCTACATTAATCAAAATGTGAACTCCTAGTTTGCTCCATGATAGGAAAACAAATACACAATTTGATTCATTCAATATAATCCCTGTTGTTTTTCATGTATCTAAGGTGCAGCTGGTAATGACAGGAAATCTGATCAATGAAATAAGAAGTGCTGGTCATCTGTGGGTGGACTAAATTGAAAACACTTCACTTACTATATTCAATGCAAGCATTTAGATAATTAATCACTTGAGACCAGCTTGCAAAATGAATGCTAATTATCCTGAGACCAAGACCAGCATTTCAGCACATTTCCATTTACTAAAAATGTAGCCATCGTCTATTTTAGGGCTGGGTTTAGTGTCAGTCCTTGTATGTCTTCTCAGATAAGTGCTCTCCAGGTTTAATGCCCTGTGAGGGTATCCTGACACATATATATTTTTCCGATATTTTCTGGTTTCGGTCATAAATGAAAAAAGCAGAATTTGCTTATAATGAAGTCCCCATTATCTGTTTTCCTGTGCCTCTTCTACCAGCTCATTTTCTGCTGCCCATCTCAGCATGACTTTGTGAAGAGAATGGTTGGTTTAGTTTGCTGAGAACACCCAGCTTTGTTCCTGTGCTATGAAGTGATGCGCAATGCTTAGTAGGAATAAACAGGTCTAAGATGATAAGCAAAATTCCAGTTAATTGGAGTCAAAGTATTTTGCACATCTTTCCAACATTTCATGAATAATCAACCTTGCTTGCAAAATCCCTGTAAGCCAAGTGCCCTCCCTTTGCAGTCCATTTCATTTACACTAAAATTGAACTATCCTCTGAGTTGGACCAGGAGTAGTAAGCTGTAAAACTAACTGGAACAAGGCATTTTTTTCCTTAGCCAAATGCATCTCAGAGAAATCATATAAGAAAATATTGTCTGTGATAATCCTTTCTTCTTTGGAGTCTTACACTGACTTAACTATATTATTTCCCTTCATATCAAACATCTAAAACATACCTAAATATCAGCAAACCAATAAAGGTTATTTAAAAATCTCCATCAGTTCTCCTGCTTTTAGCAGAGGGGAGAGTAGTAGTTTGAACTTTAGGGTATGTTTGTATAATCATTAGGAAAAAAATATCAGGAGCTCCTCCTATATATATTCAAAGATTGATTTTGACTGGATGCACATCTCTTCCTACTGAGTACCCTTGGGATCTTAAAGTCATTGCTTATACAGTGCCAGTGAGATGTCTGTGGCAGACGATCTGAATATTCTACAAATGATCTATCCACCATTTCCAGTAGATCATGGATCAAAATGAAAGGTAGCATATAACTTGCACTGCCTATCTGCATTTATCACAGTGAATATTCCTGGGGAAATTTGCTTTCCAATGTACTAGGCATTGTTTTTCAACATTGTTGGGCATGGTCATCTTAATATGGGTCACTATGTGCAGATACATCCATGAAACCTCTTACCTCAGCACTCCATCACTTTAAATAATGATCATAAAGCTTTCTAAAAGTAGTAGTAGTCACACTAGTAGTATCAGTAAGATATAGACTCGATACAAGAAACAATAAAAGAAAGACGTTTTGCATCCAACACTGAACAGACACTTCGAGTAGATGACTATGAAGGATACAAATTATATGGTAATTTTAATTTTATAGACCAAGTGAGACATGGCACATTTTGTGAGGTGATCTGCCAAGGAAACCCGTAGCAGGACAGGATGTCTGCTACAAACGGCAATACAAAAGACCACTTGCTTGGAGAACAAGGCAGACACATTTTAGAGCAACTCACGGCTTGCTCAGAAGCAGCACAAACAGGCTGATTTCACAGAGGACACCCAGCCAGACCTTTCTTCTCCTCTTGTAATCAGAGAGCAGTTGTGCAAGATCAGCAATGTAGCAGGTGGTGTGTTTGTTACAAGACGCATGGAAGCTAAAGAGAAGTCCAGGAGATGTCCCCAAACCTCTCGTGGCACAAAGCGTTTGTCTGCGGCCTCTAGCAGCTAGCACAGCACTTCCAGGTCCTTACCTGCGGGGAAAGAGGACTGATAGGAGAGGAGAAAGAGCAGAGGTACGCAGGGCTGAGCCTACACAGATGGGCATGCTTGGGCACGAGATTTCTGAGAATCTTATCAAGACCTCCAGGAAAGGAATCCTCCAATGGCAGGATGTTGTGCTGCAGGGGATTAGTTTTCACATTCTGTAGTTTCTCACCACAAAGCAAGATTCAAAGCACGTTGGCAGTCACATGGCATCAGTCCTGTCGGCTAAAGGACAGGACCATGAAAGTCCTGCTTTTTCTGACACCACTGCCTTAACCAATCTGCTCTTTGCAAATGCAATTATTTTTTCAGGCACCAGTATCAACAGGAAGGGAGCTCCCAGGTGAGTTTTACTTCAGGAACCCCGGTGCACTCCTGGCCACTCAACTCATGCCTGGCCAGGCACCAAGCACAGCAGGATTCATCCTACCAGCTGCAAGCAGAAATCAGCACTCGCACCCTGAATGTGTGGGCTAAATGTGTCAAGGACATTTGACTAGGGATATATCTGAGGAAGTCATAATCTGTGAGCTGAAAAAGAAGAGGCTTAAGTACATGCAATAAATTACCTGCAGCAAATGAGTTGCTCAGCTCTCCTCCTACAATGAGTTCTGTCAACCAGCTCAGTTACAAACAGCGTTCATTCTGCCTGTCCATCTGCATTTGCCTCCTCCCAGGCCCAGGATAGGAGTGTTTCTGTCACTGCACTGGACAGCATTACCCTGAGCATGAACAGCATCACCCAGTGATAATGTCCCGTAGAGAAAAGGCACTGCTGCCTATAAAGGGACCCTGCCACTATTCATATTCTTGCCAAGTGGTATTTTAACTGTGATGATGACCAGTTTGGAGATAATTGGTTCTCTATCTCATGCTGTTTCCGGCAGTCCAATGGACTCTCTAATTAACTGGTTGAGTTTGCTGTCAGCACAGCAGAAAGAAACTGTGTGGTTTTACCCTCAGGCCCATGACTAGGACAGGAAGGTCCAGCATTACATCCTGGGGACTCAGCAAGAGCAGGGGAGAAAACACCATCGGGATGTTGTAGCAGTTTGTAGTCATCTCCCTTTTGCTCCCTACTGTATCCCTCGCACTAATTTGTACAATCCGTTGGGAAGCAAAGCCAAAAAATTGCTGGTCTTTGACCTCTCCAGCTGTAATGCAGAACAGGCACCATTTCCGCTGAGCGTGGGGTTCTGCTCAGCCCTCTGCTGCCGCCAGAGCCCCTGGAGCCGTTTGGAGGTCCCTGTGCTGCCAAGCCATGAGAAGCAAAGACAGGATCCACTGCCTGGACGGATCCACTCAGAAAACTGCTACAGCCACATGATGAAGCTGGCAGCGTTAGCCAGGAGAATGAAGACGTGAAGGCAGGAATAACTGTGCTTTTGGGTCAGGGCTGCTAGTTCTGAGCACAGGCAAACTGCAGCCTCCTCCCGGGGCTGAGTACAGCCCAATCACACTGATGCCATTCAGCAAAATGGCCTGTACCTGAAACAAAACTGCAGTCCCTAGGCATCCCTTTACAAGGATGCAGGTTTTGTTGCCAGAGCATCGTTATCGACTCCTTATTGAACTGACGGAGAGAACTCAGGCAAAGGAGCACACTAGTAACTGCGATATTCTCAATAGTTTGAGAGAAGTTGCTAACTTTTTAGCAGGAAAGGAAATAAATGTGCATATTCTGTGGCACTGAAAGGTTTCCTGAATTCATGCCAGTTTTTCTGAGTTTGTCTTTTTATATATAAAAGCAATAATTCTGTAAAAATGTCAAGAAGTGAAATTTTCACTTAAAGGTATTTCAGTTTGTTTTTTTTTTTTCCTGGAAAATCTCTTTTGTCAATTGCCTGCATTTTAAATTAAATCTAGAATTATATTTCAAAAAAAAATAATAATGATGTGTAACGCTGATCAAGCAGAATGTTTCATTGCTCTCAGAAAGATTAATATTTGAGTGAACTGATTTGAGCTTGCATAAGATTTCCATCCTGTTTTTGCATCACTGGTAAACCAAACCAAAAATTATCCCAACAAGAAGTCATGGAAAAAAACTTGAAGAGTTACAAACTTTCACATGATCTGTAAAGACCTTACTGTATGCAAAAGCTGAACTCAGCTTTTGTATAGACTCATTCAGCTTACAGCTAGGAGGTTTCACAGAAGACTGGAGTAAAAGTTTAATGGCAGAACAGAGTATCAGAGAAACATGCTATTATGAAGACTTGCTTGCTAGGTCAAAAAATAAGAAGCTCAAAGTAAAACCAAAGTGGTGTAGAAAATGTTCTTCCCATTGTTCAAAAGTTTTCACAATGGCAAATCTTTTCCCTGTTTCTGATCTAGAGCAGGTCTGCAATTTCTCATGAGGAAAAAAACACCACAAAGCAGATTCAAATCAGTGTTCAGGCCTTTTTCTCCCTTTTGTCAAGGTGAATAACCTAGCCAGTGTGTTACTGGCAATTTTATATGAGTGAGCATTCATCTATCTGCTTCTGATTTAGGTTTTCTCCTTTTTACCCCACTGCACTCTAATTGCAGGTTAATTGTCTCTAAAAGAAATACTGAAATGAAGCAAAATATTTCACAATAATTTACTTCCTCATTTTTAACTAGGAACTTCACTGAGAACCCTAGAAAACTCTCAGCATCAGTCACTGCGCAGTCAGTTTGCACCTTTGAAGGCTGTAAGGGTGGCTGAAAGGCAGGGGGGAAGGGCAAAAGATGCTACAGAAATGCTCTAAATATAAGAAGGAATTATGGTCCATTCCTAACTTCCCACAGGACAGCAGCTTTCCACCACTCCAGCCAAATGGCTCCAAATTGATTCCTACCAAGTAGCACTTTAGATGAAGAATTGTTTCTCCAAAGTTTTCCTGGCCAGCTCTTGTGAAAATTTGTTGAGCAGCCCAGAAAACATTAATATTTCCACTTATTCATAGTGTGCACCATTGACTTTTCTATGTCAAGTTCTGCTCGCAGTGAGGCCAGCCCCTCACACATCCTTCTCTCCTGTGAAATTCTGCTGAACTCTGTGCTTATGCCACAGCTGTGGGTGCAGGTGGTGCCAATTACCATGATGCAAGAGCGAAGCCTTTGGCCATAGGAGAGCTGTAAATAGCATTTCTGAAGAGCTCATCTCAGGACAGCTAAAGAAGATCTGCTCTTTGCAATGGGGGAATCTCAAAGTAGTCCAGATGGGAGGTAAGCACAAGTATTCTGTCTTTAATAATGGAAACTACCACTATTGAACCTAGCTGAGAGTGCACATATGCCAAAGAGGAGAATGTGAGTATAAATCTCAGCAGCCTGGAGCCACATTTTAGTGAATAAAGTGAAAGTGAGTAAAGAACTAAAATCTCTCTTCATAGTTCAAAACTGTGCTAGTCCAAACATTATTTTTCCCTGCATTTTTTTCTGACATAACTGCAGAGCTCTTCATCACTTTCCTATCTGGATTATACATAGTATTCTTATTATGGCGCCATACTCAATGGTGTCCATTTCAAAGATATTTTTTTTTTTTTTTTTTTTTTTTAGATGAACATATACAGACAGAAAGAATAAATAACCCTCTCCTACACCAAACTGGGATTACAGCTAACAATTGCTTGGCAGCCCAGAGTAAGTTATTTTAATGAACACACTATTCTGAAATAAGTCTTTGACCATCTGTTCAGCCCTGTAATTATAAATGCAAGCAACCTAATTCACAAATGCTCTATGAGAGAGAGGGGGAGAGAGAAAACATCTTGAGATGACTGTGTTAGTTACTCCAGGCACTGAAGCATCTGTTTACTTTAGCCTGTTTCAGGAACAGGAAGAAAATATTCTTTCAGTTCTTTATTTTCTGGCAGTCCTCAGTAAATGGTTATCTGTAGGTGACAGAGACAGAGTAAGCACAGTGTATTTTCTAGACTGTATCATGATTATCCATGACTGTTATGGAAGGACCCCAACGACACCAGCCTGAATCACAAGCGAGTGAAGAAACTTTGAGAATGTTTCAGAAGAGCAGAAAGGCCTCAGCAGCGTAGGAGAGTGCCCTAGGGCTGCAGGAGCTGAAGGTAAATACTGCAGTGCAATTTTCTCCCTGAAAAGATGCTTTTGGTTTTCTGAAAAACTATAAAATCTTGGGAAACAATCAGAAAGTTGAGAAAAGCATGAGAAACCATGAATTTCTGGAATTTGTTATTTTAATCTGTGACAATTTTCGTTTTGAATGATAATTTTTTTTGTCTGAAATGCACAAAATATGAGTGAAATATGTTGCTTTGCTTCCAAACTGTGTAGAAAAATGAACATGTATATAATCCAAATTAATTGTATGTTCATGAAACATTTGTTTTCTGTACAGCCCCATGCTTAACTTTTAAAATATCAGTGAAGAGCTGTCCCTCTTTCATAAAGAAAAATTTGCAGACTCCACAAAGCTTTAATAACTCTGCTTTCTGAGCCGAGTGACTCATGCTTGTAGCCACTAAATTGAACTTCCACATTTTGTCATCAGTAAAAGAATCGTTATAGCAAGTTAGGAACACCCACCCTCTCAAGGAGCACCATCCCTACGGCAAGAGTGAGCAGTAAATCACAAGCTTGTTCTCTCTTTCTGTTGATATGTATCAATGCTGCAGAACAAATGAAATTGATTTCATATTCCCTGCTGCAAAACTAGCAATATATCCAGCGCTTCCAGGATGAATAGCTCCTGTTGTTCCTCTGCAGGCTTTTCATTTCGTCTTGTTTCTGAGATGAGCAAGACTCTTGAAAGGTTTCCTAGCAATAAAATTTAAGCTGATGTTACATCATCCTTGAGCTATGTCTGATTAAGCTCCTTCAACCCAGAGCAAACCAGCCTGTTGCCAAAGGTAAGAGCCCTGCAGGTGGGGGTCTCGTCACCGAATCAGGACCGCACTGTGATCTGGTTTTGCTAGTTGGTGGCAAACTTGGAGAGAATTTTGTTTTCTAAACAGATGGGATACCAATAAACATAAAAGCATGTGTAAACTGAGCAAATATACAATGAGAACCGCTCCAACTCCTCCAAGGGCTGCAGGAAGCAGGGTTTAAGGCAGATGAACCGAGGCTCGATGCTGCAGCCGTCACTGTGGCTGCTTCTGCCCTGCTAGGGAGCAGAGCTGCCTATGGTCACCTCTCCTTACTGCAAGGTGATGCTGCACAGCCCCTAAGGGTTATGGTTATCTGATTAAAGAGCTTGGGATAGACAATCCATAGAATCATCATGAATTATAGAATCATTAGGTTGGAAAGGACCTTTAAGATCATCAAGTTCACCTGATTGACTAAACCACCTACTACAGTTCTGCAGTAGAACAACCCACCAAACACGGTCCATGTCTGTCTGTCCCCCTTGCAGTCAGGGACAGGAAGACACAGCATTATGATGAAGATAATGAAATTTGTGCTCTGCAAAGAGCCTTAAAGTAGGGAACCTCCTTTGCCTCCATCTGACCATCATCTTTTCCTTGGGGAAGGACTGTCTGTCCCCAAATCCAAACTGTGGATTTGATGCCTTGGGCAACATCAGTCTCTCCTCCAACAAAAGATATTTCTAAGTTCCTAAAATGCCTAAAAATCCTAAAGGCACAACTGACCTGCCAGTGAGTTGCTGTTTGGAAAATATACATATATATATATATTTTTTTTTTAAATAAATGGGAAAAAATAAACAGTCTATGGACTACTCCTCCTGCACAGATGATGAAATCATTTGGGAAAGCATGGGTAAAATCCACAGAAATATCAAGTGCAATTTCCCATTGCAGCTGAACAGTGAACATCCAGATCTCAAGAAAATATTTGGACTGCTAAATTATTTAGATGGATCTGACAGCAATATTGATTTTAAAGTTCTTTGTAGTCAAATGTAAATACAAATTTGTCCCTATCTCTTGACAAGTGTTTATTTTTTTTCCATTCTTGAGCAGTTATGCTGTTATGCTGAATATGTTAATTGCCTATAAATCAAATAACGCTGTTCAGACCTTGCAAGCTGGAAGTAACCACTCATCGTTCTTTATTAAATTTCAGTTAGAGGTTTCTAAAACATCTGTCTTCAGACAATATAATCCAGCCCCTGGTACATTTTATAAGGCTTCTACATGCATCCTCAGTCTTAAAATTAGCCAACAGTTCTCTTGTAACCAAAGTATTTGAGAAAGATAGCACTGGTAAGAAGAGAGGAGAAGAAAAAAAAGAAAAAAAGAAAAGACTTCCTTTGCATCTGTTAAGATGTGAAAAACAAAGAAAGCATCTATCGATATCCTTCATTTTCTTTTTGTTCCATCACTTCTGGAGCATGCTGGCATTAGTTGCAGTTCTCTTGTTCTCTCACTCTTACAGACCAGCTTTGACTTTCACTCTCTCTAATTAAATGCAATTTGAGGACGTGCTCCCAAGCATCTCAACTACACATGGGTCAACGGCATTCCGGGTGCAGTTCTAGGAAACTCAGTGGAGTTACATGAGGGAGGTCCCCACCTCCGAAAGTAGAATTGTACAAATAATGCACGTTGGATATGTGACTGTAATGACAGACAAGAGAAATACTAATTTGTGTTAACATAAAATAGAAATACTTTTCTTCCAGCAAAACAAAATAAGCTTCCATTCACTTATTTTTGTGTTTACAGTAGGAGGATATTTTATTAGGAGGATGTTTCACTCCATTTGAAAGTGTACGCAAATAATAAACTGAAATATGATTTTGAAATATAATGTCAAAACACTCAAGCATCTTGTTTCTCTTCTTTTGCTTTCACTTTCACAAAAAGCATTCACTGAATTTGACCTAATCAGTTTGCTTCCCTGGAACTGCATATCTCTTCATTGTGTCTTTTTTATTTTTTATTTTTTTAATTAATTTTACTGCCAGACTCTATTAATGGACTTCGTCTAAAACAAAAATATGGATCCCATTAAAGATGATTTAATTTCCACAGCTTAATTTCTACTACCCCTTTATTCAAAAGACTATCCCTCTATGAATGAAGGAAATCGTGTTCCCTCAGGTAGCTGCTAAATACAAAGCTCTGCTTGACACAGGAAATAGGAGAGAGATTGATTAACAAAGGAAACCAATAAGGAGTCTGGTCTGAGTTAGCCAAGGCATTTCACACAGGTCAGCAAAGAAGCAACAACTGAAACTCCAAAGAAAAATAGGGCAGAAAGAACAACTTTTTTTGTATGCCATTATACATGTGTAGCATTTAAAACCTTTTGTATGTTATAAACACTCATTTTGCAACTGAATAATGAACTCTTAAGATGATATTTGAATTCTTTATAGACATCAAAAGTTAAAAATAGGAAGATGACTACAGCTTTTTCAATGCTACGTAGATAGATAAATACTGAACAGATACAAATAAAGACCTACTAAGTTTTTCTGTGACATTTTTACAGAAATTGTTTACAGAAGATGTCCAGGGACTTCAGACAACTCAAGAATGCAGAGGTGGCTTTTCCAGACATTCCTGTTTGATCATGGGCAAATCACGTAATTCCTCTAACCTTTATATTTCTGTGTATAAAGCAGGGACAATACTACCGCTTGTGTATGTTTTGTCCTTAGATTTCAGCTTTTTGGGAACAATGTGTCATTACAGATATGAAGAATGCCTGGCACAATAAGTCAAAACTTGGTTCAAGTTTTGGGTGCCCGAGTAGCAATAACTTATCACTTACGTAAAAACAGTTCAATTTAAAAATGTCACAAATACTTTCCAGGACAGCACAGTTTACAGTTGTAGAAGAGGTATTCTGTTTATTGAACAACTGCTTTCCTCCACTAAATCTTGCGCATCCTCACAGCCTGGGAATATCCTGCCTCTGGCTCTGATTGCTGACTGTAATGATATTCTCTGCCTGGCTAAATAGGAAAGAAGAGATAACTGAATATAATTTGGTGCCTCCTGTTTTCCCCTGTGTAGAGTTACAGTAACAGGCTTCCAGCTGTGCTCACCGTCATTTGGCAGTGCTTATTTTTCTTTTCAAGATTTGATTTTTTTTTCCATTGCTTTCATGAATTCAAAGTGGAGATTGAACTTTCATCTGATGTTCATTGTTGACCAGTTATTAATCACAACATGGTTAGGTTGCTAAGGAAGGCTTGAGTTTTCATTTATTTTAAAAAGGAGTAGCTAGACCTCTGCTTGAAACTTGAAAAATGAGAGCTGTATGATGTGACCCACCATGAGCTGTTTGTGTGGCTTGTGCGTTTCCTACCTACAGGTTTCCTAGCTCCTATCTTATAAACCGAGTCCTGAGTGGAGCACATAGCTGAACACGTTGAATGGTTTGACATGAAACAGTGTCATAGTGGAGAAAGTTTACACTTTAGGAGATGATTGCCAAGTCTCTGCTGTGAGACAGGATCACTGATAGCTGTGTGGCCTTTCTAGTGCAGGGTCAGTAGAACCTTAAATAAACTTTGGATACATTCATGTATCCAAAATGCACTGTAATTGTCAAACTCGTCCTCTGCTGTCCCTCTCACCTGAGAAACAATGTTCCTGTGAGAAAAAGGTTTCTACTCCTCAAGCTGATGATAGACTTCCATTGCTGCTGTCCCAGTGCTCCAGTGGCTCCTTGCCTAATCCCAGTCTCCTTTTCATGTATAAGCAGGTGCTTGTGCTTTCCCAAGCTGTCAAAGTGTCAGTTTTCAAACCACAAAACTCACTTAAAAATAATCAGCCTCATTATACTGTTAACAGTTTTGATTCTGTTAGAGTAATAGAATAATGTTCCCCTGGCACATAACAAATGCATGTCACACCCTTCCTCTCTTAGCAGTTTGCTTCTCACCTCTTCCTGGGTGAGAGAATGAGACTCTCAGTCTCCTCCTCCTCCTACAGAGAAAAACACCCAACTTGAGCTGTGCGAGTGAGAACTGCCTCTGGGACTCCTGTGATAACCTCCACTGCTGATGAAGACAGCTCACCCGCCCAGGTTCTGCCAGCTGGATCCTGCCCACCAGCTCTGGGTACCACGCGTCACTCTGGAGGCATCCAAGTGAGTCTGAGAACAACCTACTCCGCACCATGGCTCTGTTTTGTATAAGAGAGTCCCTCGCCTTTATGGCAAAATGTCAACATATGTTGTAGTATTCAAATATATATATATATATATATACACACACACACACATATTTTATTGAAAGCTGCTGAGACAATCTTAGGAGAAAGCCTTGGATCTGGTGTCAGAGAGAAGCAGGGTTGGAGGGACACATCAGCCATGAGGGTTCCAGGAAACTTTTCCTCATTGTAACAGTTCAAAGGAGGCATTAGAGATAGTAGAGAGAATATTGGCTTCTCCAAATCACTTCTCTGCTCGTACAGGGATGTACCACGTGCAGTTTTAGTCATCCAAAAAGACTATTCCACTACAAGAGACTATTCCTTCAAGAGACTATTCTATCTGCTAATAGACATCATCATATCAGGCATTGCTGACAGTCCTCTTCCTTAGACTTGTCCTAAGTCCCATCTTAGAGATTTCTCTTTTCCCAGCCTTTTTATGTACTTCTGTTTTTCAGATGTTTCATCTGAATTATATTTATCAGGTTCCCTATTTTCCATTATAAGATGTTCTGCTCAACTTTGGCAAAAGGCCTTTGACTATGGACATTATGAAAGATTATCTCTGGCAAAGACTGGTGATGAAAAAACAGGATCCACACAGTAATTAAGATGATGGATATTAGTCCAGTGATTTTGCTTTTTCAAGCATAGATTCATAATATTTTAATAATGTCATAATGTTGATGTATCTGCAAGAGAAAGAGAAACTTGGACACTGACAAGAAGAAACAGAGCTAACTTTAAAATTGATGAAAGCTACTTGTGTTCAATGGTCAAAGTTCATTTTCTAATGATAAACACCAGGAAAAACAAGAAAGCAAATGACAAAGATAGGCCTTTCAGTGTCACGCTGCAGAAGGTAGGGACGTTCCCCTTTTTCTCATGTTGACTCTATATTTCCATTTCTCTCTCATTAAGCCTAAGTTTGGTATTACATTATATGCTCTAATTATCTTCAGGTTTTGGCCCACAGTTCCTTTATATGCCCTAATTATTGCAGAATTCATAAGAGGCCCAATGCCTACAATTATGCAAGTACTAGTAGGTCTTGGGAAGAGCTTAACTATGTTAGAAACATACATTATCACATTAAGAGGGATTTATAACTACCTACAGGTAGAATATCTCGTAATAGACTTATTTTTTAAATAAAGTATTTTAATTACTAAAATACAGGGAAGAGAAATGAAGAAAATTCAGATGGAAGATAATGAATGTTCTTCATAAATGGCCATCTTGCAGCTTGCATAATTAGGTATTTCATCTACTAGAAAAAATATAAGACATTTGTCAAAGCAATGGAATGAAATGGTAAAAGCAGTTGAAGATGTTTTCTTATGCAATGTAGATTTCACAGTTCTCAAACAGTTTTCAGGCCAAAGACCATCAGCCATGAGCCCTGAGACTAACAGAGGGCTAGATTTGTTCCATCAGTCTTTAGGAACCTGAGGAACCTTTAGGAACCTTTCTGCATGTCTGATAGAGCTGAACAAACATCACAAAGTCAGATGTTTGCTTTCTAACATGTGCCACAGTCTAATTGCAGCTATGTGGGAAACGTGTAGCTCCTCTCCAGTGAAACTGTCTGGTAAAAAAAAAAAAAAAAAAAAAAAGACAATCCCAGATGGAAATCTCCTGGAAAAAAATCTTAACAATTACACGAACCTACTTTGTGTGCGTAAAAGCAGAACTTTTTTACTTTGTGAGTACAAGAGCTTTTATAACGAACTATGTATTTTATAACAAAAGTCTAGTATATGCACATAGTTGACCTCAGCACTAGCTTGTTTCCAAGCAGCAAAGTATTATAAATTCCCTCACAGTAACTGAGGCTCAGATACATTCCCTCCTGCTCTGCTGCCTGTCAGTAAGTTTTTCTGGTTACTGGGAGAACTATCATCCTTTCCTGCCTCTTGTAAGGCCAGTTCATGCATGTGCCACGGTATTGTCTATAGTGGTGTATATATATATATCCTGGTAAACTCTGGATATCCTGAACATAGTGTTAAGAAGCTGCTTATATCTTAAAGCATCTTTGCATTCTGATGGTAAGATCTAAAAACTGTTTTTCTTTCAGGAATGGAAGAAAGGCACAAAACTACAGTATTAGACTATAATTAATAACAAAGATTCTTGATGATGCCCTTAGCATTTTAACTCATATTTACTGTGTTTTAGGATAAGCTGTAGTGTCATGTAGTCTCATGAACTTAGGTTAAAATTTCTTTGGCTGAAATAACTGCTGCCTTTTCTCAGAAATTCATCCTTTTTCCCAGGAAGGACAGGTCATTGAGTGCAAGCTCTGATCCTCCTCCTCAGCCCCTTCAGTGTAAAAATACTGCTTCCTTCTTCACTTAGAAAATGACCTTCCTTGTTATCCCGTTCATTTTCACATGCATTTTCACAGTATTGAATAGGATTTTGCTTTTCTTCTTTCCTTTAGCCTCCCTAGGTTTTTTGATTAATATTTCTATGATTTGCATTAACTAGTATTTTCCTGGCTTGAGATTGCTTCTGTGTTACAGATTCCTAGGTGTGAATTGGTAAAACTTCATACTATACATCACAAAAAGTATTAATAAGACATTTTTAACTGTAAACATAACTGGACTTATTTTGTAAGTATCTTATTAGGATTAAATGTTGTACCACAGATGGTGAGTTTAGAATGGGTTTTTTATGTGAGTAAAATCTCCATGGTCTCCGTATTCCAACCTTGGTTTCATAATGCACGCTTTGTTTTCCCGTGATCCATTAAGAGCAGCAGACCCTTGCTGCTCCCCATCCCTATTCTGCTCCTTGTACAAATGGACCAACTTTTTGTTCCTCCATCACATTCACAAAAAGTTGCTCCTCATTTTTAGCTTGGATAAAACTGATACCAAAATAAGTCAATAACTCCATATTGCTTAGGGGCTGTGTTTTCATTCCTATGCTGTTCTCCAGGAAGTATAAGGCTTCATTTGCTCATCCACTTTCCCTGCCAAATGCTATTTGACTGTTTAGACAGTCTTGAGGAATGTGCTGAGGACAGGAGGTGCTGCGATGGCTCTTCATTTCAATATGATTCAGAGGTTGCTAAGTCCCCATTTTCTGTTCACTCTATTTCCAAACATCCTGTGATGATTGCTATCTGATGCAGCCTTTCCAATCTCGATAGGACTATTCCGAACACCTGCCAGCAGGGCTGTGTATGTGTGACACCAGACACTATCCAAGGACTTTTCTCCAAGAGTCAGAAGAGAAAAAAATCTAAAGGGAGAAGGGCATGACTGTAAACACTTGTTTTGTTTGTTTGTTTTTTCTGTTTGTTTTTGGCAGGGGGAGGAGGGAGAAATCCAAGAATCTAGGGAGGCTGATGAGAACTACATTCGTTCTTGGGTCTATTGAAAGGAGCCATAGACAACTGCTTTTCAGATCCTCTACTATACAAAACCCTTGTAGCATCCTATTTAGGAGCTGTGTTGATCAGTACATTTTGGTCATAGGATGAGGAACCTGGTGCACTCAAAATATCTGGCAACTAGCTAGGAAAATGCATACAATAAGTGGTGGTAAAGGCATATTCCTTCCCCCACTGATGCTATTGAAGTTTTCAGTTTGCAGGAATGCAAGTTTGGGAAATCAGCTTCAGGCGAAACTATTCAATTACTCTTTCTGACAGAAAGTGAAACACTGGCAGAAAACAATCCAAACTATATTATGAATATTGAGTCTTTTGATTGACTGTCATGTCTAAGCCCCTTAAGCATTATGTGAAGCCCTAGAGTTTGCTGGAGTGTGTCTATGGAATATACATTTTAATTGATATGCAAGTAATGTCATATTTGCACTCACACATGACAGAAAAGAGCTGCAGTAGTATATGGTACCTAAATCTGAATGTTATCTGTCAAAACAGATAATAAATATTCTTGTCACTTGTGCTGTGGCAATAGTCATTGTATGTTTTAAATATTATACAAATTCTAAATGAAAAGGCTGATTAACTTCAGCTGGAATGGATAAGCCAAAAGCCAACAAATCTTCCAACAAACAAATTCTATTTCTGCAATATTACCTTTTTCATAATCTCATAAATCACTTTTTTTTTTAGCATAGATGCAAAACATTCTCTGCAGCAAGATTTTTTTCACAAGGCACAAAAACCAGAGCAATAAAAGTTCATGTTGCATTGAACCTCAGGTGCAAAAACTCCCTTTGACCCCAAATAAAGCTTCTATCTATTAAGAGTTGTTAATAGTATATTAACAACTAGTATAGTATATTAAGTATTAGTATTAAGAACATTCCTTATTGTATATCTAGCACAAGAAATACTAATTTCTTATTAAAACAAAGAATATCCAAAATATAAAACTCAAAACAGACATTAAGCAAGCAAAACCCCAACTGTATTTTTGCTAAGTTTATGCTCTTTTAGGTCTTTCAGATGGAGCAATTGAGACTGTGTTTTTCAGGTTTGCTTTATCTTTTTGCGAGATCAAATTGTGACTTTTTGCCCCGTTAGCCACTGCAGAGGTTGGTTCCTTCAGGCAGAGCTCTTTTACCTAAACCAGGCTATTCACAGAGGTGATTTCTTTCTCCTTTCACATAATGAAGGTCTCACTAATGACTTCAGCCATTGAACTAATGGACCTCATGACCGCAGGATCGTGGTCCTGTGCTCTACAGAAATTGAAACACATCATTGACCCTGCTGAACTGGAGCGTTTCTGAGTCTTAATATAGAATAAGGTCACCGAATATCCACCATCTTCTTTGTGTTTGTACTTGTGTGGGCAAATACATTTGCACATGCCTGCTGTTAACACTGGGCTGCTTTTGATGTCTTGAGATTTCTATCCCTTCTGCTCTGCATGTAAATGTTCAGGGCACACAAGACTGGCAATGCCAGCAGGTTCACTGCTTTATGTGTCATCTTCAAATTTAAGGTGCAAAAATAGACAAATAGGTTGAAACTTCTCAAGGTTATGATATTCCCTTCTTTGGTTCTCTTTGGGCCTCCGTATTTTATGCTTCAGAGGAGGTAGCTTATTCTATAAATATCTGTCTTAGTCTCTGCCTTAGTAAATAGAAGTTGCTCAGATTTATGTTTGTTTCCATTCTTGAGGAAAAGCAAAGCAATGATACATGTGCTAAATGGTACAGAAAATTGCATTTTAGCCAGCAGGTGTCAAATATAACTGGCTTAAGTTTTGTCTCAACAGATACAATCATCTGTCAATCTTAAGACATAAACCCAATTTTGTATCTATGCTTCTTTGCATTACCTTGAGGCAATCTAAGGTGCACTTTGCTGAATAACTCAGCAAAAGATCACACACCTGAATGATTTTGCTACACATAAAATAAATAATGTGTTTTTTTGTCCCTGTTTTATGTAAACTTGTCCTTGATTCTATAAAAATGTGTGGATGGCTCTAGCCTTTAAAAGAGAAACCATAAGAGTTGTGTTATCCTTTATAGGCATTTGTTCTTTATTACTTTATCAGGGGTCATCCTAAATCCTTTACTTGAATTTCTGCAGCTACTTGGAATGGTCTGTCATTACTATTTATTTTTAACATATGAAAGAACTTATTCTAGAACAGAGATCTCTGATTTTGCCAAAGCATGTGACCCTGACAGACCTTTGCTTGTGCTTGGTCACGAATAAATAACAAGTGATAACAAACCCAAATATTTACCTTGGAGTCTGTGGACTGTAGCACTGTTTTCCATGCAGAATTGGGATATTTTGAAACTATTACCTGAGAGTCATTTCATCTTGGAAGGATTTGCCAAGTCCTTGGCTAATGAGCGCACTTAAGTCTGCTATCAGCCATATTCAACAGTGAAAGGAAACGTCCCCAAATATCCTTTATGATAGAGAGAATCTCAGCTCTGAGTTCTTGGTTTGATATTCTTGTTTTGGAGCTAGACATCAGACTGAAAGCTTTGACATTTATTATTTTGGACATTAATAAAATACAGAGGAGAATGTTATCCATGCTAATCTGAAGAAGGAGACATACCTCACCTCTCTTCTTCTAAATTTTAATATTTTCCAGACAGAAATAAAGAAAGAAATACAGTTAAATTGAAGTGAAGGAAGGGGGCTTGGGGCTTTCAAGGTATTGAGAGACAGAATTACAGGGTAGAGTGCACCTTTCACACAGCTTAGTTTGCCTTTTCTCAGGGCCTATGGCTTATGGCCTAAGATCACAAATAGCCCAAATGTCTGAAAAACCCGAAGATGTTTAAATTGTGTTAAATCAAGGGGTAAAACAAGAACTAAAATAAGATCAGGAGATCATTGCAGGTTCCCCTTAGTGCCACCACTGTATAAAGGCACTAGAATATAAAGAATTTGGCACACTGCCCCAAATGAGGGACACAGCTCTGACACAACCAGTGGACAGTGTAACAGGTTATGTTGGGATGTCTGCATGGGGATTCCTCGGTTCTTGTAAAAAGAACCTCTAGCTCACTTTCCTTTTTTTTTTATTCTTCTTCTTTTAGTTTAACCCAGAACAAGTAAGTTCCTGTCTTTTTATGGGAGAAACAACTGTTCCTGAAATGAGAGCCATTGACGCTTGAATTATTTGTTCATCCTGAATATTCCAACATATGCCAATTTCTTCCAACCATTCTAAACAGCTTGTGTGCACAGGGAGCAATAATTCAGTCCACAGATAAACTGTGCTGCTATCAGAGTAAAAAATTGGAGAAATTAAGAGCCGTTCTAATCTATCTGCTGTCTCAAGAAGGGCCTGGAAAGGAAATTTTGTTTATATTTTGGCAGAACTTTATCTGCTCTTCCAAGTCTCCAGTTGCCAAGCTCTTAACTTCTAGCTAGCTAATAGATAGGTCTGTGTTTGGCCAAAAAATGGGTGTGCTCCAGGGGCTAAATGCAGCGCCATTAGACAAACTCATCTGGTGAGGCTGCTGCAGCGGCATCAACGAACACCCTGTTCCCGGGAGGTGCCCGCAAGGATTCAGCGTGTTGCAGCTGCTTGGTCGAGCCAGCTTTGAATTGCTCAGCTTCATCTTCTCCAGCTGTAAATCATCCTGCTTAATTAATCCTAATTAAGTGTTGTGGGCATCTCTCAAGCTCAGTTATCTCTTTATTTAATTACGGTAACAAACCATATAATGTTCTCTGTTTGATAGGGTGTTTTGCACAATAGTTTAATTCAGCAACTCAAAGAATTAATTAGTTCCCAGAATATGTCTCTGTATGGGTGGCCAAGTAAGCTGTGTGTTTGTCGCAAATGCCTGGACTCATTAGTCATCATAACCCATTGCTGATACTATATACATAGAATCGGGAGCACATTGATGGGGTCGGTGGGTCTCAAATCCCTGTGGGCTCTTCTGAAGGGAAAAAGAGAGGAATACGGGCAGAGATATCTGGCACTTGCTGGCTGCCCAACTTGGCTGCAACCCAGAAGTGTTTACACTGGTTCTGTTGGTGTTTGCTCCCACTCAGCATCCCTGTGTGTATCGTGTTATGGGCTGATCCCTTCCACCACATTCACTAGCTGTCCCCAGACGGGGTATACGTGTGTAACCTGCTTTGAGGACAGAAGCAGCCCAGGGCAAGATCATTACTCCTTAAAAGTTGCTTCAGGGTGTGAGGCAGCATCACTGCAAATGTGATGCTTCCTTCCCTGCCACCTGCCAGTGGGGCAAATGATGAAAACCAAGTCCAGTGTCCCTAACACCTCCAGATGAGGCTCAGATAATCCCTCATGTCAAGGGAAAGAAACAAGGGAACTTCCAACTTTCTGGCAAAGATTATTCCTTGCTAGCACACCTTTACAGAAACCATATTTGTTTATTTTCTCAGCAAAGCCCAGAGCTGAATGTTCCCATCTTTTCCTTGCTGAAGAGGCCAGGTCAACAGAGAACTGCAGCAAAGCAAGGTCCCAGCGAGGACCAAGGTGAATGACCACAATGCCCAGTGCTTAGATGCCGAGGCTGAGGCCCACAGCAGCACCACCCCAACTACCCTGCATCCTCGGGCTCCCAGCAGCAAGAAAAATCACCCCAGAAAGGTGAGAAATAATAAAAAAGTACCAAGCTCCAGCAGCTCTGATGCAATCAGTGGCCTGTGAATAGACAGCACTGGTACCAAACCTGCCACTTGGTTTCAACTTGTGTTTTTCTGGCAAAGTGTCAGAATTGCACAAAATGCACCATGCTGCTGGCACCAGACTAGCCAGAGATCACTATCCAGGATCCTGCTCCTGCACATGAGCAATGCAGAAATGCCTGAGGATTTCTGTTCCATTTCTGCTTTTAACTACTCATCCAACAAGGATTCCATGTGGCCTGGCCTATGTGTTACCGCTAACCGGTCTCCTTTTGTCCTCCCTAGTACCAGAACTGCAGTCCATGTACTCTGCCACCTGATCTGCTGTGCGTGTTTTCCAGAAGTGATTTGTGATTTCCCGGAGGAATAGGATAGGCTGTGAATTTTACATCAATCCAAAGTCACTTGAGTTCAGTGAGGAACTGGTTTGGAGGGCTTGGGGAGGTTTCTCCAGCAGAATTCAGATCCTTATTTCCAGTTTGGGGAGCTGCACCGTACAAGGCTCGTCTCTGCCATCCAAAGCTTGTCTGCAAGGCTGGGGCTGCATTTGCAGTCAAGTACTGTTACAAACCATTTGCAGAGGGACAAATACATCATTAGAAAATGAAAGCTCTGCTGTTGAATTTTCTCTAGCTACCTACACGTGCCTGGAAACTCAGTCTTTCTTCTCACGTTAAAATATTTACTCTCTGTCAGGCTGTGCTCAGACTCCTGAGGTGCTGCTCTGCATGCAACATGTTCTGACATCTTCTCTCTGGTTTTCCACTTGAGACACCTTTGTCGTCCTGTTTTTTTTCGCTTTGCTCCTTCAGCATGACAAATGTGGCAGAGCACAGTGTGAGCTGCACTAGCAGGCAGGGCAGGCACACGGCTTCCAAAGACTGGCTGTTTACAAGGAGTGCTTTCCACTCATCCACCCACACAGACATATACACACTGAAATATACTTTACCATAAAAGTACATTACTTGCTAAAGAAAAACATGTGGAGCCTGACTGATTTGTTATCAAAATTTCTATGAACTTTCTGCTTCTTCTTGAACTGAACAGGGAAGATAGATGCATCAACAAGCTCTCCACCATGCAGGACACTTGCCTTTGGCAGGGTAGAAATCAGATGAGAAAGTGGATCCTTGGAGACTCAGGAATATTTTGAGGGGGAATTACTCCACAGCCGCATGAGGATTTCATTCATACTTCAGGAATCAACTTCATCCAAAGGGGGAGATAATACAGCTGTCCCAAATCCCTTTACAAGCACGAATGCTGTTTTTCCAGTACATATGGCAGTACCATTCAAAGAGCTATGACAATGATACTGTTTATAGCTCTGGAAATGGCGCTGCCATCTGCACCACGGCGCAGCAGGTCTGCTCCCCGCCGAGCGGTTCTGCGGAAGAACAAGTCCTTTGCCCTGCTCTTCTACAGTGCTCAAGTTTCCAGCTAAAACACAAGGCAATTTCTGGGTACAAAAGTGAAATAAATGAGAATAGAAATATGATTTTGGTTGGCAAATCCTTGCCATCCACCTTGAAGGAAAAAGCACCTTCGAGTTCCCATTCCAGTTGTCTGGAAAAAAGGAGATACAGCCTGCACAGTCTGCTGCTGTTGTTGCTACTGCTGGCAACGGGGAGAAGCACGAGTCCTCTGCAAGCTATTCCTGACAGATGCTCAGGACACATCGCGATGGTGCAGGTGAGTAGTAGTCACAAAAAAACACACACACACACACACACAGCAGTTCCTCTTTTACTCTGCAGTTTTACAGGGCAAAACCTTCCTTTGTTTCCTTTTTCATCCTATGTTTTGGCACACTTTCTTCCCTTCACTTTTAATTAATGTTATGATGTTGTAACGGAAGTGTACTGCACTCCTCTCCTGGACTAGCACGGTGGGCAAACACAGCACAATATTTGAACACTAATTTCTCCTGGAAGTCTGCATGGCTCAACGTGCACTTTACACCTACAGAGTAAATTACCAGATATGCACTTTCCAATTAATCCCAGGGGGCTGCTTGAAATAAAGTGCTGATAATTATTATTGTCCTTTCCAGCTGGAAGCCAATTCTCAGCTGGATGTTTGCAGTTGCTCATTGAGAATAGTCTTCAAAACTGAAATATTTGCATTTTGGAAAATTGCTCAGGTCCTCATCTGTGTTGCTGTTGCTAACGCATTTTCCCAAGGCAATTGCTGTATGAGTAGGGCCATAACTGCCACCAGTGATTATCCTTGTCCCACTAATGCATCATTAAAGGAGAAAGAAAGACAGAAGGGAGCTTGCCTTCCTTCCTGGCACTTGTGCCTACCTGCAGTCTCCAAGGATGATTTTGTGCTACAAATTGGAAATATTTCTTGTGCTATCTGATTTTTAAACTTGAAGTGTTTGAATCAGCTGTGTTTCTACAACAGACACAAGGGTCTTTCCTCTCAGTGCTGTAAAGCCTCAGAAAGACCAGACAGGATCTGAAATAACTGTTCTGCACTCACTGAATACTTCATCAATAACAACTGCGACAAAATCAACTAGGGGGCATAAAGGAGGACAGAAAGAGAAACAGAAGAATAGCAAGTAGTTTATAATACTGCTTCCATCTCTAACCTATGTTAAATTGGCTCTGGGGTTGATGTAGCCCATGGTCAATGTTGGTGTTCCACTGAGTCAGCCAGAAGACTCCTGACGTGCTCTGGCCTGTGCCATGTCCATGAGAAGGAAGCAAAGGAGGGGCAGCATCTCTTGGGTATTGACTTTGTCTTTCAGGACAGCTCAGTTGGACACTCCAGCTCCAGCACAGCTCTGAGACGTGTCCTGCACCAGCACCCATCAAGTCTCTCATTAGCAGTAGCTACATGCTCTCCCCACATGCTGTATCCTCAGCTATATTGAGTATCCCCATCCTGTATATATAAATATATGTATATATTTATAGAAATATCAAACAGAAATATCAGACACTTCATTTTCTATTCACAGTATGCTATGAAGGGATCTAAAGGACAACACTTCTCAGAGAAAAACCTCTGGATAATTTTGAACATGAGTTTTCTAAATGGCAGTTTCATTTTAAGACTTGGCAACACTTTGAATTTTCTTGGCCCATGAAGGGAATATTATTAAGCAAGCTTCAGTATTTTGTAATGAAGTTGTTGTTCAGAAACACAGTCAATCCTTCTTTTTGATTGCAGGATTTTCTGGAGCCATGGTTCTGCTTTCTTTAGTATTTCAGGAAGTATATGCTGGCAAAACTTTGTAAAAACGGTGTAAGGTTCTTTACCCTAATTCACAAATTACCTTTCTTGGAGAAAGAATGGGAAATCTCTAGAAAATAAGTCATCCTCAAAAGCAGATGGGGAGGATTTCAGTGGAGAAAAGAAAAAAAAAAAGTATTTTGTGAAACTGAACTGATCTATGGAAAAAAAAAAGCCACGTCAAAATTCCTCCTCCTTGCCCTTGCATCATTTTGACATTTACAAAACAAAAAAGTAAAGGCTCAATTCATGTTTCAAAATGATTCTCCATTTCTATGTATTTTTGTAACAAAATAGAAAATGTTATGGAAAGCATTTCAGATAAAACCTGAACATTTTGAAATTACAGAAATGACAAAAAATGTTTTCTTTGTGTCAACCTCATGAAGCTCAGGCAGCTCATCACGGGCTTCGTAACCAGCACATAACCCTTAACCTGCATTTTCTCCTGTGCATGTGGAATTACTCCCTAATGAAATTCTAATTCTCTCACCAGTGACACTGAGGCTAAGCCACTCACCTCCTTAGTGACAACGAGAAAAATGGAGCAGTTCACATGAAAAAGGGAAGCAACTCCCAAACCAAACTATAATTCTTAACTAATTCTATCATCTCAGCTTGCCAGCATTTCTCATTCATCATAATTCCATGTTTTGGAACAGCTAAATTTACTTCCAAATGAATCATTTGGTTCAGAGACTGCTTTGGCAATCTGTTTGTTTTACTTTGCAGGCCCTAATCAAAGTAGTGGTGACTTCAGAGACTGATAAAAAAGGGCTGGCTTCATCAGTGTCAAATTGTGAAATGCAGCTCTGCACATCTCAGCAAGGATAGCAGGAGTCTATCCGGTGAAGTAGCTGCCAAGCCATGGGGGTCAGATCCTTGACTGTCTTTTTGGTAAGGCATTGGAAAAGGCAACGTTGATTTACTAATTGTGCAGATTTATGCAAGTGTGACCTGGCTTATGCCAGGGGCATTTTACTTTTTTTTTTTTTTTTTTTGTCCTGTCCTTCAGGGAGATATTTTTCATTTTGGTCAAGAGACTGTAAAATCCTACCAGACCAGATTGATAACATTTTATAACTATTTAACCTAGATAAAATGAAAACTCAGAAAAAGCAGAGCAAGTAAGGGCCAAATTTAACTGGTTTTCCAATTGCCTAGCTACTGGAGGGAAAGAAATTCAGGAGTGCCATTTGCTGGATTTCCCAAAGAACTCCTGGATATTTTTTTTTTAAATTTATTTTTTTTATTTTCTTTTGTAGGTAATGTTTTTTGTTACTGTTTCTGGAACCTTAGATCCACACCTTTCCCTAAAAACACATGGGCCTCATGAAACTTACTGTAGCCTGTGGAAAGGTGTCTTGTTCAGCCTTAATGGGTCCCAAGAGTCAGTCCCTCCATGAGCTATCTCACAAGCACCTAGCACAAAGAACTGAAGGATTAATGTACACTGTAGACCCTTATGTCTGAAATTTAGGCCCTCAAACTCCCTGTTTGGCCCCTGTCTTAATATGCAGTCTCAGTAGATTCCCTTAGACACCTAAATGGAAAGAACCACCTGCATCCTGGTGAGTCAGGGAAGCCACAAGCCTACTTCATGCATAGACTGCTGCAGGCTCCTAATCTGAGGTTCCTGAGTCAATCTCACCTTTCCAGCCAGGTTTAGTGAGCAGAAGAGGATGGAGGAGGTTACCTGCAGGTCCCTTTGCCTGGAGGGAGCTGAACTCATTTCTCCCCAATCTTGGTCAGACCCATCACTTCCATATGAGTAATGGCTTCTGGGTACATGCTCCTGCTCATATTTGTTGGGATTTTGCCCACCCTGCATAAGTATTTTAAAAAGGCAAGGGATAGAGGATGTTTGAACTCCTGTGGCTAGTGTCCCTGCTTAGGAAAAGGAGTGTGTGCTGAGTGCCATCTCCTAGGCTAGTAGTGACTGTTAAATACTGCGCTACTGGGGATGCTGAGGAGGACCAGGCTAAACTGCCTTCTGCAGCTCATTTGCAGCAAAACTTCAAAAAGGGGGTTCGTGAACACAGGGCACAGGTGAGAGCATCAGGTGGCCTGAGACGCTGGGCTTCTTGTACATGTCCCCAGCTAGGCAGGGAAACGTGAGTTTAGAAAGACAGCCAGCACATCCCATCTACCAGCTTCGGGGAAGGTGGCAGCCCTTGGTGACAGGGTTTATCAGCAGTGAGGGTCTCCTTGAACCGAAATGCTGCCTGATGCTGGTGCCCTTCAGTACTGCAGTGCAGGGTCACTTCCACAGCTGAAATGTGGTTATGGGGTACTTGTATATGGAGTCTGGCCAGGAAAGGGTTAAGGGAGAAAGCTGTACCTGCAGAGGACTGGCAAGAGGCAGGGCAGCGGGATGGCTAATGAGACTCATTAGCAGCAAGTACTTTCTGCTGAGGGAAGGAGATAAAAGAGCAAGGGTGGGAGGGCAGCAATACTGGAGTGGAGGTGGTGATTGAAGGAGCTCTTTTAGTGCTTGATTATCCAGGTTAGTGCTGAGTGATGGAAAGGTGTGAAAAATACAGGAGAAGGATGTGGGTTGTGCTGCTCTGTTTTTTCATTGAGTGTTGTTCTGGAGCAGGAAATCTCCTTGGTTTGGAGTTGGGGGTTGGCTTTCCTTTCTTTTAAATGGAAAATGTGCTTCCTCTCTTCCTGCCTGTGTAGTTGTCAGGGGCCTGAAAGAAGCTGGCTGTGGCCTGGCCTCTGGGGTGAGGTTCAGAGCTACTGGTTTTGACTTCTGAGGGCTGCAGCTGGGGCTGATGCTGCCCCATGTTGAGAGGGATATGAGCTGTGCTGTGCTGAGGGCTGCTCTCTTCTCTTGGCATCTTCCCTCTTGGATCTCACTATGGAAAGGTCTCTGGAAGCTAGTGTGAGCAGAGGGATATGCTCTCAGCATAGCAACACAGGTGCTGGGACAGATATCTGGGTGCACCTGAAAGGTTATGGGAAGGCAGCATCTCAAGGTTCGGATCTGGAAGCTTCCCTGCAATACCTCTGAGGAATTAAGGCTACTACTAAATGGGTAGTTTTCTATCTACAAGTAAGCCCATGGGATAGTGTAGCTGGTCTTCTAAATACCCAGGTTTCTTCTGCTAGCTCTTCAAGCTTCAGTAATGGAAAAGAGTTATAGGATGCTGGAAATTGTTTTTTTTTTTTTTTTATTGTTGTTGTTTTACTTTTTTTTTTTTTCTTGCAGTGTGTTCTTGACATTCATTGTGGGATCCTATTTAGGATGTGCCTGAATTTTCTGCTTTATGGTAGTCTACTTACCTAGTAGCTTATGGAACTTTCACTAACTCTGCACCCTCTTGTTGCTGGGGCAGAAATAAGCTCCCTCGTTTTCATGGCTTTAAAGGGCTGGTGTCAGTTCCCTGTCAGTTATCTCTGTGGGAATTTTGCAGTGTAAGATCTGAAAGCAGGCTGAGACCCAATACAGGGAGCAGATTGCAGCCCGATCCTGGCTCTGGATCTGCATATGCTGCAGCCTATCCAGGGAATATGGTTAGAGAAAATTACAGATGGCAGAAGCAAACTGCAATCTCCACTTTGAACTCTGCTGTACCAAAGCAACTGTTAAAATCTGCTGCGTGTCTTTTAGATATCTGAGTGGCCCAGTGAAGAACAAACAAAAGCACTGAAGGGAATAGGAGAAACCTGCCTGTAACAGATCTGTTGGGTTTTCTTAGCTCTGGGTTCCTGGAGGGTGAAAACTATTGCCAAAGGGCAGAGATCCTGCTACATGCTACTGTCTCTGCAGTGTCCTGTACTCAGGACCTGTGCTCTCAATGTCCTGGGGTAAAACACGTGTATTCAGCTGGAGCTTCTGTTTTACCCCTGCAGACTGTAAACTATGCCTCAAGGGGCTTTAAAAAGCACTGCAAGGAATACCGAACACACACACACACACATTCACACAGACCTACAGTAATAAAAGAAAGGACTTACAGAGCATGTTCATGGTTAGACAGGAACAGGTCTATTGCAGAACAGCAGGAGGAGCTTGGAGATAGAGGAACAGCCACTTTTAGTGCAGAAAGGAGGAAAGACAGACACAGTGAGGTAGTAAGGGGAGAAAGAAAACACAGAGATGGTTAATAGGAAAATGCTCTTCACCTAGCCTGATATAAACACCAAGAAAACGTTTCAGTCATGTTAAGGTTCCAGATGCATTCCCAAACCTCCCACCAAAGGAAAGGAAATGTCACTTTATAATGGTGTCTGTAGCTGTGTTAGAACTGTAAGAGGTATTGGGTAGGTTCCTTTTCCCAATAAACATCTTGGGGATCCTTCAGCATTTCCTCCTTCCTTTCCAGGAGTTCTTTTGCCTTCCCATTGATGTGTTCTGTGGCAGAGTGTTTTGCTAAGCTCATCTTCCAAAGCTCTTCAGTTTTGGTTAAGGATGGAATTTGGTAACTGTATGGTGCCTCCCTACTGCTCGTTTCATCATCGCCACCAGCCTGTTCAGACCCAACAGAGGATCTTTTCAGGAAGCAACATGCATCTTCTAAAGAAAATTCTAAGGAGTAAGATTTTTATGTTTAGGCTCCTTCTACTCATAACAAATTGTGTCAAGCTCTAGGAAATCTATTTATGGAGGAAATGTGGATCTGCTATACGTCCCTGGTGATCCTAGAGTCTTTTAGCAGTTCTAATATATTGGAAATGTGGTTGGTTGGTGGGTTTTTTTTTTAAGTACAGATGGGGGAACAGTTGTTGAACTCCTTGAATCTGTCAGACTGCAGTACAAAAATATGGTAGTTACTGTTTAATTTTTAGTGAAGCTTTTAACTAGATCTGGCTACTAGCCAGCACCAATACAAAGTTTAAAACTATACTGCTGTTCACTGTGAGCAACGTACTCAACAATCCTCCAAAGTCTAACAGCAACTTTCCTGTGCCTTGTAACGCACTTAACTGTATTTCCCATCCTAGTCTTGTGTAGCTTCTGAATAGCTCCTGAGAGTTCAATAAAGTACAGACAGGGAAAAAAATTTCCTATGAAAACAGTAATAATTTTGTGAAAAGTTCAGAGATCTTTAGGCTTTTGGGGGTTTGATTTGTTTCCCATCCACAAGAAGTTTGGAGACTTACTGATGGACCTTGATCCTCATAGATTGTAATGATCATCCAAGAAAGCTTTACCAGAGTAAGATGATTTTGACTTTTGTAAGAGCAAAGGAGCTTCAGGGAGGAAAAAAAAAAAAAAAAAAAAAAAAAAAAAAAAAAAAGATGAATACAGGATGGACCAGAACAGTGGGTGGGTTGGTTGGTTTTTTCAAACCTTTGTGGAGGGATCTAGATCTATAGGGTCAGTGACATGCCCACCTGTGGGGACACTTTGAAGGCAGCTCAGTTCTCTGCTTTGCACTATTGTAACACCTGTGGCACAGAGAAGCCTCCAGCACAGCCCAAGGGGCAAGGGGAGAATTTCTCTTTTCTGTTGTTTCTCCTTCGTGTTGCTCACTCTGGAGTCCTTTTGAGTGACTTCCATGGTGCTGATGCAAAAGGCTGCAGTGAGCTGGATGGTGAAATCACAGCATCCTTACAAAGGATGAACTTGGAGAAATGTAAAAACTCACATTTCATCTTGGATCATCACGGGCTCAGTTTTTCTTAACTGACCTTTCAGATACAAAGTGCTGTGTTAGCCCTTGCTTGAGAACTCTTCACATATATGTTCGCCAACCTGGTCAGTTACTGTATTTCTCACAACAAAGAGAACCGCTGTGAACAGATGAGATTATTGAAGGGGCTTTGTCTCTTCATCTTGAACAAATATTGACTTGTACCTTGCACCAAAGGATTCTCTGACAGCTGAACCCAGCACATGACAGGAAGAAGAAAACTGAGCTGCATCCTTATGTACCTGAGATGAAAAGTTTCTAGTGGTTCTGGGAAGTCCTTTGAAGCTGATGCTCAGTCTTTGCTCATCTTGCTTTTTCTTTGCCCCTATCCTGAAAAAATGAAAACTAGAAGGCCTGCCAAAAGACTTTTCATTCTTTGTTTCTGGATGGAGAAAAGAGTTGTGCTAAAGCCTTTCTGAAGATACACTGGAGAATCAAAGATGAAAATCCAGCCAGATCATAACGTGATTCAGTATCAGATTTTGACAGAAGTCTCAGGTCTCTGACACATTACAGAGCAGTTAAGCTACAGCATTCCCAAGTCATGAGCTCTTAATTTTGTATATTAAGATATCATTATTTCTCTGATTACAATACCTGTAAAATATGAAGGGTCTTGTGAAATCAGAAATTGCAAGGTACCAGAAGGTCAGAGATTAATGGTAAGAAACTATCCATAGTTTATCTCTGCAGAACAGGAGCTGTTCAAGAACTCATCGCCTTTGAGATATAAAACACTTTGTCATCAGTGAGAAAGGCAAGAAGTATAGTTTAATGAGTTCTTAAAGCAAGAGAAATAATGTCAATTAAATGAAGAGAAACAACGGGAGAATCACCGTTACTAGCAAACTTGCTAGATAGGCTCCCACTCAATGAAGGCATCAGATATGCCACATTATAAATCATGAGTTCCCAAACTGCTGCCTCAGTGTGCTTGCCTGATTTAACAAAAAAGCTGTCTTCTGTGATGGATGACATTAATGCTGAAGTAGCCTGCAATAGCCAAAGAAGAAAGTGTAATGGAGAAGTAAAAACTGGAATAGATTTGGTGTGTATAATAGCTGATTTAGTATTTACAAGACATTTTGTACTCCCAAAGGCATGCATAAAGAAATACTGCATCTTTACTGGTGGCAAAAAGAAGACAAACACATCTGCATCAATTCACAATTCAGGTCAACTGTTCAACATGCTAATGCATACTGAATAGCAGATGTTAGCAGCAGCTATAATCTCTGCTATGACACATAAACAAAGCTAAAAATCTGAAAATGGCCAATTTACTGTCTTTGAAATTTTCAGTAGAATAAGGTAAGATGCTTACAGCTGACTAACAAAACAAAAGGGATGAGCACTGCAGACACATTCACAGCAGGTTAAACAATGCCTATATCTGAATTTGATGGTGTGAACCAGACAAGCTGGCATCAGCACCTGCCCAACAGAACATCCCATCAAAAAGAAAGGCTGCAGTCAAGGATTTGAAAAGTGACAAAATGGCAAAAAGCAATCAAACTGCATTCTGAGTGTCCTTGATATCTCCCTGAAGGTACCAAAGAGCTGTCCAAAATATCTTGTGGAAATTGGGCCTGTTCTCTCTACCAGATGCTCTAAAGGCCTTTGTAACAGTTTTAACTACAGCATTTGGAAAGCTTTTCCACAGTGTGAATGTATGAAGAATGAGAGAGGCAGCATGTGCGATGCCTAAATATGATCATTCTGGACTCAGCCCAGAGACCCAATCTGCATGTTAAGTGTTGTCACAGAAGGTTTCATGGAGTGACAGAACCCCATTTACTTTAATTTCATTGATTTTTTTTTTTTTTTTCTGCCCCCAGAGGCATTTGATAGTCTGCATGGACGTGTGCTGGGGACCCTTTTTCAGCCATGTGCAAATCCACTTAAAGCTGTCGATATCACCAAGGGCAAGCAGGTCTACATAGAGTGCTGCAATAAGGAGAACAGCCAGGCAGAGGTTCAGGACAGACCTGTGTTCCCTTTGCTGCTGTTCACCACTGTCATCCTTGCAATAGAAGTGTCTAGGCAATGTAAACATGCACAGGCAACCTAGGAGACTACAGCTTTGCTGGATGTGTTGTGCCATAAAATACTTCCTACTCTTGACATTGTCCTCTATGAAAACTTATTCTGGAAAAAAAAAGAGAAAATTCCGTGGGGCTCACAATCAACTATCTTAAAATAAACCTCTTGAAAACCAAGATGACAAGCAACAGCACTAAAAGCCTGATTCATGCTTTGAGGAACAGTCACTAATGTTGTGAGATGTTTCTACCTTGTGTGCCATCTCTGTCATACCATACTGTAAGGTTTTTTACAGTAACCACAGAAGGATTCCAGATTTTATCTTAAAGGCAAATAGCATATATGCCCAATATGGCTTTTTGATTCTACTAAAGCCATATCAGCAATAAAATTTTAGGGCTCTTAAAAGAAACAAAATATTGTTATTTATTAACTGATGGAGACAAAATCAGGAGCAATAGGAAAGCACGGTACAGGTATGGTGAAGCAGCTCATGGTAAGTTGAGATTGAGAAGAAGACAGAAAGTGATGTAAGAGATCTCCCAGCAGAAGTTTGAGAAGCTGTGAACCTGTGTTTCCAGTAAGAAACCTGGGTAGTGGTGGGAAATTGACCATATTTATGCATTTCTCTGATAATAATATAAAAACTTAGAGTTCTTTAATGTCATCAAAATTTTGTGGTATTAACCTTGTTTCTTGGTTTTTTTTTTTTTTTTTTTTTTAATTGTCCTGTAATTGCTTTTGTTTCATTGCCTCTGTAATCACATGGCTTATAACATCCTTGTTATAAGGTGCCAGCCCTCTGATTACTATGCCTCATGGCAACATTTTTGTTATATTGTGAAGAAAAGCTTGAGGAATGACTTGTGAAATATTCCTGAGGTACCTCCTTATGGCATCAAGCTAAATTAAAGCTTTTCAGAAATCCACACAATTGTCCAAGAGGCGCTTGGAAAGCTTCTCCTACAGCAATCAGGAAGGAAGAGGATTATTTAAAAAAGAAAAGAAAAAAGATGTTAACTAAAATTAAAATGTACTTAAATTAATGGCCCCACATTTTAGAGATAAGGAAGTCAGCTTCTTGAATGTTATATGACAGTCTAACAGTAATAGTGGAGCTCCTTGCAAAGACTGATATACATTATATAAAATCACTTTAAAAGCTAGAAGTCTCTGGAGAGAAGAGGAACAGTGGTTCATAAAGCAAAGCTGTGCAAAGGTCTAGGCTGAAAGACAGCAAAAACTCTTGTACACAATTGAAACACAGAGGAGGAGTAGGTAAATACGTCACTATCCAAAATAGAATTTATTTAGGTACAAAAAACATCTTAGACTCCTAATTTGAATGAAGAGAATCCCAAAGGATTTTGAATTGCCTTCAAAATTGAATCCAAAGTGTGAATATGTATTAGGGGTGATGCATGTATTTACATACATGTAAAGTGATATGGTTTCAATGGTTTTGTGCCATGCCATACCATGCAATGGAGAAGATACTAAGCTGCATTGCAACAGGAAGAAAACATTGTTATATCTGACAATAAATACACAACCTAGTGCCCCTCTGTGTCAATGGTTCCAGCTTCTGTTAGGTGTGAGGAATGCACCGTTAGTGGAGATGGACGGTAGAAAACCTGCATGTGTCTTTATCCATCTTACCACACCACTCCCAGCCGGTGTTCACACTGCTATGAAAGTTGTGCTCCTAATAGAGGACTTACTGGTGTTGAAAAGTCCAGATAAGCATCATTACATGAAAGAATTCATTTTTAACAGAAGTTTTCCACTTTAGATAGATAAACCTGAGTATCTAGCATCATAATGCTAATTCAGGAAGCAGGGCTGGGATTAAATTTAAACTGTCCAGTAACAGTACAGGGTATTGATAAGGGCTCAAGTAAAATCAGATTAGAGCTTTTTTCCAACAGATAATGTCCTCCTTTCACACCAAAGCCTCCAAACCAATTAAAAATGCCATTCAAATAACTTTGTGCAGAACAGAATCTGCTGGCCTTTGCTGTCAGGAGACCTGAAAGGATGGAAAAGTAAATGTGTGGAAATCTAGCCCATCTTTACTGTAGAGCAAGTCCTGTGAGGCAGATGACTTTTCAATTTCTGTTGTGCATTCCCCTGCTGTTTTCTCACACTGTATTTTGCAGGAGAGTGGAAAGGAAGCTTGCAGGAAAGCGGTGGCCTCCTCCCCAGGCTGTCGCATGCAGGAAGGGTGCACAGGGAACGCGGAGTTTTGCCTCCTTGAAGGCTGGACAGGAGGAAAGTGAATGGGAGAAGTGGAGAAGTTGCCAAGGACTCATCTGGAGGGAAGCATGTAGGAAGCCCTTGAGAGCTGTCAGGCTTTCCAGGGCTCCACTGGGGAATTGCATTTCTATTCCAAGCCAGCAGTTTCCAACTGCTGGGGACATGATGTTCATTTTGCGAGCTGGCTGTGTAAAGTGGAGAGAAATAAGAAACAGTCATGCATGTCAAAGACTAGAGAGGTTTAATTGGAAAAGACAACAATTAGCGTAAGTTACTTAAAGCTTCCATTTGAATTAAAGAGACAGTGAAGTGAAACTTGAAATAATTGCACACAGAATAAATACTGAGCTGCTGCAGGACTAGCCATTGCTGTTGCTTCTTCCCCTCTATTATCTTCTCTTTTTCACAACAGCTCCCCATCCTTCTAGCACTGCCTTCCAACAGCACTGGAGTGCCTTTTGGCAGCTGATTCGTTGCAAACTTCTGCAAACCAAACTACTTTCCAATTTTTCATTAACAATAGATGGATTAACTGGTGCCTTGCACACAGTAATTCGGCTCAACCAGAAGTCTGGTTATGTCATTTTTACTGGCGAGGTACCTGTTTTGTATAGAAAAAGTGAGTACCAAAGTTGGGAAGCCAGGTGGTTTCTCGACTGAAGCCCAATTCAGTTACTTGTGCAGCACAAAATCCCCACTGCCTCCTGCAGAACGGGTTTTCCAAGAAACCTAGAGTATGAGGGGTCATACAGCAAATGGGGGGCTGCTCAGTTAGCACCTGGATATTCTCTAGGGAGATGTAAATCAGTCCAGCAAGCAGCAAAGGTAAATCTCAGACAAGACGGAAGTCTTGATAGGGATCCTGCCCCACCAGAATACATTAATTGTCTTCATTACCCAAAGCACAAGTCATGCAATTAAAAATAGACAAGAATGAGCAGACATTTCAATTGCTTCCAAGCTCAAGGTGCCCTTCAATACCTTGTGTTCCTTACCAGAAGCAAAGTGATGCAGAATTGAACTTCTGATGATGAATCTTGTTTTAATCCAAATAACAAAAGGAGTTTATCTTCGCTCTAATCTCTTTTTCCAATATACAGACATACTGAAAGAGATTACCTTACTAAAATTGAAGGAAACTGTGGTATTTTAAAACCCTAATCCCTTCTCTCCTCTGTAGGAAATAAGATAAATATCTTGATTTCATTCAGTGCAATTACAAGAAGCTTTCCTCTTATCAGAAGTTCTCCATTTCCTCTGGTGAAAGAGTTTTTGTGCCGCAGACCATGTTTCAGCACAGTGTCGTGACTCATACTAGCAATGCAGGTGCCCTGTGGCCACAGGAAAGTAACTGCCCTCTCAGACACGGGGCAGGTGCTGGCATCAGCTTATCCACATGCAGGTGTCTCGTAGGAGACAGGACGGCACATCCAGTGTGCTTGGCCCAAGGTGCCAGGGGCTTGGTTACGATATGGGGCTGGTGTCTAGCCTGCTGGGATCAGGGAATGGATGAGATATGTGCACAGAAGCCACCATGATGCCGCCTTGGTTTTATTATCTCAGAAAGCTGGTGTGCTGTATAGGAGGGAAAGGGAGCTGAGGTCATCCCATACCCTTCCTCTAGAATTACTGCATTTTTATCTTTTTGCAGAAGAATTTGAAGGTTTTTTGGTTTTTTGTTTTGTTTTGTTTTTTTTAAGTCAACTGTTCAGTGTTTAAACTTTGCAGAGATTACTACAAATCAAGAAAAGGAGAGGGAATGGAGAGACCTTTACCCAAGATGACAAGCCCAACAAAAAAGAAATTAGTGTCTCAGCTTCCTACCTTGTGGATTACCTGACTTCAACAATGAGCCTGTTACACTTATAAATAAAAGATTTGGCAATAACTTTAGAAAACACACCCCATAAAAATTAAGACAGCCCCTGCGCAAACTGGAGCAACACGGCATGTTGTCATGCTAGTGGGTTGTTGCTTCAGCAAGTGCAGCTGTGCAGCCTTCCCCAAACTGCAGTGGGATTAAAGCAGAGACACCGAGAACAGCCCACAGAGATTCTCCACTGCCATTTCTACCTCCAGCTTCCTTCTCTCCCCCTGCAATTTTTCTGGCTTCACTTCAGTAAATGGTGCACATCATGCTCTGTATTTTCCAAATTGTGCTGGAATAACCCTTCCATACTTGAAGACCTTGCTGGGGTGGTGGTTCTTTGCGTGTTTGCTTTCCTGATGGCGTAGGCAGCTGTTCACACTCATGGTGCTGCGGTGCAGCCTCCCCACACAGTGTTTATGTACCACAAGAGCCTGGTGGCAGCTCAGCAGCACTTGCTCAGTGTCCCCCAGGCTGACATTTCAGGAGGACAGAAGAAACCTGTGAGATGTGTGTGGTGTCATTGCCAAGAACCAGGGTCCAAACCTGCACTGGTGCAGGCTCTGCTTACACGCACTGTGCATGCAGTGGATTCTGCCATACCAGTGCTTTTTTCTGCTACAGACAGGTATTTTTCCTTTTCATTAACTGGCAATTAGACTGGATAAAGCTCTATTCTTCTTTCTTCATTTTCCTTTTTAACTCTCCTGGTTTCATGGTGAGCAGAAGTTGCCAAAGAAGCTCAAAGGGTGCTGTCAGAGGGCTCGGTGATGACCACATTTGTGAAAGGCTGGAGCAGGTTGTCCAGCATGGAAAGGCAGTGGGAAGCCCCGAGGGGAAGGAGGAGAGCCCCTCTTGCTGCGCCGAGGAGCAGGCTGCTGTGCCACCGCGTGTCTGCACACGCTTTCCTGCGCAGGATGCGCGCTCTCCTCTTTGTGAATAATTTTAGTCCCTGTGAGGGGTGCATCAGCTGCCTGGAAGAACTTTAAAGGTCGTAAGTGATCACAATGCATACGTATGCCAGAGTATGCACATATTTGTAGAAGTTAAGCGGAAATACTTGCAACTTCAGATGGAAGGAGAAAGGAAGGACAAGGCAGGTGATGATGATGTCTCATGCCTTAACTTGTAGGTCCTGTGATGCTACCCAGAACAACACACGGCCAACTCCTTTGCAGTGTGCACAGCTCTTATTTTTGTGCTTTTTGTTGTGCTGAACATACAAGTTCCCAGACCCGGGCTCCTCTGTCCTTGCCTTCTGCATAACAGACAAGCTCACCCTGCCTGACACAGCCTGTGTCTCCTGTGCGAGCTATCACACATCTCCTGGTATTTATAGCCGAGTCCGGCCTTGCGATCCCTCTATTTGTGACTGCTACGCTAGACGTATGTTACTGCAGAGAAGATTGATGTCAAGCTGTAAATTTGTGCTGGCGAAGTTGGAATGTAAGTTTGATTGCAAATACTGGCAAAGCTTCATAAAAAATTGCAGGAAAGCTCCCCCAAGAAATTAGAAAAATCTTTTCTATTTGTTTTCAAGTCTAATGATCTCATATATTTTTATAGAATACCTTTTCAGAATTGTAGATAATTAAACAAATGAAAACTGAATTGTCTCTTGACTAAGATTAACAGCATTAGAAAAAGGAAAGACCTAATGACTGTTACATTCTAATTCCCCTCTCTGAGTCTTTTCCCTAGTGTGAGATTGTTCCCTGAACTAATTTTAACTATTTTGTCCAGTCTCATTTTGAATAGCAGAATGAGATTAGAGGTCTGCATGTAATGTTCATACCATCAAATATCTACACCAAAGAAGTCAGGAACAAAGGCACAAAAGAAATGTATTTAGGAAATTAATGGCGGTAACTTTAAGGTCACTGAGAGCCTTTCTGCCAAACTAAATGCAAACCAATATACATGTGCTCCCTGACTAATGCTTCAGAGACAGCTGAAGAAGACTTTTTCTCCTTTCTTTCATTCTTCACTCAGTGAACTCTCTATGGGCTTGCTATAAAATCTGTCTACTTACAAAATCCCACACTGCTAAGAGCACTGACAGCCTTAGATTTCTGCACAGGCAGCAGCTCAGCAGTGTCCCTCTGCTCCCAGGATGTCACCATTTGTCTCGGTTTGAACGAAGAAATATTTGTGTGGAGGGTTGGGCTGTTTTTCTGTTTGGAGGTTGTAGAGCATCTACCAAATGGTAATAGTTGGTTATCTTCAATGCTATTAAAGCAAAACAATGTATTGAAGGAAATAGGCGTGGGGCATCCCTCTTCTGTAGGCCACATTACTCAACCAAGAGAGATTGTTGTGATTATCTAGTTTTCCCTGAATTCACTCGTGCTTTATGTTCCATACTTAGACTAGAGGGATCATTCCAAAGAAAGCCAGTCTCGATTCTTAATTTCTAGTGATTGAAAACTGGTTATAGGATAAGCTGTCCTCATGGTTTATAATTTTCCCTGTTAAAAATGAATGCTTCGTTTCCAATGCAGATTTGTCCAGTTCCTGCTGTTTTTATATGTGTGTTAGATCTGTGCCTCTAAAGATACTGATTGCTTTACCTTATCTAATACAAGATAAATAGCTTACAGGCCAGGAATATTTTGTCATAGTCTCTTTTCCCAGTCTTATTTGGTGTTCTCTTAATCCTTTGCATTTTTCTCCTCTGAAGTGTGGTACTCTGCTGCTAACGCTGCTTGTGATGTATGCAAAGGCAGCGCTGACTCCCAGCTCCTGCACACAAGTCCTGGGTATCTGCAGGAAGGGCCGCATTCACCCTTTAGGCACAATATCTAACGGGAGTTTATGCCCAGGATTGAAGCCTATTTCAAGCTGGCTGTTCATTAGATTTCCATGTGCTCAGCTAACCAAGCAATTCGGAGTATGCATTAACTCTAGGGTGCTGTTTCTCATCATTGTTATTCCTATAATCTTCTGCTATCTGCATATTTTATCAATTATTATTTTGCTTTCCTCCAGAGAGGAGATTAAAATTAAACAGCTTAGGGCCATCAACCATTCCTTAAGAATCTTCACTAGGAATACAGCCGCCAGCAGAAGGTAATTTCATTAGGACTTAGAAACTTTGGAGATTATCTATTTAATATATACCACGCTGATGTAGCTACCAAGTTAAATGTGTTATGTTTCTGGCAAATTGCAATCTCATAAAATAAATCAAATCAATTCGCAGAATTGAGATCTATTTTTCATAATCTCGGGGTTACTCAGGGTAAGTACAGTACCCTGTCTTTTCAGATTTTCCTTTTATATCGGCTCCTTTATTCAAGAGTCTGAACCTGGTTTAAATCACACCTCTCCCTTCCCAATCTTTATCTCGCTGACGTATTTATAGATGGCACAAATGTGACAACGAAGGCAACACTCCAGGCAGCAGTCCCCAGTCCAAGGCTGAACATGCCCTTGGTGATGACCAGCCCATGGTAGACAGCTTTCAGCTTGGGAGTCAGCTCTGGCGTGTGAAAGTCAAGAGGATGCGGTGACACGAAGCTGGAAGCAGGTAAGCAAAGGACCAAACCAGGCGTGATGTGTCCTGCCAAGGTCTGTGTCGTGGGGCAGGAGCATCCCGTCATGGGTCCTATCTGGGGAAGGAGTTCTGATAAACCCAAAGCTCCTCTTTGCTCCACAGTGCTATGACTTTCTATCCCCGACCACCAGATGGATTTATTTTTATTCCAACAGAACTGAAAGCCATGAAGCTACTGCACTTCCAAAATCTAAATCCCTGAGAGGACACATTTTCTACTCAATTAGCAGCCAGGAAGCACCAGCTCAGGTGCTGGAGTTCAGGAGTTTCACTTGCCACAATTACTTATGTTCCCTATAGGGACCTACAGGAGACACAGCAGTGTGGTGGTGTTGGGTATCTATACGCAGTTCTCCCAGCATTTTGTGCACCTTCGGTGTGCTGAGAGGAGTGTGCTTGAGTTGTTTATTTTCATATTTATGAAGATAATGAACTTCCAGCCCCTCAAGCTGTATGCTTTTTTGTTTCTCTTGGCTCTCATAAAAGGAAAATTGGGATGTGTTTTACTTTGGAGAAATAAAATTGGCATCAACCCTGCCTAAGAAGGCCTCTCTGATGGAAAAATGAGTAAATAAAACACTAACTACAGTCTTCCCAGAAGGGACTGATCGACTGTGCTGTACTGAGCAGTGCACTCTGAGAGGAAGCAGTGAAAGTACCAAAATGACCTCCTTGACCCATATGTTCCAGAGTTTGTCTACTCTGATTATTGCTCAATTATGTTTTACTCCAAGTCATATTATTCACTGTGGCAAAATTTTAGAACTTGTTTTGTCCAAGAATTCAAACAATGCTGATCTAGGTTGCAATCCAGTTGTGATATAACAGGGTTTAATGACTTATAAAAGCCATGAATTTGTTGTTTTGTGCAAGACAAAAGATACGCAAGCAATAAGTTCGAAGTTGAAGACAGAATTTTTCAGATGATTATGCCTTTTTGTTTTCAGGCTCAGGCGCCTGACACGTTACAGACATCCAGAAACTCATATCTATTGCTGTTACTGTAACAAATTTTCCCATACGTGAGCTGAGTGCTCATTGTAAATTCTCCTATATGCTCATTATTCAGAATGATTCCCAAACACTTTCAAAGAATGGTGTTTCAAACTATAGGTTATTAGAACTATGAATTGCAAATATTTATAATGAATTACACAATTTGTGCTGCAACCAGAGAAACAAACCTTTGTATACATGTGGGTTGCCATTGTAAAATGAAAAGGGCATGAATTTCTGATTGCAGCCACACCTGCAGACATCAGTTGACTATTTGCATATGTGCTGCCTGATTTTTGCAATTGATGGTAGACTTCAGGGGTCACTGAAAGAGGTCAATATCCTGAGGGAAAAAAATCTGGCAGTTTCTACAACTGTAGAATGCAAACTCCAGAAACATCAAAATCAAAATTCCTTTTCAATTCTGAATATTTAATTCTAATATTCTTCCCCATGGTACACACAGATCCTGTTCTAACTAAAACTGTTCATGACTTCTTCAAAACATTCTTTGCACCATATCTTATCTAGCCTAGGGAATGGATGTCTCTTACACTAGCTGATGGAGAATTCAAGAGCAAAATGAACACGAGGAAATCCTCATCCCCAAGCGCACCAATGACTTGATTGTAATAAAAAATAGAGCAGTTCAGATGGTTAGACCTGAGGAGAAGTTCAGATCTTCTAAAGACTGGAAATAGGCAAGAACTAGAAATTCCAGGCCTACTGCCTGAACCACTCCTATCCTTTTGAGGCTAAATAGGATGCATCAGTTTAATACAAACTTGCAGTTCCCTGCAGGTTCTGAAGGAGGAACTCTGCCCTACATTCAGCACAAGGTACTTAAATAACTTTCTTCTGGTTCTCTTTACTGCTCACCCTGCTAAATATAAAAAACAGCCATGATGCCCCTCCTTGCACAACATCCCCATTTGCCAAAGCTCTTGGCCAGGAAGAAACAATACTCCACTTGGAAAAGAAGTGCTCAGTCCCTGAGCAGCTTCTTGGTTGTGTTTCTGGGAAACCAACCCATACAGGAAGATATCGGAGTTTCAGCAACTGAGCACCAAACCCTTGTATTTCTGAGTTACTGAAGAAAATATACATTGTAAGTTGAGAAAATCTGCTTCACTGAATTTCTCATTCATCCTTGCTGAGTTCAACCTGCTTTGTGCTTAAGAGAGAAGCACAGAAAATTAAAAATTCTTCAAGTGGCATTAACTGTCCAAATATTACAATTAGCCAGTTTTCCTTTAATACCCAAACCTTTATCATCATTAGTACATAATCTGCACCAGGGAAATATATCATTCCCTCATCAACTACAAAACTGAATGAAAAAAAAAAAAGGAGTATAATTGCACATGATGCAAATGATGTGCAGAGCTGAATTCTTTAGCAGCTCCTCTTTGGAGTTCAGAGAGGATGGGATGCCTGCAATGGGAAACAAGTGCCTAATTTTTGTTGTAAAGAATTGGATTGGTATGGAAAGGCAGGAGATTTGTTTTGACTTTGTAAGATGTTGAAGAGAGGCAACCCACTCCTATGCATAAAGAACTCACAAAACCTACAAGTGCACAGTTTCAATTCTTATGGGGCATCTTGTAATGTTTGTCACATCTCAGCTGTCAAGGTTATAAGAACACAAGAAACCTGGATAGACAGCCTTGAGGCTTGCTACTTATTTCTGTGGAGGACTTACAGGTGAGAGCAGAGGAATAAGTGGAAGAGAAGACTTAGAAATGAGAAAAGCCTGACCTCAACTACATGATGGGATCCAGCTTAAAAGCTCACCGTGACTTACCCACATGCCTAGAGCAGTTGAGACCACAGCTACTCCTAGCTCTGGAGGCAAGACAGCTCTTTGCCTTTGCTTTGTCCATTGGGACATAAAAAGAGCTTTAAAATAAGGGTTTATCAGTGGCCAAGAATCAAGGAGACCATCAGCTGGAGACCAAGGGCACTGGCACCAAGGCCCCAAATGCAACCTCTAATCAGCAGATGTATGTACTGTAATGTTCTCCATGGCTTGAGAAGCTTGAGATGTCTATGTTGGTGCTGTGAGAGACCCTGTCTGCTGTTCAGTCTGTTACAAAGCCTGAGACTATTGCAAAGCCAGAACAGCTAGTGGGTGCACAGCATTGGATCCAGCCTTCAGAGCCAGCATCAGCTCTGAGCACAAATCTGGTTGCCACGTGCCTATTTATATGGGCAGAGCCACAGATCTGTTTACAAAAGGAACCAAATCTCCTCGAGGCAGCTATGTAGAAAGACACCTGTGTTTTTTCAGAGAAGGCAGTTTGTTCTGCTAATGCAGGGGATGACTGCTCCTCCCTCCCTTCCAGGTGCTGTGCCACCACCTCTGCTCTGGGGAGATGGACAGGAGAGGTGCCCCCTCCACACAGCTCCAGCTCTCTGCCAGCAGTGCCCCTGCAATTACCCATCTAGTGCCAAATAAAGGACACTGATCAGCAAATATATTGACTCCCTGGACTCCAAACTGCCAAACCATGGACCAGCATCCATCTCCTGCAGGCTGGACCAGCTGCTGCTGCCTTGCCCAGGAGAAGGCAGCGCTCCCACCTCACTGCAGACTAAAACCCAGCAGGAGCCTGGAGTAGGCACAAGCCTCGATCTAGCTTTGCTCTGTCTCTATGAGTCTCCCCTCTCTGGGATCTCATTTCCCAGTCGGGAGCTTAAGGAGCAGTCACCTGCCTATCACCATCTGCCATTCCTGCCAAGATCTATCACAGGCTGCTTTGACCAGGCTCTAGTCCCAGCAGGACTGTGACCTCCCATCTGCCCTGGGGTGAAAGTTCAGAGTGATATTCAGGGAAGCCAGAGGCTTTGACTCAAATACAGTAAAGGGCAGGCAAAGGCATTTTCTAAGCTAAAGGTACTTAGCTTAGAAAGTAAAGCAAAATAGCACCCACCATGCCCCCTAGACACACAACAAAGTGCCACAGCAAGGATCAGGGCATTTAGAGAATTTAGTTCTCCTCCTTTCATTAGTTTAGAAGCTGTAGCAATGCCTGGGTGGTTACAGAGGCAGCACCAGCGAAGTGGCATGGGGCTGTAATGATCCCTTTACTAGACAAAACAGAGCAGGCAGCTCCCTGTGGGCTGAAGCTTTTCAGCCCGGACAAAATAGCAGCACTTGCTGAAATGCTCATGCGATTTTCTGCACTCTCTGAACTGTTTCCTGACCGTGCCTCTGGAGGAGCTGTGCACAACAACACGCGTTTGATATCTACAGACCCTGGTTTTCTGAGCAGCCAGCGGATTTCCAGGTGCTTCTCTTGACCCTATTTTTGAACAGTTAATCCTTTGAATAGTTCAAATGCAAAAAAAAAAAGAGACCAGTCCTTCAAGAAAATTCATGGAAGTGCTCTTTCTAGCGACCGAAGGTATTCTGCAGTGTCTGAGAAACACTCACCTTAGCACGTGAGTCGATCCATTTATTGTGGTGGTGGAACAGGGGACCGTCTGCCCCAGGATGGAAGGCCTTCGGTATCGCTCATCACCACAGCACAGGATGATGAGGAAGGCACGTCTGAAGGACTTGTTCAGGAAGGCGTACAGGAAGGGGTTCAGCCCTGAATTGATGTAGCCCAGCCACAGGAACGCTGTCCACAGCTTCCCTGGCACAGTGTAGTTTATGAAAGGGTCTACTATGTTTGTGATAAAGAAGGGCGCCCAACACAGGCAGAAGCAGCCCATGATGATGCACAGGGTCTTGGCAGCTTTGGTCTCGGTCTTCATGCGGTGCGTGCTGTGCTGGTCCGGATGGTGCTGCCGGCCTTCCGCAGGGGCCCCCGCGCGCTGCAGCACCCGGATCTGGCGAGCGTGCTCCCGCGCGGTGACGTAGATGCGGTAGTAGGCCAGCACCATCAGCAGGAAGGGCATGTAGAAGGCCACCACTGAGCAGGTAATGGCATATGGCTTGTTGACCATGAAGATGCAGTAAGTGGAATTGGAAGCCTTGTTGAATTGTCTTTGCTGAATCTGGGGGAGGAAGGGCGAGGACAGAGAACAGGAGAGGGATATCATTACTGGTCCCCCAAAACCATAGCCTGCTGGTGGCTACACCCCCTCCACTTCTGTCCCCTCTGTTTCCTGCTGTGTCTGGCCCATCTGCTACCCCTGCTGCCTCTGCTCGGCCTTGTGAACTCTCCAGCACTGACAGTCCCCATGTTTGGGGACAATGTCACAGCCCACGCCAAACACTGCAGAAGGCTTCAACCTGCCTACTGAAAACCCAGTTTAGGCAGAAAGCAAAGGGAAAAACACAGCTCAAATCTCATTAAACACCTTTCAGAAATTCAGCAGGCCCTCTGCATCACAAGGAAATTTCTCCTTTAGTGTTTTTTGCTTCATTTCAGATAAGTCTTTCAATGTTGCTTTCAGAGAAAAATGCACAGCACAGAACAGGCTTGATACGAGTTTGATGAATCTCCTTGTTTACTCACCAGATCAATGATGCCAATGCTATTCCAGCCTTGCATTATAGGGAGGAAAGAAATAAATGTTGGGATTACCCAGCACCCTCCAAGCATTACAGCAATCCGCAGTGGAGTCATTTTGTTCCTGTAAACCAGCGGCTGGCAGCAGATGGCATAGTACCTGCAAGGAGAAAGCAAGAGAGCACCCATCACTGAAGGAGCCATCCGGGTCTTCTAAAAATAAAACTGTAAAGTATTTTCTCCAATGGGAATGCATGATCTCTGTCAAAGAGATTTTTTTTTTTTCTGAGTAACAACTTGCATCAAGACAGCATCCCTGTGGAATGCTTATAAACATCTGTCTTATGCAGTCAGTAGGATCATCAGATAGACACATTAAATGGGCAAAGATCCACTAAAACTGAGCCACTAACTTAAGGGAGTTGCCTGTGAGAAGTTCTAAAGTGCCAGTAACACATTAAAATGAGAGGCATACAAATGAACACACAGTATATGTATAAAATGTCCTTGAGTTGCACAGTTCATTTCATCAAGACCAGACTGGGAACAAAAAAGGCACAAAAATCTAAGAATTTTCAATTTTTATTGAGTATTTCTTTTTATGTCATGTGAGGCAACTGAACTGCTTTGTTTTGCTAAAATAAGATTGCGCATTTCACACAGCCGATTGAAATAAAATCAAAATGTCAAAAGAAAGCATTTTTCAAAAATCTATTTGAAATAAAAGTCTCAAATGGCACAGGGGAAAATGCTGAATTGAGCTATTTCAATTTGATCATTTCCACATTCTCGTCTGGTTTTGTGTATACATGTATGCATGAAAATCAGCATGTTCTGAAAAGTTTCACTTTCAAACACATTGTGTATATGACAATGACAGTTCTTTTACAGAATTATCTGCAATGTTCCCTTTGTGGCATTAATGTTAGCAACCATGATAGTCAGTGAAGCTGATTGATTGCCATTTTTACTGACATGATTCTAGCATCACTCTGGCGGCACAAGGAAAGAGGAAATAAGTTTGGCCCTTGCCTGGACTGGATCAACACTCAAATGAGTCTAGATCATTGGCAAAGCTGCAGTAGAAGAAGGAAGTATAGGGATTGTGGAAAATGAATACGCCACTTGGGAGGAATATAGGAACATTTTCAGAGTATGTAGGGATGCAATGAGGAAGGTCAAGGCCCATTTAGAATTAAATCTGGTAAGGGATGTTCTGCGCAATGTGCTCTAGGTGGCCCTGCTTGAGCTGAGGGTTGGTCTAGATGAGTTGAGGTCCCTTCCAACCTCAACTGTTCTGCAGTTCTGTGAATGCTCTGTGTGAATGTTCTCCCACTCCACTGAGGTTATGAAGCAAGGGTCTCCATCACTGACATTCCTCAGAACTCAAGTGGAGATGACCCTGAGCAACCTGATCTGAATGAAGATGGACTTAATACTGAATTTGGCCCTGCTTTGGTCAATGGTTTGGATCAGAGACCTCCAGCGGTCCTTTCCCAAATAAATTAATCTGAGTCCAAGGGACAAGGATCATCGTGAACTGATTTTAATATCTTAATGACTTCAGAGAATAGAATATATATTTCTCTGGTCCTGTGATAACTACCCATCTTACAACAGCCACAATGTGTTTGTATAACCTTGTCTTGTGTTTACTAGAGTTTATTGAGTTTGGATTTCCTCCTGTTCTCCACATTTCTTTCTCCCGGGAAATAAGCTGACCTTTGAATTCAAGCAGGTATTTTCGGTAACTGCTTATTAGGACAGATGGTGCTTCTCTTTGCATTATATGCAACGGCTCTTGTGACTCTAAACACTGGGGAGATAAATCTGGAGTATTAATTTGTTTATAAGCTGAAAATGAGCACCTGGAACGTGCTATCCAGTGCTGGACATCACAGGATTCCTGTGAAATTCCTGTGATTCCTTTGTTACTGCAAGTTTCAAGAGACTTCATTTATTTGGAGAAAGGGCAAAAGTAGATAATAAATAAATGAGAGAAAAAGACCAAGACTCCAGTTACCTTTTCATGAGTTGAATCAGCAAACAGTAAAGGAAAAAGACAATACACATTGCTAATTAACAAGAGAGGGAAAACAAGTCTTCTAAGCAGTTATTACATTTCTGCACTTCTATCTCTGCTGCAGTTGACACCATTACACTGACTTATACATGCTATTAAAGACCATTAAAGTAAAAATTATGCCTGAAAAAATAACATCTTAAGCTCTCATAATTCTTCTCTCCCAGTGATTCAGCAGCAATTTTTCTCCACTTGCATATGAAAAGACTTTTTTTTTCCCCTAGCCACTGCTACCATGCCCTTCCCTTGTATTCAGAAAACCAAGCTGGGTTCCTTCTGTCTTTACATCGTTATCTGTAATAAGGCTCTGTAATCAGAACGTGGGTGAATTTTGCTGATGGCGAGTGAGGCAGAGAAGTCTGCAGTCTGCTTTTCCATAGCTCAGCAGGACTTCGATTCAATGGCCCAGAGAGTCAGATAATAGAAATTTATATATGTTAACAGAAGTCATTGAAGTCACACCATTTTCTTGCAGTAACTGACGACTTGATGTATGTGATGGTTTGGACATTTAAACAGCTATTTATTCACTGAGAGAAAAGTAATTATATCTCTAAGATTATCAATAGTTCTAGTCAAAGACTGAAATAAAGACATTTCCTTATGTTATTATGATTCTACTTTCTTTCAGGCTAGGGTTGTTTTCCTGGGCTCATATAGAATATCTATTACATACCAGTGTGACAATGTGATAGATGGATATAAAATGTAATACATTTACATGATTAATATGATGTCCAAGTTAAATTAAATATTAACTCTTACTATTATCAGCCAAAATCCATGCTTCTGCATTCCCTGAGAATGTTAACTTCCCCATTACCCAAAGCAGAATAGAGCAGTATATCTTCTAACTTGCTCCAGAAAGAAAAGATTATTGTAATACTTTTCCTTACCCACAGACACTTTGCTTATTGTAAATGAATCAAAAATTAAGGTTTTATAGATAACACAGACCCGTGTGTCAGGATAAGAGCTGCCCTCAGCATGTCTCCAGCGAGCAGCTCAGAAGTCCTGAGCTCCTGTCTCCATCAACCCAGCTTTAACCATACCACAGTGCTCCCCTTGATTTTTCAGCGTTGCATAACTACTTGCCGATGCTGGGCAATTCCTTGACCTTAGAGAAAACCTATAGTATCTCCCTGGTTTGCAAAACAATTTTGGTTTTTTTTGAGCAATGGGTATGTAACCACCATCCTGAAAGAAGAACCTTAGATATCATAGACACACAAGTACACATCCACCTTTACTGAACAGACTGGACCAGTGGGTGGTCTACATTTAAATCTATTTTGTGTCACGTGTATATATAATATTATACATATGCCATATGTTTTATTGTCACTGGTGCAAAAATAAGCTGTGGAAAATGCACTGAATATTCATACAGAATAATTTTTAACCCCCGAAAGAATCTAGAAAAAGAAGATGAGAGGGTGGGAAAAAAATGGGTTTTGTTCATTCTTTCTCCAAGTTCGGGTGTAGCTTGTATCTTCCTTAAGGCCGCCAACTCAGATACTGAAGGTACTCAACTGTACTGCTGGAAAACTCTGTGAGTGATGGGTACTTTTACTTTAGAAGATAGAAGCTACTTCTTTTTGTATCACAGCTGTTACATAATAATTTGACTAATGCAGAAAATCTTCTGGCTTGTCTTTTTGGAGTCCTATTATGGTGTGCTCCACAAAAACAAATCAGGACATGGTTTTGCACACCTGTCCCCTCCCTCAATAAAAGCCTAAGTGGATCAAAGTCTTCAGCTGAACCCTAACAACCATATAAAAGCTAAAGAACTAGTTTTAGCTTATTTGTGCTTATGTAAAAAACAAATCAGTACTACTGGCTTTGCTGATATTTCAGCAAACTAGACTCTGGCCTCCAGATAACCAGACAGTTACATTCTTTGGAGAGAACAACTCTTTCTCTTTTCCTTTTCCCCCAAAGCAAATAAGCTATTGTTTCTAACTGTGCCAAACAAACCCAGGTTATGCATTGCTGGTCAAGAACAAAAATGTCTTAGAATTATTATACCTAACAAATTTAAATTCTTATTAGAAAAAACAATGCCCTGTTGGTGTTGAGATAATTACACAGAGAAAAATACTAAAGAGAACAGTTAATTGGAACTGGATAAATTTAGCTAGTAACACAAACAAACGTATGTTGCCAAGTGGAGAGTAGACTCCTCCATAGTCCCTACGTGGGTTGGTGTGCGTGTGTGTGGCTTATTGGCAGCAACAGTAGCAAAACATATTACCATATTTCTAGAGGGTTTGTAAAGTTTAATAAAGGCCAGTGCTTCCCTCGGGCTGTGTTGTAACCATCTGCTCTGCTCTTTTTCTTACGACTGTCAGACCTGAAGACTGGGAGCCCCGTGCTTGGTTTTCTTGCTGAGAAGTGGCCTGGAGCCGAGTGCTGACATGGACTGTCCCAGTGCAGAGGGATATGCCTGGCCCCAGGACATGGTCTCTATCTATCCTTGCTCAACTTCCCTTCCCGGCTGCCCTATTTGAGGTGCTGTGGGAGGCAAGATGGCTCTTTGGCTGAAAAGGGGACAGGGGATTTATGGTGCAAAAGCAAACCTGGGATTTCTGTCATATAATCAGCTTGCTGAGTGCCTAATCATTACGTACTGAGATATATTTCAGCCTAATAAGTCTTTCCAGTAACATGTCGCCTGCTAAGCTGCTACCAGATGTTTCACAAAGTTCCCTTGGACTCAGCTATTTTCTCCTTCTCCTCAAGAAAGACAAAATAGGTCCCAGCAGCCAGGACAAGGGGGAGCTCCTGGCTTCTAGCCAGGACACAGGGGTTCATCCTGGGCAGCTGTGTGATCCTCCTTGCCTCACTTTGTCACCCAGACTGGTGCAAAGAGAAATGAAGAGCTGCACGACAGAGTATCTGAAAGAGCAGGAAGCCTTCACTGTGCCCATGGACCCGCTCAAAGGCTCTCCTACCCACCTTCCTAAACCACCAAAATCCACCCGCCCTGAGAAACCCTCCAGGAGGGAATCCATGACACAGTGCAGGATTCAGATTGCTAGGAATTTTACGTGTCTAAAACATCATTTGTCTCAAGGGACCGTGCTAATTTGGTAGCTGAACAGTACATTAATGTTAATTAATGTTTGTAAATGGCACAATGAGCATCTGTCACTAGTGCTTCAACACTCTTTGGCTACATCTGCTTTGCCTTAGCCTTTATTTAGCAATGATTATGTGGTTGTGTTTGAATTCTGCTAAGATTAGTTTTGAATATACAAATATATGCCTAGGTCTGTTACACTGCATGTTACACAAGCAAATCTGCAAATGTTTTTAACACTGCAGGCAAACACTACATCTAATGCCCTTCAGAAATGTAAGCTTGGAGGAGCTGGTTGGGACAGAGGACATGGTGAAGGAGTGCAGCGTGAGAGACGGGAGCCTGAGGAGCGCTTTGGCAGCCCCAGCATGTGGTTCCTACTTGAACTCCTCCACTGCTTCACCTCCCTCAGCACCTGCTAAGAAACCAGCTGTTAGTCTGGCCAATTTGTGCTCAGTTCTGTGACCTCCTCCCTTAGCTGAGGAGAAAAGAAAGGAACTTTTATCACTCTCAAAAGAAACAGTCACTGTGTCCTCTGTGGTGGAGGGCTCCTTCTGGTGAGCGCGCAGGGACTGTAGCTATTAAGGATGCAGTAAGGATGCAGGATGCAGGCTCACCACTTCTTCGTGCTTGCCCGGAGGGAAATGTCCCGCCTGTCCTTTGGGAACAACCAATTCCAACTCATTTCATTCTGAACACCAACCGCCCGGGATGTTTCCCGCTCCCTGTCTGCTCTAATACAGATAAGCCAAGACCCCTTGCATTTAGGTAGGAGTAACCCTTCACAGAAATCTCTGACTTGGAACACTCTTCATTTGAGTCTTTCTCAGTCCAAACCTAGAAACACCTAGGATTGGTCTCTCTCTCTTTCTTTCTTTCTTTCTCTTTCTTTTCCTTCTTTTTCTTTCTTTCTTTCTTTCTCTTTCTTTCTTTCTTTCTTTCTTTCTTTCTTTCTTTCTTTCTTTCTTTCTCTGAGCATTTTGAAGCATAATTGTACTGCAAAACTATGTCTTGGAAGAGAAAATTGCTATTCCTGACAGTAACTGGAGACTCTATCACAGTTTTTTGATGTATTTATATGCAGTACAGCTTATGCCACAGGCACAAAGAGTGCATAGGCGTAAAATATGCGCTGAAATAATAAATAATCTGAGGATAGATATGTATTTGATATTAGAATAGCAAAACAATGACAACAAAGTGTAACCCAGTAAGAGCAAAATTTAGTTTCAATGAGTCCAGAGAAACCTCTGATACCTTGTAAAAATACATTTTGAGATGAGACTAAGAGTATCTCTAAATCTCTGCAGCACTTTACTCCCTGTGTCTGATTGGAAAGATCCATTTTTCCAGTTCATCTGATGATTTTTCAGGATTTTCTAAAGATCTTGCCAAATGCTTTTCAGAAGCAAAGCCTGAATGTGTTTTTTTTTAATTTTATTTTATTATTTTTGTTTGTTTAGTCATGAAAATATATAGAAAATATTATTAGGCAAATGTCTTTTCTAGCAAACCTTTCTGAAAATATTGAACAGCTTGACTATCCAAACCAAATCCTGAGCACCGTGCAATGAACCAGTTAAAAAAAAAAAACAACGAAAAAAAAGAGAGAAAAATGTATGCCCTGAAATAAAACAGAAGGCATGAGACATATGAATCACAGAAAAAAACACAGGCTAGAAAAAACATTCTCCCCCCTAAAGTCTGAATGAACAGAAGGGCAACAGCTAGCACAAACGAAACACGGTGCTGCGAAGAAAGCAGTGCTGTCAAGTTGTGCTTAAAACAAACTAGCCTCAGTGCAAAGCCAGGGCGCTCCTGCAGGTGTGTGATCTGCAAACCCGCTTGTCAGGACAGGTGAAGCAGAAGCGATAAGCAGAGGCTCGATGATGGGCTGAGTCATCCAGTCCTGGACAGAAGCCTGGCACTTATGTACCTGTCTTATCTGCTCAGGGATGTCCATTGCTATTTCCCCACCCACACTCTGCTCTAACTACCATTTTGGGAGCCTTCACCAGGGATAAAAGCAACTTCAAAGTAACAAAAAAAATAGCTAGCGATTTCAGTGTCTGCCAACAGCCTTTAAAGCTTAGCTGTGAGGATTTATAGATGAGAGAGCAAAGGAAATTCACATCCGAGGGAGCTGAAAATTTCCCTGGAGATGACTGCAGAATATTGCCAAAAATCAAACTATTTGGAAGCCTTTTCAAATCTCAATATTTGCACAAGTAGGTGACAGGTAAACTTGGAAAGTCTGTAGTCCAAGTCCTGAAAGAAAACTTTAGCTTGGCAGTTAGACATTAGGTGACTTTGCTGGCCGTTCAATCCTTTCCATTAACAGCATGTAGTGGGCACACTGCTCATCTGGATTACAGACTAGTTTCTCTGTTGAAGTCATTAAACACTGTTAGTTTGCACTGTCAGGTACATACATTTTATTTAATCTGCATCAGGAACAGCACAACATTTTGAGTTCACTTTGGAAAGGAAGAGGATTTAGAGAATTCTGACCAGGCTTAAGAAACAGGTGGAATTTAGATTTTTTTTTGTGCTCTTAATCTATTAAAATGTGACTGAGGTTTGATATTTTCACTTTTCAGTGAAGAAAGTGCTTCTGTGCTGCCACAGAAGCAAATTATGTCCTTGCCCTTCTCAAGGGGTGACCACAGATCAAAACACACCTGGAAGTGGTGCTCCCAGCAGATTCACAGCAAGGGGATGGCAAATTCAAAAGCAGAAAAAGGTGGACAAAGAAGGTATTTTTAGCCTTCCTTTTCTATGAAAAAAGGATCTATTATTTTGTATCCCCCTCTCTATCCAAGCTTACTCTCCGCCCAAGCTGTTATAAGTCCCTTTTGTCCTACTTGAAGAGGAGGTTTGAAACAATAGCCAACTTCATGGTAGCAGAAGTGAATTAATCTCTATGGAAAGGACATAGGGAGTGAAGTGGGACTGCCACTAACTCCAAGACACGGCACAGGGTTAATATGCTGCTGGGCTGCATCCTTAGGGACGTGGTAAGGGCCATAATCAAACTGTCTGTATCCTCCCTGCCTTCTTCCAAACAAATGCCTCTTTTGCAAGAAGGAGGGAAAGGTCTTGTGTCCTACTTTCATCAGAAAATGTTTTATTAAATAGGCACAATAAGAAAATTTCTTAACTTCCATGGTCTTAGTAAATGTTCAGTGACAGTATTCTGGGTAGCCGACAAGTAATTCAGTATCTTCAGTCACCATGGTCTGCTGCTCATGTGATGGAAAGTGGTTGCTTTCATACAAAGTGTTTTCTTATTTATCGAAGTCTTCCAGACCACAGAAGCCTTACTACTGTCCTGAGAATCCAGAATTCAGGTACAGCCCTCCAGGCCTCACTGGGAGGTGATGAACACTGGTGATTATTGTCTCCTCCACCCAGCAGTGGAGAAAGTGGTTACTTATACCCCCTGGTAGCTCTTCAGCACATAAAGGGCTTTGGCCAGACTCACGCTGCGCGTACCCAGCACGAGCACCCATCAAACATATCAGGGGCCTGGATCAAGCAGCCCGCTGAATTTTACAGCCACTCTGAATTTTTCATTGCTCCCATGAACATCAGTGCAACAGAGGGTACCTTATCTCTCTCAAGCCCCACAGTGGCTAGTGTGAATATAGCATTTGGTCCTGGGAGAAACCTAGGACCATCAAATTGGGACTGACATCAAACTTAGACTGAAATGTCTGACCAAACAGAAAGCAATGAAAGTTACAGAGTGGATTTAGAATCTCCTTTTCACATGAGACAGAGAGATCTTGGCTTTGTCTTTCAGCTGACACTCACTGTAGGCAAACACAGGCACAACTGTGCCTTCTTTACTTGCAGAGATAATACGTCGCTTGAAAACCACAGCATGAAATTCTGGCTTTTCTTTATGTCAGTGTCAAAAGGTCCATGGAGTCATAACAACATCCTAGGCTAACTTCTACAGACAGATGTGATGGCAAGGTGAGGTGCATGCACCCTGCAGAGATTGGAGGACAGAAAAGCGTTTTATGGAAAACACAAGTGCTGTTGGAGAACAGCAGGCTCTCACAGGCACCTTTCTTATAGAGCTCTGGTAATGTTGTCTGTGGCAGTCATTGCTCTAACAGGCTCTTAAGAAAGCCATTTTGAGAGGAGAGAGAGGGAAATCACAATACCAGGGAATTACCTAAAATTCAGAGCAGCTTTTCAGCTACTGCAGTGGCATCGTTCATTAGCAGGAAAGTGCCAAGCAAAGAACAAATGCTGCAATAACTGTCTGGGTTGGGCTACATTCAGTCATCAGCTTGGAGAAGTGTTTATCTGTTTCCGCCCCAAAATATACAACGGCACATGTATGGAAGACACATGGGAAGGAGAAAGAGCATTTGTGTGCCCTGAGATAACTACCTGACATCTCCCCAAATCAGGTTTGTCAAAAATCACTGTTGTTTTTATGTCCCAGCCAGCGCTATGCTGCTTCATCATTCTTGAACTTGCACTGGTCTTCAGCACTTATGATTCATAAATGAATTAATTCTACCTTTCTTCTCAAGGAATTTTAACACTGTTTAGCCTAATATTAAGTATCCTGGGATTTCTTGAAGCTCTGCAATGCAGATCAGGTTCTAACTGTCAGGGAGGAGAAAGCTGGCAAGCGTTTCCTGAAGACTTCCTCTGCTGTGACCCATTCGCCTAAGGTGACCTCCTGCTCCTGGGACCTTCAAATTCCAGGGCGTAAGTGGGTGTTTCCTTTCAATCAATCTGTCATCCAGATCAGTAGGATTTTTCTTTTTTTGGTGCTCTTTGATTTGTTTTTAGCCTCTGTGTGGGCATGTGTACCTATTCTTCCTTGTATTTTACAAGATTTTTTTCAGTCCTAAGAAATAGGAAGAATGCTTGTGCATAGGCAGCAGGTTTAAACACAGACTTAGTAAGTGGAAATGTTCCAAACCAGGATAATTTTATCCCTGAAGGCCGAGCTGCTGCCTGGCTGTTCAAGTGGAGCAATGCTGATGCGGGGCTCATCCCGGAAGGCAACCTCCTACTCCCAGCTCAGTCCAGTACTGGGTCCCACCTGGGCCAGGCCTTTACAGAGCAAAGAAGCTTTCAGACTGGTGTTGTGCCTTTCCCAAGCCTAACGCACTGGCTTTCCTCTGGGCTCACAGAAAACAACCTGAAAGGCTGAATATCCCCCAAAACACAGCCACGGTTCTGATTGCATTTAACACAGCCTGTGCAATGTTGGATATTTTCACTTCTCATCTCTCAGCACCAAAACGATGAAATTATCTCTTACCCTTCACAGGGAGAGACCACAGACCAAACCCCCTGGCACTGCTGTTCCCAGCAGAGTCACAGCATGCGGGCGCTGGTCCCCAAGTCCCCAGGATCCACTCCTTTTCTTTATAATAGTCCAATGATCAAGGCATTGCCCTGCGTTGGGGGAATTCAGGGTTCAGATCCCCCATTTCCTTTTGCCCAAGAAGCAGGGCAGTATCCAAGTCACCGCTCTAGCAGCAATGTGCACCACTTTGCTGCGGCTGCTCTGTGCCTGGCAGAGGCAAGGGCCCCAGGACAAGAGAGCAGCAAGGGAAGCCAATCCCTTGCATTTAGGGCATGTCCAAGCCCACCTGTTGCTCAGCACTCTGCCCTCAATAAAAAATAACCTACATCCCATTCTAGGTTTTTCTAGTAATTTTCCCATTTCCATTTCATTCTAATGCACTGCTTATACGCAGATTCTGCCTCAGGTCTGTTTAGAAAGCAAAACTTCTCCTATATAAAACTGTGTATTTCTAAAACACGAACGTATGATGCATTTTCACAGCAGCAGGACCAGTTTCAACACCATTGCTGCAATTCTGGCAGCAGGGAGAGAAACGCCACAACCCCCAGCCTCCACGTTCAAAAGGGAGCTGGACCCACAGCTCAGGTGTCCCACAGCAGCAACCACCCTCGTGCCATTCCCTGCACTTGCCAAGGGCCAGGGGCTGGGGAGGAAACAGCGTCATCCTTCGTGTTCCCTTGCCTACAAAACCCTCCTGTGCTTAATTAAGAGCATGGAGGATCTAACTCCAACATTTTATATAACAGTTCTGCTTCCAGTGCACAATGCCTAACATCTGCTTTGCTGATAATTGGCTCAAAGTGGCAACAGGTCAATGTTTTTAAGATAATGAGCTTCCTATTCATGTCCCAGCCATACAAACTTCCAGATAGGGCAGTATGCTGTAGCCATCACCCATCAGTTTCCCTCTGGATGTGCTATTATACTGGGTAGTGGCCCTGTCTCCTACAACAAAGGAATTCTGTCAGGTGATGGAGAATTTAATCAAGAATCTTTTGAAGTCTGGCTGGGTCCCCAATCTTTGAATGAAAGAAGCTATTTAAATATCTGTTGTCAAGATGATGAGAATGATTATGGTTATTTTAGCCATCTTAGTTATACTAAGTAATAGTATTTTTAAAGGTATTGAAAACCCTCCACAGTACTCAACTGGAGACTCTAAATATTGCTTATTAGTACAGTTCAAAATGATTTCCTTTAAGCATTTTTGCAACAAAAAATGGTTGGTACTCTGCAGGATTTTAAAGCAAAATTCAGTTAATGTTGAAGAGTTCTGAAGTTTGCCCTGAAAAAGTGCAAATAAAATATATATTTTTGTCATAATTTGTTAGGATTTTGGTTTCATTTTAATTTTGCAAGAAAAATTTATAAGAGAAGAAAAATGTTTGTCACCCAAAAAACCTATTTACCATTTTCATTACCTCTCCTTATCTTCTTATTAGCCTATAGCAGATATATTATCTCTCCTTACCTTACTAGTCTAGGGCAGATATATAAATGGATGTCTTAGAAAAACTGTCTCTAAAAGGGCACTTGCTGTCCATATTTTTATCTATATAATCTAGTAATATATGTCAAGATGTGTCTTTTACTAGTATCTGCTTTCGTCTGGATGTACAGCTGCTAACAACAAGAAGAGCAGTTCTGATAGCACCTATAACATATGTCCAAATTTTTGGAGAAAGACAGATAATTTAGTGTCTCAATACCTCATATTTGCCCTTCAGCTACTGTTGATAAAGAACAAAACTGAAAAAAAAATTAAAGCAAATTATTTACAATTACAGTATTATTTTCTAGGTTCTTCTATTCATACCTGTCCAGTGAAATGCAGCACAGATGAAGGATTGAGGCTGTTGTGAGCAAAACATCTAGGGATGTTCGGACCAGGCAGAACATCTCCCCATAGATCCAGTTGTCCTGGACCAACTCAATGGCTCCAAAGGGCATCACCAGTACTGATACCAGCAGGTCCGCAAAGGCAAGGGAAACAATGAAATAATTGGTCTTGATTTTCCTGCAAGACAGATAATAAAATTATGGTGGAACAGTTTCAAAGCAGTTTATATGAGGCCAGAGATTTTCACCTGTGCTTGTTGCCTAATTCATTCTATCACATTACAAAGTCCTCTGTAATGTACTTCTCACTTTATAAAGTCACCCCTAGCTCACACTAGTTTGACAAAGAAAAATTCACTGTGTTTCCTGCATAAATACACCTCTCCTCGCACAGGAGGGGCAATAGGTGCTCACACGCATTAGCATCAATGGAGCGCCACTTTGGCTGAGCCTCACAGCTTGCACTGTCAAAGGTGGACAAGGGAAGTTCAGATACAAATTTCTTTGAAATTAGGCCCTCAGAGAGTTCCTCCTCCCATGCAGCCTGGAGTTAAATCCGTTCAGAAAATACAGGTAGTCTGATACAAGTGTAGTGAGGGGAGATAAGCCAGAAGATGCTCTGAAAGAGTGTGGGGAGCAATTAAAAAAAGGACTTTTCCTACGGAACATTTTGCAGAGATCCCTATGCAACATGTAGCTATTTAAAGCTCCTTTGCAGGTGTCAGAAAAAGCTGATGGTTAAGTGAAAAAGTAGGTTCCTACATGCTGATTCCAGGATAGGAAATATGCAGCTAGCACACTCCTGCTCAATTATTGCACATAATCTCACTAAACTATATATTTTAGAGCCTTATCCACTGTGTAAAACCCCAGACAAATAACTTGCATTTTTCTTCTTGTAAATGTGCAACTCTTAGGTATACTGCAGTATAAGGAAGTCAAGAGGACCTTCCTAGGGTCCTACGTTAGCCTCTCCACACCGGACTCTGCTGTGTCTGTTGCACTCACCTGGGCTAGATCACAAGGAGCTCATGCCTTGGGCAGTGCCCAGTGCTGCCCTGCATGCTGGTGCAGCCGATTGCCTCCTCCTTGCAGGATGCATGGGAGGTGTTGAAAAGAGTTTATGGCAGCGGAGGGGGATTTATTTTAACTTGTAAATTGAGAAAATCCTTCTAGAAAACACTGAGAAGACTCTAGACTGAAGCTATAATTTTAACTTGAAGAATACTTTTTAAATCATAACACTAAAATAAAATTAAATCCATTAAAAATCCCACGCAGAATACAGCTGAAGGCTGCTGAATATCTCCCTCTGCTCCTGGGGCTTGTCTGACAAATCCCACGGTTAGCAGCAACCCCTGAGACAGGAATTTTGCTGATGACCCCCGAAAGCCACTGGGAACAACTGCCAAGCTGTGGCAGTGGGACATGCCTGCTGTGCATCTCTCGGTCTGTGTGTTTTACTGACGGACTTAGCAGAAAAGCAATTTGAAGCAGCAAAGGAAAAGGGACAGGGGCCAACCTGCTTCTCTACGTGGCTCTGTTTTCACTGTTTATCTGGTCTTGACTTTGGGAGAGCTGAAAATGCAGAGAATGGATATAAAAATGATCACACATTTCTGTAGGATAAACCTGACCCCAGACAGTGAGAGGAGTGAGGAGGTCTGGATCTCGGTGGCAGCGGCGTCCGTCCTCAGCTGCACGCGGGGCACTTTGCCGTCCTGTCCCCGGTCCCTGCTGCGGAACGGAGCGTGTTGTGGGGCTCACCTGAGCTGCCTGTCCCTGCACACGGCCACCATCACGAGCAGGTTCCCCAGGATGGCCATGAGAATAACCGCGGAGATAAAGGTGAGCAGCACGATCTTCTCCGCTACGCCGAAGCCCTCACTCGAACTGGGGAGCACAAAAAAGAAAATGCAAGGGAGGCTGGAAGGAAATCCCCGGCAGCAGCGCCCACCACCCCGTCCCAGCGAGCCAGCGTCCCCACCAAAACCACAAAAACATTTCACAGTGAAGGCTCCGTAGCTGTGGAAAAAGCTGCATCCACCACCAGAAAGGGAGAATATCTGCAGCAGCCATGAGAGCCCAGGTTGCCCCACTGGGAAATAAACTGATGAATACAACAGGAGCTCATTTTAGAGAGCTGAAGAGAACAAAACGGATGTGCGTTTTTTTCTCAAAGTCTCTCCCACTTAAGAACCCAAGAATAAAAATGTTTCCATTCAGTTTTCACTTCAATAAATAATAGTATTTCTATATAGAAATACCTTTTTTTTTTCCCTGCATAATTTTTTCTCCTGTTCACTCTTCCTTTCACTCTGGGCCACAGAATAAGACATAGGGAGGTAATTTTTTCCTACTTTTTTACTTAATAACCTTTTCAGCACTGGACAAAAGAAAATAAGAAAAAAAATAAAAGGAAATACCCAGACTTCCCCTACCATGAGACTTAAAATTTCCCTCAATTAATAAGGACAAAAAAAGTATGAATAACATGAAAATACAATATTTGACATATTTTACATTTGTGTTTCCACAAATATTATGTTAAATATTAACCCCAAAATCTCCATTTTGGAGACTGCAAAACAGGAAGGCAATAAATAACATGCAATAAACAACATTCAATTCCTCTATTGTGAATTTTTTGAACAACTTTTTAGGTTATTTCAAATTATGCATCCACAACAAAAGACGTCCCAAACTTTCACCTGCTTGTGTAACTTCAAGCATGACATTGGACAGGTGAGAATGGGTGTTCGTTGATAATAATCAAGTATGACTAGACACAAACCGACAGCAAGAGCAGCACTTGACCCTGTTCAGCAGGGAAATTTCTTCACAGGGTATGGAGCGGTATTCAGCAGCCAGGATTAATGTGAGACTGTTCAGGAAATTGAAACACTGCGCTATTATTCTGTTTTAGTCTCATTTGTTTGTCTGACTTCCTCCAGGGTCATTTTTTATTTACTAAATGCATTCCTACACTTTAGCTCACTGAATTCTCCTAATTTTGGCAAAAGCTAGGAAAGATTAGAAACTCTGCAGAAGTTCTGACAGATACCTATACCATTTGGATTCAACAGAATGGTCCAGCGGAGATGGCAAAAGCAGGGCGGCTTCTTTTAACCTAATGGTTTTCTAATAGTACTAATGTCAGTGGAACCCCTCTTGCTTAATGGAGAAAGGTTTCTGGTCAAACAGTCAGATGTAGCCATGGGTTTCTATTCAATAAGACACTTATCTTTGTGCAAGCCAATTACCGGTGCTGAGATAGGAGGAAGGCAAAGTCAAGAGTGGGTTTTATTCAGCATCTGAAAGAGTTTGCACTTAATTAGAAAGAGCTGTCTACTGAGTTTAGCATGACTTCAATGAGGGCAATTAAGGCCCCTATAAGCACCCACATGCCTTTCCATCAGCTAGTAGCTCTAAGCAAATCCTTCTGTCCATTCAGGAACATCAAGAAGTCTCTGCCATAATTAAATGTGTGTTTCACGGTGTTTACTGAGAGCTGTTTCCCATAGCCTGATATAAGAATAGCCGCATTGATCAAAAGGGTCTGTATCCTGCATCGTTCTACTTCTGGCAGTGGCCTGCAGGACATGAACACCTCCATGTATATACTAATATTCCCCTTGCATGCTCCCTCATCTTCCAAGGGTCTGCAAAACAGGAGGGTTGTTTTTAATAGCTTCTGGTGGATTCCTTTGGCTTCCCTCTCTCTGTTCTGCTTTTTGAATTCCTAGCAGGTCTCTGGGCAACCTTCCTCCAAGGGCTAGTAATAAAATGTTGAATTCAAACCCAAGCAAAAAGCATCCATTCTCCTTGGTCACTAATGGCCATTCCAAATTGCAAAAAAAGACTCTGTCCTGAAAACCAAAGGCAAATGGGATCTAATCCCCCATTCCTGCCCCAGAATCCCAAGCTGATCTACAGTCACTGGCCCCACAGCTGGTCCCAGGAAAAAGTTCTCACTTTCCCCCTCCACAGGTTCGGTCCCTTGCTCTCCTGCCCATCTTCACTTATATCTGACCCAAATGATCTCTTTTCTTCCAGAAACAAAGTCCTTTCCCTCAGGTTTTGGGAGGCAAGGAGTGGGGATCTGGTGACACATGAATCTGTAGCAAGCGCTTTGGAAAAGCAGGAACAGAGGGAGCCAGTTCCTTCCCACGCGCACAAGGCAATTCTCCTGTCCTGGAGCCGCGCAGGCTGCTCTTGGGCTACTGCTTGTCCTCCTCGTGCAGCTGCCTCCTGCACCGCTGAGCAAGATTAGGCTTTTGTCAAGCATTTATATTTTGAGCAAAACTGATCACCAAAGCCTTCATTGACAATGTTCATCAGCAGAATACGACCCCACGAAAACCAGGGGGAAAGGAAAAGAAACAACTTCAAAGGCAGCTTTCGGCCACCAGCCACCTGGCTGAGTACATGGGGGAATGAAAAGCCTCCAGGAACATCGGGAGTGCAGTAATCAAAGGCACCTTGATCACGGACCTGTAATTGCACCTGTCTAAAAGGGCCAACATTTGAACCAATACCGGAGCAGCACTGCTCCACAACAGTATCTGTGGAAAAAATATCACACTACACCGAACAGCTCCATCTTTGCATCCCCCTCACAAGTGCTGGTTCATTTTTGTCACGTTTTACCCCCAGCTGCTCTTTACATGGCTGCAATAGCACCCAAATGCCAGGCAGCTGGGTGGTGCAGCCTATGGTGGAAAGCTGGGTTTTCCTGCGTACTGCTGACTTTTGAGTCCCGAGTGTTTTCATCGTGATTTACACAGGTTGTTCTGCATGCCTGGGAGGAGGAGGGAGCTTGGGTGATGCCAGAGAAAAGGGCTCTGGGGGTGGAGAGGAATCATGATTTTCACTGCGCAGCTGGGACAGAAATAGCTGCAGATACCACTGCTCTCACTTATTAGCTGCAGGATCTTCTGCTCCCTTCTCTTACAGGCTGTGAAAACTCCTGCAGCTAAGAAAAAGTTACAACTCTGGAATCATCACTTGCCAGGTTTGGGCACCGCGTTCCACACAGGAGAGCACACCAGCTAAGCAGTGACACTCAGAGCCGGGGGAGGTGTTTTGGAGTGGATGGAGATCTGTCTTTGCAAGGGAGGAGTTGGCAAACTCCTTTTGCAAGACTCTTCAGTGTTTTCATCTCACTCTTGCTCAAGGGGAAGGAGACAGACCATAACAGGATGTAAACATCTAGATTCCCTCCTTGTGCTTCCAGACACCTTGTGTGAACAGGCTTCCTGGGCAAGATGGAGACCTCCAGCCCTCAAAGCCCCTCAGCTGCAGAGATCTGAGCACCTGAACAGGCACAGAGAGGATTTTCCATTTCAGGTCTTTGGTGCACAGAGGTTTTGAATGTCAAAACAGTGTCTGGAATTGCCAACGGAGGCCAGCACTGAGCCACTTCGTGCAGATTATTGCCCCACTTGAAAACTGAGGGATGCTTCAGCAATAGACAGGCACAGCCTTGCAAATCTCTAAAAGACACAGACTGACAGGTTTGGATCTATTTTGTTTAACAAGGAGGTGGGAAATGGCATTGTCAGCAGGAAACAGAAAAGTGGTTTAAGGCCACATTTCACAGATGAAGTAAACTGACAGGGTCAGCCTGAAACTGGTGGCACCCTAGTCTACAATATTTGCACTTGTCTGGCCACAACCCAGGGCTCTGAATAAAGATAGGCAGGTCAAAAACATTCCCCTGCATGCTCAACTGTGGAGCATTTGCTGTGATAATAATTCTGGAAGCATTTAAGAGAGCTTGGGAGATTGCTCCAGAGCTTTTCTTTCATATTCTGCTGGGGAATGCCTGATAGCCCTGTGCATCACTGGTGGCAAAGGAAACACGTACCTCTGTGCTACGCAGTTGCCTTTTGAATAATCTATCATCAAGTAGGAATATTTGTTAATTATTCAGTCTCACTAATTCAAAGCTGTTAATAATGAAAGAAGTGGATATTGCTGTAAATTAAAATCAATGGTTTGCATAACATCTTTGATCAAATCTGAATGCTTTAGCTTCCAAGCATGCTTCTCTGTTTAATAAAGCAGAGATTGATGGTTTGCTATTATGAGGAAATGAGATTCAGACAGAATGATTGTTAGTTAGTAGGAATATAGAAACCACTTAAGGAAAAAGGTAAAAAGCTGATGAGGAATGAATGTTTAAAACCCACATGTGGAGGCATTTAAAAGGCTTGCCTGCATAGTCATTACTATTATCAAAAAAAAGTGTAATTATTTTTTCAAGCTCAATTTCTACTTTCCTGTAAACACCTCAACTTTTCTAAATGACCTCAAGTGCTTTTGCATATTTTATACAGCAATTAAACCACACAGATCACTCATGTCAGTAAGACCAGGCACATTGCTCTTTGGGTTTTCCATGCACATGTCACATCACAACCTCCCCGCTGTTGGGGTGGGATAAAATACACCTGCTAATAAGTCGTTTGGCACTGGGGACTGCTTGGGTGCTGTGTGGGGAATGCCGACTCGGGCTGGGTTTGCAGCCCTTGCTGCCCGGTGGGGAGTGTGGACTGTCTGGGGTGGGAGAAGATGAGAGTTGATGTCTTTGAGGTTCATGCAGGAGCAAAACAGAGCGAGCAAGGGCACAGTAGTACAGACTTCTCTTCAGGGCCTGGAGGACAGAAGCTAAAGAAAGGACTCATGGATGGGCAGAGGGCAGCTTCAAGATGGAATAACTCTGCTCGCAGAGGTGTCCGCATCATCCCTGCAAGGCAACAGGGTTCATAATACGTACTTCATAACAGGGTGCATGTGAATTATCACTGAAAGGGACTAAAAGCTCAGGGATCAGTTTTACGAGGTTGGCCCTTCTTCCTGATCTAACTGTGGCCTCAAAGTGCACAGGAAATGGGGACGGTCCAGTCACTCCACTTCACCTGCAACAAACCATGACTTTTCAGTCTGTGACACCGTATCCATGTAGGTCTGTAGTAAGATAATATGTATACAAATAAGATTTAATTTTTCTTCCCTCCTCCCCACTTCCCTGATTATTTCTAGGTATAAAATCAAGGTTGCTTGCTAAACACTTAAAAATAAAGCTATGTATGATATGTATTCATGCAAGCTATGTATGAATAAACATAACAATGTATGCCCCTGTACAAAAACACAACTACAGGAAAGAAATTATTATTTGATCTATGGTTTTTCAGTCATTACCATATTTTTTCTCTATTACCACCTAAAATTTTTAATCAGAAATCAGCATTAATCCAGCAGCACATCATTTCTTTTAATGTGTTTAAAGTTATACTGCTGCTTTCACTTCAGTTCAGACTGTGTAGATGGCAGGACCACATCCAGCAGATGCAAATCAATTATGTACTTCTCTTTTAGAAACAAATAAAAATTAATTAAACTATTGACAAGCCACTAACACTATTCCATGTACTGAAATAACTCAGTTGATGGTTAGTTTAACTGAGTGCATTATTTTTACTAAATAATTTGCAAAGTGGAGAGAACAGTATTTTTTTTTTTCCTTTTGTGCTAGTTTGGACCTTAGAGGACTTCTGCAAACCAGCTTTCTTCTGCTGGAGCTGTGGGACTTAAAAACCACCATATAGTGCAAAGACTCTAGTTGGACCATTGCTTCTGTGTGCAAAGGACTGGGACGCAGGCAGCTCAGCACTACTAGGAAACATTCCCACAAGTTATGAAAAGAAGATTTTACGCCAGCTCTTCATGGTCGAAGTTACCGAGAGCATCACTGATACTGCACCCCTATGCCACAAACTTCCTACAGGCCAAGTTCAACAGAATTAAGTGTCTAAATAGCTGATAATACTGATTAAAATGAATTGTCAAGAACAAGTAAAGACAGGCCATTTAAGTGTTTAAAAATTCCTCTGTGTGGGATGCGCAGTCAATCAGGTATGTGCTGGGAACGCTCTCTCCATTTGAAGAGCATGTGTGTGCTGGAAATACCACCAGCCTGTGGTTCTTCCAGAGACTCCACAACGTTGGATGTGGCTCAGAACAACGGCCTCGGAGCGCACAGCTCTGCACCCACTGCAGGCCGTGAGACAGCTCAGGACAGGGTCACTACTCAAGACACAAGAGACTCTGAGTAACAGTCCCAGGGAGGACAAGCTTCCTTCCTGTCTGTGGAGCTTCCTCAGTTTGTATCAGCAGAAGTTCCTGCCCTTTCTACATAAAAATACATGTGGGACTGAATATGGAGCCTTCATCATGATCTTCATCATGAAAAAGGTCTGAGGCCTCAAGAGAGAGAGCAATTTGTAAAGCCCTATAGGAAATGTGTGACAGCACTCGGAAATGGATACAGAGCTGGAGAGTCTCAGAGCAGTGCCTAAACTTTAAGGCTTTTTTCCCTGTAGGGAAGTTGTACCAGAGTCTAGAATTCAGGTCTGTTTTGCTTTTTATAAAATGAAGGATGAACATCCTGGCTCTGCTCTTTCTCAGGTAACAGATAAGTATTACATAATTTACACCCACATATAAAAGAATACTGCTTTAACACTTATGCATGCAAGTACAATCCTTAAAAACCATTAGACTGTCACTTAAAATATAAGCTAAAATTAACTTATGAAATTAACATTAGATTAAGATCATGGTGTTTACAAGAGCGAAGTGCAACTGCTGCTATTACTCTTGGTACCTCACTTTCAGATCCACTAACAACTACCCTAGGAGATACTCTGTGCAAAACAGCACACAAACACACACAACAGTCCAACACGTTTACTTGGAGTTTGCAGGAGCTTGGCACAGAGTGTTGCTCCTTACAATGTACTTCTAAGTTTTTAAACATGCCTGCCAATGGCCCCTTTTTGTGCTGAATATTCTCCTTTTACTTCCATGTAAACATAATAATACTTTCTGGGCAAGTTGAGTCTACTTGTTTTAATGAGGTTACCAAATACTCTAAAGCTATGAAAAATCTAACTTCTGATTTAGTGTGGGTGGGAATTTAAGCACTGCATTGTTGTGCCAAATACTTTGTCATCATTCATGTCGCTCTTTTTCTGTATACACCACAAAGCGCAGCAGAGATGTTGTAACAATCATTTCTCCTTTGTAAATTCTGAATACAACTAAAGATCAAACATGCTTTTAATCAGAAATGTCCTGAGCACTTCCTAATTAGAACTGCTCTTCAGAAGCAAGCTCCATGCATCTACCAAACCACATATGTCAGTTAAATAAAGAACAGAAGATGATGAAAGAAACAAGAAAATAAATCTGCCTTTTGGTTATCTGCTATCTGAATAATGTGATTATCCTCTGTATTCCAGACAACTGGTTATTGCCTATTGCATGTCACATGTAAGTCATAAACAGAGCAGGCTCTACGTGTGAGTGACAAATATGATATAGCCATGCTCAGGGGAACTGATTTAATGAAACACCTTATCTTCCTAGCCACATTCATATCAACCGTCATTCATCTCACTCCTAGATTCCATAAGTGATGAAAACAAAGTCTAGCAAGTACTTTAGACCAAAAAGAATTGTAATTTACATATCACGTAAATAATTTCACTTGTACAGAGATATAATTAAAATCACAACTAATACTTTCTGTTACACACACATCTTTCTGACTCTGGTACCGAGGTCTCATTTTTGAATCAGGGAAAAGTCTTTGTTTACATCTTTGCTGAAAACCTGCAAGTGTGCTATAGGAATTTAAAATCAAGAAGCATAAAAGTCCTGTTCTGCCTCATAAGCAATGTTTGCATTCAAGGAATTAATATTAAATGAGAGGTCAATGGTTCAGGTTGCTGGATGTGCCCTGCCATCACCCTACGTGTTAAAAGCTCCAAGCGCTGTTACCTTCCTCTCTCCTTGTCTGAACCCTGGGCAATGAAAGACAACAGCAGCTATTTATTGGCTGTCTAATTTCCATCATTTCCTAGAAATTTCAGAACCATGGCAAATGAAAGAAGTTCTTGTTGTTACTCCTGCTAGCAGAAGACTTGGTAGAGGTAGGATAATACATTCATTTTAGGAACACATTTTATAGAAATCTCTAGGCTCTCAGCAACAGGAAATCAGCTCACACCTCATTCATAACAAGGCAATGACAAGAAGTACTTTACTTCTTTTTTGAAGACAACATAGGAACTTTATTAAGGCACAGAAAGGTAGTGTTCATTGGCAAGTACACCTTAAAATATACGACTGTCTGGATTCTCCGTAGAATCAGGTCTCCATCTGTGACTCAAACATAAAAGGTTCTAAAACACCCAAGCAGCTCACTGCATCCTGACACCGAATGAATGAGTCCTAGATGCAAAATTAGTTTTTGAGAAGTCATGCATTTCCTACTTCACTACTTTAAATTGTATTTTATCATAATGATTTAGAATTGCTAATTCCAGAGGTCATAGCCAGAAATCTCTCACCCCCAGAGTCTGCATGCATCAATTCATTATGTATGAATCTTGCTTTTATGTTTAGGCTCCAGATAACTGTCCTTTCTCAGCAAAAACATGGAAAGTCCTTGAATAGTGAACGTAGCACTTAAATCTCTTGTTTTATTTAAACCTCCTTTTATGTCCTCAGCTAAGTGCACATTCTAAATATTCTCTACAAAAGCCTCATCACATGTCTCTGTTTAAATAAACAAGAGAAGATGTCAGCCTGGGCAAGCAGAAGGACAGTGGAGCCTAAGTGAAAAAGTAAATGGTTGGGACCATTTTGTAGAATAGTGCACACAGTGAGGTCAGATTGACTCAGATCCCACCCAAGAGTCTCTACTGGCACATTTCACTGCATAGTGTCTGGGCAGCTCTGTGTTTGTCAGTTGTGATTTCCTAAGATCAGCACGTGCAAGAACTTCCAGGAGCAGCATGTCTCAGGGCAGAAGCCCTTGATGGAAATTCCTAGGAAAAAAAAGCATTCCTGGAGAACAGTGCAACACAAATGGAGATACCTCTTTGGCAAGGGAGTGCAATGACCTACAAGTTACTTGGTGGCATCAGTGTGGACTAGCCATCCACAAGGTATTCTCTGACCTTCAGAGACCTTCTGATCTTTCTTATAAAATTATAAGAAAAAATAAGATGAAAAATATGAGGTGTCTGCAACCATCATCTTTAATACACCAGGAAAATACCGCTACAAATAAAATGCTATCACTGTCAAGGTGTTGGAGAAAGGTAAGACCAAGAAAAGATGCACAAGGCTCAAAAATGACAAAGAACTATGAACAGACATTTCTATTCATGGGTACTTTGCTCCATTTTAGATTAAGGAGATCCCATCCTGTCCATTTTAGGGAGATCCAGCCTGGGATCTGCAGATCCAGACTCTTCAGTCAAAAGTAAATAGGGAATGTTGTTGGCACTGCACTTAAATTCATTGCTTAGGTGTCAGCAAAGCCATTGGAAATTTTAGAGGATCTGCCAATCAGAAAGTGTTGAAAAACAGTTAAGATAGAGCCACTGGGCTTCTGAAGAGCTGGCATAATGCCTTTTAAATGAGAGCAAGTACTGTAGGTAAGTTTATGTTGGCAATTGTGCCTATTCTGTGATTAATTTTCTAGCCATTTAAACCTTAATAGGCATTCCAGGTGCAGGACAGTGTTAGCTAAATCAGTTTATAGCTTTTAGCTTCAATGAAAACTTCTGTTTTACAATGCCTCACCAAGATTATACGTAAACAGATCCTCACATTGCTGCAAGGAGACAGCATTAACAAGACCTGTGAGTGTGACTTACAGGAAAAATTATAAGCAATGTAAAAACACTAGATGCCTGCATTGGACTAGACCCAGACCTGCTGGGGTTGAGAAAGCATATTGAACAGTAGTTGAACCGAAAGAAATAAAAATGCATGTTTCATTGCAGCTGCCAAATCTGACTGAGAATCACATTCCCATTATGGCCCATAAAAATAGAAATTGCAAATAATGGCAGTAGTGGGACCAAATCCATTCCAGCTGCTTAGAAATGGAGATAAACTGCATTCCTGCAGTCCAAAATACCACAAAAAGTGTAGGACAGTTTATTTTCCAATGATCTGTACCCATGAGGAGGATGCTTCACATTTCAGAGCACAAGTCCAGAGAACATTCTCTGACAAACTCTGAAAAGAGAATGTCCTTGCCTTTCCCACTGGCTTTTTCCACAGAGTACCTCAATATCTCAAGATCTAGACTCCTGAGACATCCTCTGCTTGCGTACACAAGGCTCTGGTTAAGTCTGCTCGGACAGACAGCCTTTAGGCAGCTCCTTTGCCACTTGGAGCAATCAGCCCTGAGATTTCTTGTCTAAATTAGCTTGAGCCATGACCTTCTTGCCTGTCTTCTCCTTATGTGAGATATATTTGTTTTCCTATTACACTCCGTGTTGAGTAGATAGAAAAGCAAGTTTCAGGTCAGCTCTCAGAGCTCTCAGGAGGTTCAAGAGAACAGCAAGCCCTGGAGAGCCTCCATGCTAATCTAATTACAGTGAGGAATGAGTTGCCTCATCACCAGAGTCCAATGGGTCTCTCTGTAGAAGGGCTTTGGAAACAACCAGAATTTGTGTGTTTACATTCTGGCCTTTAACACAAAGTTGAAGAGAAACTGAATGTCAATAAATACATATCTGGAAATTAAAAAAAAAAAAAAAAAAAAAAAAAAAAAAAACAACAACCACCCCCAAATCTCACATCTGAGCTCTAGGAGCCAACTGGAGGCTCTGGTCATTTTTTCAGAATAGGGACAACAGAGGACCCAGTGAAATAATTTGTTTATGCGTACTTGACTTCTGAAACTAGCTTTGGAAAGAACTCAGACCATCAGGACATGCTTCTGCTCACGACTAATTGCTGGAGTTTGCTTTGACATCTCTCTGGTACATGCTGGACTGGTGACCCAATATTCCCAGGGGGAGAATGCTCAGGCTGTGAAACTCACACTGCAGAACAGACAAATAGGGAATGTATTAAACCTTTGGGAGAACTGGAAAGCAAAGAAATTTTCCATGTTTACTCTTAAGAGGCAGACACTAGCCCTGTGCACAGAGCCATAGTTAGGGATGAGCTCCAAGATAAGTATGGCCTCTCTAGGTCCAGACTAGGGAGGGATAGGAGAAAGGACATGTGACCCCACACTGGTTTTGACGTGTCTCCACAAATCTTGGGTAGGCACAAACCTATGTTCCTATAGATGAGGAAAACACTCTGCTTTATGCCCCTTGCCTTGCAAAATTTTGCATGCCTCAAACTCTTTAAAAAAAAAAATCTCTAAAATGGAATCATTTTCAAACATTGAAACACTCCCTGAAAGCTTTAGTTCTCCAGGATTTCTGTTCCTCAGGTGTCAAAGCCTGTGTACAGAAAACCGCCTCTTCCAATCATGTCTTGCCTTTAGGAGCCAGAAGCTGCAGCTCAGAGGACACAATGACAACTCCTTGGTTAAGGCAGGGCAAGACAGAAGATCCAGATAATGAGTAAAGTTTGCTCTAAACAGCAGTAACAGCAGCAGACTTCTATTTGCCGGATCAGGGAGTAATATAATTGATGATTCATTGCCATTGTATGGTAAGAGTAAAATATATAGTGGAAACACTGAACCCTGTAAGAATACAATTATTGCCTGCGTAGTAGATGCACTTTGTTCTAAGGTAGTAGTCTATCAACAATCATTTGCACTATCCACCGCATATCCTAAATCCAGAAACATGCAAACACCACTAAGCATGTTTTGACATGCCATCCTCCTTATCTCAGATACTATAAATGCTCTTGGTAAAGCAGCGAATGGCGCTTTCTGCAGCTACAGGTAGTACTGCAGCACGGCAGCAGCGATCTGCAGCTGGTAATAGCTCCCTGCAGCTTTCAGCATTGCAGCCCCAATTCCCAAGACAGCAGCCCCAGAATAGATGTCTCTCCAGGACCTCAGAATTGTTTTCCAACACTTTTCCAAAAGCAACTCAGGGAATCCACTATTAACTAACTGAGAGGCAAGCAAGAGCCATTAGGTTTCCACCTACCGCAATGCCAATACCACTTACTTTTGATGGATAACATTATATCCATTATAAAATTAAACACAGCTTTATCAATATGACTTGCTATAGCCTGTTAACCCGAATGCTGCCAGTCTGTCTCTGGCTTCACAGCCTTGTCTCTCAATGCACCCCAATACTCGTGTGCCTGACTCCTCACTCATGACTTCTGAGCACAGCTGGCTCAGAGAGCCCCAAACAGAGACAAATTTAATTTTTCCAGGCTAAGGAAAAGGATCAAGTCCGAAAAGCCGTGAGAAAAATCCTGGAAAAAAAACAGGAATGTCCCAGGTTTTGGTACACTTTTCCATACTTAAAAAAGCCTTTTATGTCCTATTGAAAATCTTTACTAGGAGAGACAGTGAAGCTTAAGAAAGCCTGAGCTGAAAGTCTTCAGAAAGCTAATTTTTACAGCCCAGCTCTTTGTCAAGGACATGTTCATCTGTGCAGATTCCTCAGGGCACACTAATAAAAATGGTGTATAACATCTCAGGAGTGTGTTATGGCCTTATCTCTCTCAGGGGGCTCAGCAAACAGACGAATTGTGGAACTGCCCTCTCTGCATCTGCACCCTCTAACTACAACAGAGTGTATATATGTCTCACTCACTCCACAGCTGCTGTAAGGGACCACACTATTAATTTGCAGAAGTTAGAGCCAGGCTTAAAAATTCCTCTAATTAAGAGTCGGCGGAGGTGTTTGGAAAGACGTTCTGATAAATATAGCGCTATAAAGTGTTTCCCTAGAAACAGAAAAAAAGTTCAACAGTATGAGAAGAACCCAGGCTGATAACAGCTACCGCTCCTGCTGAGCAGAGCCTGCCTCCATAGAGACATTGGTGCAGACAGCTTTTCACTGGGCTTTGTTTGACTACTGAGGATTTTTGGTAGATATTGCAAAACCACAAAGATGAACCTCTGCACCAGGCCTCTCTTCACTGTGCCCTCCTGCTTAGCCCCTGCCTGTCCCCGGTGTCACACATGGGGGAATGCCCAGGAAAGATGATGGAGAAATGCTGAGTGCACTGAGGGCTCTTCTCTGGCACTTTGTGTTCTGCTTGCCGTTATTCCTAAGAACAGATGCGGTCATCCATGGCAGCTTAACACGTGAGAGAGCATCATTTGTAGATCAAGGCATGAAAAGGCTAGGTCTCAACTACTCTTCTGATTACCGTCTTGCTCCTACCCGGAGGATGCAGACAGACAAGGTAGGACTTGACAGAAAGTTTATGTCACTGCATCCATCTCCCTGGAATGGCATGGGTGAATACCTCTCTGAACAGATGACACAGGTGCTATAGGAAGATTAGACTTGATCTCCCCTTAGAAATGGGACTAGGAAGAAAGAGTGCTCTAAACTGATTCTGTCCTATTCAATGGCATTTTAGCCTGGTATTTCTCACCTCATCTGAAATGTGATTAGAGAATCTGAGATAAACAATGATTTAATGACCCAAACTGTAGAATATGGAAAGGTTTTGAAAAGTGTTTGTGTGCATATCTTACACTGTTTGGGTAATCTTAAACTGTTTGCTTTCCACAAATCACCACTGGTAGGGCACATAAGCTCTCTCCTACAAGCTTTCCATTTTCTACAGTTTGGGCTAGTAAATCAGATGCTTGTTTTGTTCCAACCATTCAGTACAGCCTCCATCTTCGCTAACTGAGCACATCTGCCTTCAGCTCGGCTTTCTACCAGGTCTGCCTCACTTCCCAGTTCTTGGCTTTCTCAGTCCTCTTCATTGCTGGCTGCCAATAGCCTAAGCAAGTGGCTCACAGGGACCAAAATGACTTTGGGAACACAGCAACTTGTCTCCTATGGCCACCCTTGATGCCTCCCATGGGGCACCAGCTTCATCATTTTCTCCTTGCTCTCTCCAAGGGCATTTGTATGAACAGCTCCCTTGCAACCTGCTGTGTGAAGGCAGGGTGAGCACTCGGAATCTGTCACTCCCACTACTGCTGCTGCTTCTACCCAGGTTTGGAGGGGAAGAAGAGAGTCAAGTAGTTTTTCTACTCTTTTCATGACTAGCTATCCTACTAGTTTACCAGTTTTAGGTAACAGACCCTGCCAGAGCGAGCCATCAACAGCACTGCTTCTTCTCCATGTTGTCCATGAAGGAATGAACCTCTTGCGGCAACATAGCAAGGCTCCAGAATGGGACTGATTCAGACACGCAGCCTGAGTCAAGAGGGTCTATCATGAAGGAGGTTGTTTGTCAGAAACATCCAAGTTCTGCCATCCTTCTTTACGGGGCCTCTGGGAATGGTAGCTGGGTTAAGTAATGAAATGTTTTCTTTGTTTCCAAACAAACACCACTAATTCACCCAATTTGATTCCTTGTTCCCTCACCCTGCTTCTCATTTCTCAAAGTCAAGACAAGATTAATGAATGCTATATGTACAGCTGGAGGGCCCCACATTTCTCAGAGTCTTTCAAGACACAGAATACCTTCAGCAACAAACTGGGAGAATTAAAGCTGATAAAGCCAAGTTTGGAAGCAATTAACATCAATCTAAAATTCAGTTGTTTGGGGGGCTCAGCTCTAAAATAAAAAGCAATTACTGTGGTGACAAAGTCAAATAATACATAGTTTTTCCATAGCTGATTTAACAAAAGGAGTCTGCCTTCACCATCAGCTACAATAAAATGCTTATATAAAAGCTATTTACTCACACTAAGTGTTTTAGTGATTTCTATCTCTCTCTGTTTTTTTTTTTTTTTTCTTTTTTTTTTTTGCAAAAACTTATTTCTGAAGAGCATAACAATCTTTCCAAAACATCCAAGGAAACAACAAACTTTTAAGAGTGTGAAGTACAGAGGGTAGCTCTAACCATACTCAGAACCAAGAAAAACAAATTCAAAGAGCAGAGATTTCACCTCACTGGTCAGAAATATGAGTAGAGTTGTTCCTCACACCCTGGCCTGGAAGAGCACAGACAGCTCTTCCTCCGTTTCTTCCCTCCCAGTTATGTGTCTGAAGAACAGCAGAAGCTGTTGGTGCTGGAGCTTGCACAGGACTCCAGTTGTCACAGCAAGGAGAATCAATCAGGTCTGAACATTTGCCCACAGTTGTACAAAGGCTGCAGCACATGAATTGAAAAAGAACCAGGTCCTCAAAGCCCAGAGCATATCCTCTTAGGCCAAAGGCTAACAGAAATGTTCAAAAGACATCTAAAATACAGGTTTCAGGACACCTAAAACATGTCATGTAGACAACATTTAGCATGCTCTAGTATAATGCTTATCTAATAGAATGCTTATCTAATGGAAATATCAGCCAGTGCACAGTGATTTGCAGGTTTCAAGGACGAGTGCTCAGATTACCCATAATCTAATATCCAATGTCTTTAACCCTCCAGCCTTTTGGGCAGTTACAAACCCATGCCAAGGGAAAAGCATTTTTGAAAGTTTAAGCCAGTGGCTTTCAAACTGCATCAGCAGAGATGTCTGAGCAAGCTGCTGAGTGAAGCATTTGGGCAGCCGGGTGTAGGGTGTTGGGAGAGTCACAGTGCTGCCTGCTGAAAAGCACCATGAGGTGCCTACTCAGTCAAAACTCAGGCAGCTGAGGAGTTGGTAACCCCGGACATGCAGAACAGCATATTAGTGGGAAAAATGAATGAACAGCACGTGTTGGAGCTCAGAAAGGAGAAACCGTGTGAGATTGTCCTACCAGGCTGCTCAGGACAGGCATGCAGAATGTCACTCATCTGTGCTCCCAGGAGCAGAAGGAGTCAGATTCACTTCTTGTTAGGCACAAGTAGCATGCTAATAGGGTCTTGTTTATCCCTAACTAGAGGGAACACTATGCAGTGAGATGATGAAAGTCTTACTGAAGCCTAAGAAGGCTGTAAAAGTGTTTAATAAGGCCATTGCTCAGTTCTCTGTGCACGGCCTGTTTGCAACCTACATTGGCAAGTGCTCAAGAGAAGTAGAGCTCTCCCTCCTGGGTCTCCTCACCAGGTCTGTAGGGGACATTCTTAGTATAAGGAAGCTCTTTTCACAGTTTTTACAGGCAGAGTTGTTATGTATCTAACTGCTTGCAGTAGGAGCCAACGGCCTGGTGGGTAAAAAGAAAAACAGGAGCTGGTGGACTCCCAGGTGTCCTACATACATACGAGCTATGTCTATATTAGCTGTTAATTTGGCACAATAAAAGCAGATGAATAGACCAAAGCAGTTAGCAGAGAGGGTCTTACAACTGCAGGGCAAGGGAGGGGAGGAAGGCCTAGATTTAGGCCAGGGCCTTTGCCTCAATGGTCCCACTATGCCCGAAAACAGATATTGCCTGTTTGAACCTCTGAGCTGTTCAGAGCTCTGTGTCCTCACTGAGGACTGGGAGACAGTTGGTACTGTGCTTCTAGTTTAATTTCTGTAAAAAAGGAATGTAGCTCATTTTTCTCCCTTAAGTTTTATGTGATCTGAGCACATACACCACACAGGAGGATGGCTGGGGAATTCGCTCAAACTATACTGTTGCCCTGATGCAAAACACCAGTGTACACTTAGTAAAGCAAACTGTCCCATGCCATCTCTGCATATATTCAGCAGATACCATTTTTCTTTCGCACCCAAAGAGTCAGCCTTTTCCCAGTCTCTCCAAGGCTGTCAGTTATTGTTGCTGTATGAAAATGGAATTAATAGGCCAAGTTGTAATAAAGCTAAAAGAGAACTATAGGCATGTTTTAAAAGTTTGCGCAGGTTTGTGAGAACCTTGGGCAAACATCTTCCTCGGAGGGGAACAAATGGGGACCTCCAGCTCTGCTAGGGTGGGAGCTTCCTCCAAGCTTGTGTCACCGAGTGCAGCTGATGACACTGTGCAGGAGTTCCTGCCCTTTGGCAGGGATGCGTAAGCAGCAAACAACAGATAGCGACACTGGTCATTAAGTGCCTTTTGCTAGAGCTGGTCAGTAAGAAGAGCCATCGTACTCTTGTTTATGATGAGACCAAATAATATTTTTACAAAGTTGTCTACCAGTAGAACATTTTCCCTATTGTAATCCACTGAAGGGTTCAAACTTTTATTCTAAAACACCTCACAGTATCTCATTAACTCACTGCATATAATAAATGTGTCCAATAATAATCACCAAGACATAAGAAATCAGAAAAATCCATAAAATATAAATCTGAAATACTTATGAGGTAATTTATTTTTCAACTTTAGAATTGGAGAAATTGAGGTCTGCCACCCCCTTGGCTGTGATAAATACAAATCATAGAGCAGACTGTCTAAAATTTTCCAATAATGTTTCTCTAAATTCAAACTGCAGCCTTTGTAAAATTGATAACCATATTTTTCCATATAATTCAAACATTCCCTCCAACACTGTTGAATCTTCCTGCAAAGCTTCACGTACTATAGAGTTGTAAAGCTGTTCATCACTAGAAAATTAAAAACACTAAAAAAACTGAGATGCTTGCTCCTCTGAACCAAAGACCAATAGACTGTTTTCATAGCACTCATCTCAAAACAAAATCCTTTTGCTATCTATGTTTTTGCCATCTATCTGTCATGTTGTTGTCCTCATGTGGTTAAAGCACCTCCCATTTTCCCTGGCTTTGCTCCCCATCATATGTAGACTTTCCACTGGAGCATCTCTGAGCCCCTTGGGGAGGGCGAGTGAAGCCTGGAGTACTTTAATCTGTCTGACTCATGATGTGCCTTTGCCCAACTCTTAAAAAACAACATTTTAAAACCCTTGGCTTCAGTAAAAAGACTTCAATGTTTCACATCAAAGATACTGAAAACAGGCAATGGAAAGGAGAAACAGAGGCTACTTACTTGTGGCTGACAGCCAAAGTGCTTAAAAACAAAAAATCATGTATTAGAAGAATATGGAGTCAAAATAAAATATATATATGCATAGAAGGAAGTCCTATATATACAACCAATCATGCAAAACAAAGGACTGTTATTGCAGTTCAAAAGTGGAACCACTAGGAAAGAAAATATATAACCATTCCTGAAGTATAATGAAAGTGAGATCTGACCACTGTGTTTGATCAAAAGTAGGAAATTTTGGATCAATATTTATTTAGGAAAGCTTTTAAATTCCCATGGATTAGCATTTGTCACATCCCTAAAAATATTTAGTATTGCCTTTAAAAAAGATCTAGGCAGGAAGAAGGATGAAGTAATTCACCAAAGCAGAAGTCTCTTCTCAGAGATCCTTGTTCTGCTCTCCCAGGGAAGGGCCAAATGAGCTGATCACACTGACCAGGTTGAGGAGACGCTGTCTCTTGCAGAACTGCTCCTGGACATCTTTTCCCCCAAGGTGGACTTGGGGACTACAAGAGCTGAAGGACACATATCTGCAATCACAGCCTCTAAACAGGCAGGTGCAGAGTAGCACCCATCATCCTGGCCTGGACCATGATGAGGGCAGCTAGGAACTATAGTGACACTCAAAAATAAGAAAAGGACAATGTTTTGGCTCCTATAACTCCTGCCAGAGAGAATTACAAAAATCCACCATATCACTTAGAAGACATCCATGCTGGGTCAGACCTATCAGAGTCTGTTTCCAACAAAGGCAAATAGCACATGTTAATGAAAAAGTACAGGGCTTGGTTAATGCAATATACCTCCCTCCTGGTACAGACATGGTGTTCCCACTCATTTGAGGTTCAGGCATTGTCTGAAATAGTGTTTCCCTATGTCTCTTGGTGTCTATGAACTGATAAATTTTTGTTCTATGCATTTTGAATGCAAATGATAAAAACATATTGGGAAAGTTTTTCATGACACTCGGGATTAGAATTCTTTTAGTGTCTTCACGAGAAGGAAGACTGTCAAGAAGACTGTCTAGTGTCAGCAGTTTAATTCCCTTCACAGAAAAAGAAAGAGCAATAGCACAAACATCTAACTATACTTCTGGTATTAAGAAGTCAAGACAGGTTTCATTAAGCAAAAAGCAGTTTATCTTACCTCACATTAACATCAAGTTCTTCCATCACAGGCAATAAGCATAGGGAGCTGGGAGTTCAATGCCCATAGAAGAGACCTTATCCTGCAGTGAAGAGAGTTAGAAAGGACAGTTACAAATTAAAGACTGTCAAAAGTACATATCTACCACAGTGAAGAAACCCCCATACACTTTGTTTTTCCCCTACGGCTTCTTTTCCCTTGAAAACAGATTATGTAGATATGTGGGTCCTGACCAATCATTTCTATAGTGGTCAGGAACAGTGGCTTAGGAAGAAGTAAAAAAAAAAAAAAAAAAAAAAAAAAAAGCACCCACAAATTCAGCCCATGCAATCTTTCCTCCTATGGAAGCAGCCCCTTCCATCCAATTACCAGAAAAAAAAATTACTAAAGTGCTAATATCAAGAGACCTGAACCCAAAGCACCATGCCCTGTGCCCACTGCATGTGCCTAGTTATATCTGGGTGCTGGTGTGAAATTAAGCCCACCAAAAACACTGTTGACCAATCCATCCCATCTTTTGTTCTGCAAGTGAGAAGTCTCTGTGTGCTCAGATGAATCTGTTCACATTGACAAAGACTCTCACAGATGAGATAATCTTAGCTCTAGGATAAACACAAGCAACATCAATCAGTAACACAGGCACCGTTCCTGGGACTCCTTTCTCAAGAAGCAGCTCTCAAAAGTTTCTGAAAATATTACACGTTGCAGCGCTGGTGATACTGTAGAGCTGGTAGTTTGATAAAAGTAACCTCTCTCAGCCTATGCTCAGATGCTCCTGGCAAAAAGATATGCAACAGCATACACATATGTAAGTTGTATTGGAACTGAGTAGAGAGAACTAAGACTGTTCATGACAACTTCCAAGCTTTCAAAAATTAAAATAGTTTAAAGACAATCAACTGAAGCAGGTTTGCAAAACCTGGATGTGAAAAGACAAGCAAGAATGGTTGGTAAATTAGTTTCTCTTTTTACATGAAATTAAAACATTGATTTACCACTAAATTAAAATAGGTTTCCTATGACACCATGTTGTACAGCCTTATGAATACTTAATAGCAGTACTGTAATTACAAAAACTAAATGATTTGAGCTCAGGCTAAAGCAAATTACTTACTCTCAGCAGCACTAAGTGGTATAAATACTAATGGGATTTTTAATTCTATCAAAATTCCATCACAAGTTTAAAAAAATGAATATACCACGCTAATAAAGACCAAGTGTTTGCTGCTATTGATCCAGCTGAGAAAATAAATGGGATAAGTTTCTGGGATCAAATACTCAAAATATAATCTCAGCTCTTCAGACTGTGGATTACCCCTTCTGTTGTGTCTGTAGAGAGCCAAGTACAATGGCATCACTGTGGCACTATTAATAACAAAGCAAATAAAAGTAATGTTATTGTGGTTTCTGGGATTCAGAAAAAAAATATTGTAATAATGTTGATTCAGACTTCCTGGATTTAATGCCAGATTTACACTGTAAGTGAACACCCACTATCCAGACCTGATTCAGTGTTTACCAGGACTAATACTTCAGTATGTATAGACATATGTTTTATATGATGTTTTATGCACGCATGAAAACCTACACAATTTGGTGACTTTATAATTTAAGTCTACAAATGGTCCTTCTAATGCGAGTTTGGAGTGTGATGGATTAAAGACCACCACTTCATTTTGCAAATATAAGGTGACTGGCACAGAGTTTCTGATCAAGTCACCCCTGCCTTTGTACAAACTGACCTCCAAATTCAGTTTGAAATAACAACATGAAACAGAGTACTCAATAGATTGAAATCAAAATGCAAGAAATCTCAACACTTCTCTGCTTGCCAACTCACATTATGAACACTAGTCAGCTCTGTCTTATTGCATCCTTGGACACCAAGTCACCTCCTTCTGTAGGTAACCAAGACATGAAAAGCTTGTCTGAACCCAACGGGACAATTCAGGGTAGAGCAGAGCCAGCTACTGGACATAATATAGGGACATTAAACTGATCTTCCCTTTGCTTCAGTGCTGAGATGCAAGAGTCTCCTGAGAAACTTTCTGAGACAAAATTCATAATTTCAGCATAAGTAAAGTTCTCATCCATCTATGGTCTTACACACAAAAGCGTGATTTATCATCTGTGCACAAGAAAGCTTTCTTTGTTTTCCATTAAGGTTTTCTTCAGTCTTTTTTTTTCCTTTTACTGTTGTTCGTTTCTTACATAGTAGAAATAACTTTTGGTACAAGTCAAAAAAAAAAAAAAAAAGTGTTAAGGTTTTTTAATGAAACTAGTTTTGTCCAGAAATATCCAATCTCCTCTCACTGCACTGTTAGTGTGTTTATGGCACCCATACACTGTGTGAGTTATTCACCACGCTTCTAATACTTCACCTGACAACTTTATTTGTTCCATGGCATTTTCCAATACTGCTAAATTTTATAACTCTGAAAAAGTTTTTTAAATTCTTTTTAACATTTTTTTCCACAACAATATTATCTTTTCCCCATACAGATGGATCCAAGCAACAACCATGTCTGAAATCGCAATGCATTTGAAGTGCCACACTGAAGAGCTCTCCAGCATCAGCAGGATCATATCACTACATGAGGAAGCCCTGCACGGCTTTCAGGGCTGCTGGCACTTTTGCTTTTCCCCACATGATGAAGCATATAACAAACATTTATGAAAGGACCCTAAAACAATCACATTGCTTAGCGTTTGGGGGCTTTTCCTTCCTGGATTTGGCAATTGAATCATGTTTTTTTTTTCTCCTCCTCTCCCCACTGTAACACATTTAAATCTGCAGTTCTAGAAGGTTCCTTACTTTTTGACCATCTGCCAAATTTATGCTGGAATTGACCAAAAGAGACATTGTCCCATTCCTCCCACATTTCTTATTTGAGGATGTAATTTTTATTGTAGCCATCATTGTCAGAGAAACAGAAATTGTTAACAGAGGTCAAATGGGCAAGATCTTCCCAGCTCACATTAAACTGATACCTTGCTGTGACAGTCACCTCAATCCAAAGGTAATTTCATGCTCATCACTGCAGAGCAGTCCAAAACCCTCCAGGTGTTGCCAGAGATTATCCTATTCCACTCAAGACAACACTTGAGGAATAGGAAACAGCAGAGTGATCTAAACTATTCTGCTTCTAGAGAAAATAACTCCATTTCCACTATCCATTTGCGACAAAGCTATTTTTCCCTCCCTCAACACTTCTTGCCTTCTTGCCTGTCATTGCTGTGGCTTTTTTCTCCCCAGAAGGAACAAAGTTGCTAAGTTGTCCCTCACTTGTCAGCCAGAGACTGATGGCTCGATCGATTTTGAAAGAATGTCACTCCAGCAGGTTAAAATGCAGTACTACCACTTAAATGGGGAAAAAAAGGAAAAACTGATATGTCACCTGAAAAGAGAGAGTCCAGCTTTAAATAGAAGACGACGTAAGAAAGCCCTTTCACTGAAGGATTATTTTACAAAATGACTCTCTAAATGCACGGAGAGAGTCTCTGGCTTGAGAACTCAAACCGCAGGTACTAAGTATAACTGGCTCATATTCCTCTGACGCAGGAGCCACAGACGGCATCCAGGTCATGGAGGAAATGAGCACCTTACCCTGAGTGTTTGCAGACAGAAGGGCTTTTCTTCATTGTCTGGCGCTTGCAGCCTGGCAGCCATCATCTCTGCACCTCTACAACCTCACCACTAAGCTATTCTGCACTTACAGAAAGTAAGGCTTAAAGACTACATTTGGGTACCAAAATAATAACAGTTCAGCCCCAAACTCACAGCTGGTCTTTTGGAAATGATATGCAGATGGCGTTCCACTGGCCTGTTCGCCTTGACCATATCCAGCCTAGGAGATCCCACCATTGACAGCACAGAGCAAACACTCACAGACCCTCTACCAAATTCTTCCAGAGTCCTGCTAGCTGACAAAGTCCAGATTGACATTTCATGCCATTCTTTTATCTCCTAAATCGCAAAGGCTCGTAACTGAGGTCTTTTTATAGATGTATTATAGTCTCAGTCTTGGGCTATAAATAATTGTTGTCTTTTGCTTGCACATAAGAGATATTCCATTCTGTATGTGCCAGTGATAGCAAAAAATATCACAAAAGTATTTCCCTGGGTTTCATGATTTCATCCTTTTGAAGAACACTAAAGCCAAATTTGTTTTAGCGTTTTCAATAACATTAAGATTAAATGCAAAACAAAACTTGTATTTTCTTTATATGTAAAGCAGTAAAGTTTTTATGGACAGTTCAAGGGTGATTTTATTCCAGTCCAGAGACATTTTCATGAGATCTTGTGCGCACCAATCCATGTTTATGTAAGAGCTCTAAGAAGAGAAAACAACTATAAAACTTAAGGCGTTATTTACTGTGACATTATTATTGCAAAATTTCAAACCCTAGTGCTCTCACCATTAGCAATTACTATCAGTTAGTAATCAAAATGCTCTAAGGCATTTCCTGCAATACCATGCCCTCAGTGTAGGAAATTATTAGAAACATCTAGCATGAAACTATGGGTCTCTTAGAAGGATCAAGATGCACTAAGCAATATCAATCAATAACTAAAGGAAAGAAGGGAGATTGAGTTCAGCAAATTCATCAGGAACAAGGATGGAAACAATAGATGGACATGATCTCCATGACACTATCACAGAACTGTTTTTGTGCCTGTAAGGACAAACCGCAATGTTAACACCCCTCATCATCATAAAGGACTAAAAAAGGCAGAATCGTGCAGGCTTCCAGGTGGCTTTTCGGGAGAGCCATACATGTGTCTGAAGGGGATTTGTATAGGGTGACCATGTTTCATTCTTGCTCACCTGTCATAAAATTTCCCCGTGATTCACTGTAAATTGCCCTTCTGAGCACACGCACTTTCCAGTTACACCATTCTCAGGACACCACCACCGATCCAGGGCACTGACTGCAGTCAATTAACACCCAGTGGAGAAGTGTACAACATATACATTAGGACAAACAGAAAGCCTTCAACCTGGAAACAGGCACAAGGATCCTGCAGGGAAATCACAGCCCACGAGAGGACTCACATTCCTTAATTCAACCCCGCTGCATCTCGTGGCGGACGCACAAGCACAGCCACCCAAAGCTCGTTACATGCGGCCACTCACCGCTTGGTCCCATGAGCTTGCTTTACCATTCCTCTAATAAATTATTAGCCAGGTTATCACCCTCCAGCTGAAAATGAACTTTACCCGGAGACAAGTGCCAACAGTCCCATGGCAAAGGGTAGCACGGTCCCTCACACACACAGCAGCCGAGTAGTGACGTGCAGCGACCACGCAACATCAACGGCCACCCAATGGTGCTACCACAGCTTAAGCAAGTGTGGCCTCCCCTGTCCTCTCCTCTAAAGAGCGGTACAGCTCCCTGCTCCTAAGCAGGCAGGAGATGAACCGTGGAGAAAAATAAAAAAGCACATAAACACGGTTATTCATCTCATCTGGGGACTACCCTGCAGTCTTGTTCAGAGCTTTGCTAATGAGAACGGTAGCGCTTGTCACCTTGAGATGGCCAAGAGAAAAAGCAGTGAAAGGAAATATCTCGCTAGTGCTATCCAATTCCTGAAATGCCACCGAAAGAGGCACGAGAGCCTGGAATCACTCCCAGTTACAGCGTCCTAGTATTTGTTATTACTCTGCTCTCCCAACTGTGCAGACAAACCATTTTTTTGCCTGTTTTCCTTCCTGATTCAGATTCCCATGCTGCCTGCAAAATCCCACTTGATAGCACTGCGTCATTTGGGCCAAAGAGGGGAATAATGAGTCAAAGCAGATGAGCAAGCCAGGCAAGATTCCTCATCGCACCTCGCAGAGCAGAGGCCTGGTGACACCACGCTGTGGGCACTGATTCATGTGTACCGTAATGAGAGGGAGAGCGCGACTTGCGCTTTGCACTCTTCCTGCCTGGTTTACAGTACGTACCACCGTGTGGTGGGAATGCACCGTTCTCCATCTGTACGTCATGCATGACTGTAACTTTAGGGTGTTGGAAACAAATTTCTCCCTTTTTCTTGCTGCCACAAGATGATTTTCTAGCTTGTGAACCACAAGCAGGAAATAACCTCCTGCTCTGAACCCTCATGCCATGACACATCAGTCCCTGTGTTTATGTGTCTACAATCCCTGAACTTCAGAAGAAGTATTTTATGGCCTAGGTATCTTTGCTTCTTGCAATTACTTCTGTGTAGCTATGACTAACAAACTCAGTATGGTCGTGCTCCGATGTTATCTACTGCAATTTCCACTGTGCAAAAGGGTTAGCTTAAGCTCCAGATCTCATCAGCAAAAACTTCTTATCACTTCTGCCTGACCAAACTGAGCAATGGGAGGAAGCTGTGGGGTGCAGGTGGGCAAATACATTTGCAGCAGGGGACATCTTATGGAGGCTTAGGGGAAAATTCATAAGCCATGGCATGTAAGCCTGGAGGGACAGAACTTGCCTTCTCCTCAAATCCTTCCCAAGGGGATCAGCAAATCTGCTCTGAAAATCCCTGGTCAGGCACAAACGCAGGCAAAGCGCTGCTCTCACTAGGAATTCCCCAGCTCTGGGGAGTTTCAACAAGTGAGCTATCATGTGTGAAGCTGGTGCTGTCAGGATCATATTGCTGTCAGGATCAGTGAGGGCACTGATCTCGCACAGTTTAGCACTTTGCATCTCAACACGCTTTCCCATTAACTTTCTCACCCAACTCCAGCAGATCAGACCCAGGAGCTTCCCGTTACCCCTGGGCTGCAACATAAAACCATGCAACTCCATATGATGTTTTAAAAATGAAGCATAGGCAGAATCCCCAGAGCTTTGCACCGCAGATATATGTAGCTAACTCAACTGACTCATGCCTCTGCTGCTATTGCTTCACACTCCATTAAAGGATGACAGACCCTGCAGATAGAAAACTGGCTGTGCATATTCATCTTAAACCTGCTCTGTCCCTGGCTCACTTCAAAAACTAGTTAGTTGATGCACAAGCTAAAATGATCCCAGCCCCAAGACACATCGCATTTCTCCAGATCTGTAAAAAATACATAAAGGACTCAGACATTATCTTTTTCTGGTTAAGAAGCTCATATCACCAGGGGAAGTCAAGAAGTTAATTAGTTAATTACTTTTTAGAAAGGGAAGATTATGAAAAGGGGATGAAGTACTTTCTTAGCACATATGCTCAGGTTTTACCTAGGGAAATGTTTGCTCCAAAATGCTTGCTCCTGAGCTATAGCAGGGCTCCTTTGAGGAGATTACAGGTATTTACATACTACACACTGAAGGAGAAGAAAGGAGGGAGGGAGGGGAAAAAAAAAAAAGCAGAGAAAGACTTACTCTGGTGGTGATCAGAGGTGAATGAGCACAGAATGCACTTTTTTCATGGGGAAAAAAAGCAGTTCAAACAGTTGCCGCAAGCTCAGTAACTAACCAGGGTACTCTGTGCTGCTGCCCTTGGGCCTACAGCCCTGACCCAGAGGAGCTCCAAGAGAGACTGTATCCCCATGGCTGTCTCTACCAGCCCACCTTCCCAGCTGGAGGCTATAAGTGACCCAGCCACGGAGCAGGAGCCTGTGAGTCAGAAGCCCTGAAGCTGAGCTGTAAAGGGGAGCCCTAGCCCAGGGGTTGCAGTGGGAGAAGGAAGCATAGGATTTGTGGCTTAGGGTGGGCAGGGACTAGGGCTGGTGCTTCTTTGATGCTTAGTAAGCACCTTTTCCTTACCAAACCATGCTCAATGCAGCTTGTCCAAAATACAGTGAGATGCTAAGCTTCTTTTAAGCCAAATTAATAACTGCTGTAGCTTTCCCAGGTTACTAAAAGGGAAGAACTAAAATAAACTTGGAATCACAAGACCTTGGGCATTGTTCTTTGAGATCATTCTTTGGTGGGCTAAAGCTGTAAGCCTTACCACTTTCTTGATGGGGAAAGGAGAAAGATGAATAACCTCACAGGGCAAGCTGCTTTCAAACTTTCCCAAGTAATAATGGCAGGACATGCTCTGTGTGGGCTCACCACCTACCTCACTTCTGGTGGTCCTGCACAGTCTCTTGGATGTGTGTCTCAGAAATCAACCAAAGCAGGAGGCAAGTCACCCTGGTCCAAGCTGCTGAGCCTGTGAGTGCTGGTGGTACGGGGCTGACTATGGGTTGTCCTTCATCCCATTGAATCACACAAGACGGATCAGTACTAGTGAGCACGTCTATGACATGGTAGTGCCAGACTAAAAGGAAATTTTCCCTGGAGTAAGAAATGGTCAGAGTGTCAGTTCTCTTTGTTTCTGACATGCAAATAGGAAAAAAAAGAAAAAAGCCAGAATAGGAATATATTGAGACAGACATGTGTATTAAAGATCTTAGACAATCTCTAACATTTTTAACAAAGCAGAAAACTATGAGCTAAAGCAGCGGGAACAATGCAAAGAGCAGACAGTGATAACCACGGGTCACAGCATTGCCTCCGTGTCACCAGTCCTGCAGGGAGGCATGGGTCAGGAGACACGGCTGGGCAGAGCTTTCAAAAATACTGTAAAGAAAAGAGAGGGTAAGTTGGGAGCTGTGATTATGTGTTTAAGATGTAGGAAATGGTCTGAACTTGTAACGTCAAAAGCAACAGTTGAGGAAAAATCTGTAGACTGAAGATCAAGTGGAAATAGAAGAAATAGAAGTTATGCTGATCAGCTGGAAAATGGTATATTTTTTACCATGATTCAGAAAAAAGCACACATAGCCAGAAGACGCTTCTGTTCTATTTTAGGAGCCGTATTATGTGGTGATGAACTCTTGCATTCCAGCAGAGATTAAACAAAATGTTAAACAGCAGCTACTAATGCTAAACACTTCAAAATTAGCAAGCCCAGATAATTGCATCTTGTTCTTTAAAAAGTATTTTGAGAGAGCTAGGTGAAGGACTTTACAAATGGTTGATCTTGATTTTTCAGTAAACTTGGACTATCAGACTGAGAGAAAAAATGTACCAATATTTTGAAAGAATAAAGTGGATAATCTAGGTAATTATAAGCCTGTCCATCTGAGTCTGATCTCCAGCACAATAAAAAAATGCTTTGTAAAGAATGTAATTCATCAAGAATTAAAGATGGGAAATATAATTCGACAAATCAAAGTGGATTAGAGGAGAATAAATCCTGTTATCTTGATATTTTTGGTAATAAAATAAAGTTTGATCAAGAGCAGCAATATTGCTGTAATAAGTTGCTGTGGTATACTCTGATTTCAGAAGAGTATTTGAGTTGATATTACATGAGAATTTGAAACCTGGAAATGCTTAGGAGGAAATCTATGAGGCATTGGAAAGAACTGGAAGCTCGATGCCTACTGCAGGATGCTCATGGGTAGGAATCTCTTCTGCTTATTCCCAATGAACTGAGGAATGACTTGAATATGTGCTGCAAGCAGCTCATCAAGAAACGGGACTCTAGTGAAAGGAGATTATTCAGGGAGCCAAGAACTAAACACAGCGAGGCAGCTTCAGATAGGTAGGAAGATGCACTTTTTTTTTTTTTTTTTTGGTAACTAAAATATTCTGTTTTTTAAAAAATAAAACAGGAATTAATCTGGAACTCCAGTGATAGCTGGAGGAGATGATTCCTTCTCATCTAAAAATCTGTGATGCAACAGGGAAAAACATTAATACCTTGTCATAGTCAAGCAGCATAGCACGACCAAACAAACTCCTATTGGGAAGCAAATCTCTGCACCTGGTGGCCAGGCAAAATTCCTGAACTGAGCTGATGCAGGGAGAAAAGAAACAGCAACCAGCCTGAGAAAGTGTGGCCAATGGAGGGGAAAGCTAAGGCTGTAAAGATGAATTTATGATGCAGAGGCATCCGCAGATCTTGGGAGCATCCAAGAGTGTAAAGACTGAGAAATGCATCCAGACTGATGCGGCATTTATCTAGCAGTTATTTGCTGCCTCTAGTCACTGCTTTCAGATCTTCATTCTTGAAATAAAGCAAATCATTCAGTGGAAGGAAGAGTTGGTAAAAACCCATGAACACACTTCACTGATTGAGACTTTTTCTCTCCTTTCCCTTAGGAAGCACAGAAAGCTCCCTGCCTGTCTGTGCAAGAGAAACTTCTGATTTTTAGACAATAGCATTGTGAAAGATGATTCTTAAAATAGAATAAGGGGGAAAATGCCACATGTAAAATATATATCTATGCTTAAGGAATAGAACTTTTCTTTTTCACGCTTTTTGTAAGAGGAGGGAAAAGAGTTACTCTTTTGTAGTCTATGAGATTTCAAGCTCTTTCAAATGAGATTTATTCACTCTAGAGAGCTGTTTGGAGCTATTGTTCAAGATTTTGTGCAACTAACTGAGAACCAAGTGCCACTTCAGAATCTTATGTTATGATAATTGCTCCAATAAAGGCAAATAGAGAAAAAACATCTGCATTTTCTGAAACATTCCTAACTGTCTGCAAGCACTTGCTTCCCAAACTAATCCCATTTTTACCCCCAAAATTCTCAGTGACTTACTGGTGGCATTTAGAAAGAGGTAGCCAGCTGCAATAGACTCTCCAATTATAGCATGACCTGTTGCTAATTACTGTTTGACTTATCCACTGCTGTTGTGTTATTGTACTAAATAAATAATATCCACTCTGCTCTCACAATGTTTACAGAACTGATTTCCCATTCAGCCTTGAGTCAATGCTGTAAACAGTCTCCCATTAAAACCAACTGCTGGCAGTCCAGCCAGCTCAGCTTGGTTGAGGCCCGCGGGGTGTGGGAGCTCTGTGCTACACATTAATAGCAAGTGATGTATAGAAGTGCTGAGCATATGTGACAGCCACTGCCTTGGCCAACAAACCACAAGCTCAGACACGATCCTCTGTAACTAAAAGCATGAACTTACACAGCTGCAACTAAAGATCTCTAGGACTGGCGAACAGACTGGGAATTTTCCTGGTATGATTTTTTTTTTTCACGGCAATATACTGATATTGTCAAGCCCTGGATGGTTCATCCCAGCATATGCATTTTGAGCAGACTGTTTGCCACATCAGGCTGGTAGTCCAGATCAGCTTTCCAGGCAGTGCCCCATGATCTGCTGGGTTCAAGGTGTACTAGGCTTCCAGACAGTCTCCAGGGGATTTGGGAAGCTCCAGCTCATTTCCAGACTCTCTGAGGCTCCTGTTACTATGAGTCCAAAAAGTCAATAGGAGGCAAAAAAAAAAAAAAAAAAAAAAGTCCTCCCAGATTGCCCCATTTTCTACTTGGCCATGGCCATCAAAGACCCAATCTCCCACCACTGTGTGGCCATAGAGGGTACCACCACGCTCAATTTCATTTGAATTTTTTTTAAGATATTTTTAAAAATAATTTGAAAGCATCTCACCATTATTATTTCTGATCATGGAAAAAAAAAATTAAACTTCCACCTTTTACTCCCTAGCACAAATAATCTCTGATTTTTTGTGAGTTGGAACCATTTCAGGGTTAGCACGGTCATAGCTGTGTAACACTCTGTCCCTTACCTGTCCCCTTAGGAGAGTATATATTGCAAGAGTATCATAACTGAACAAACTTCATCCCTAAAGTAACTGTGAAATCTCAGCCTTGTTTCCCATTTCTAACAATCTGTTTAAGACTACAACAGGGTAAATACTACAAAAACATTCCACTAATTTGCATTCATATATTTAAACTAATGTTTCTTGGCTCTTTGTGCTCTGCTTTAGGGCTCGCTTTTGGTGAATATTCTAACGAAAACATTAACTGGCAAGAAAGCCCATGGGAACAACAGATTTTAAACTGAATATTGTACTCTATTCATATATCTTCATCTCAAACTGAAATTTCTTAATCTAAAATGTAGAATTATTCAACATAAATATAGGTACTTAGTCATATACACTGCATAGTTGTTGGTAGTGAGTGAGAACTTCTTTACTCTTGAGCTAAATGGCCCTTGGGGTACACTCCCCCTGTGCTAAACAAGCTGGGAGGCTGCAACATGACCAACAAGAGGCTGATGGGACAATCTGTGCTACGGAGAAGGGGGTAACAAGCATCAACAAAGCTCTTTATTTTCAACTTCTGTGATTTTAAAGAAGACAAACAGATAGAACTTCCTAAGAACAGACCAGTAATTTGTCTCTCAAAAATATGATATGAAGAGTGCCATTTTGAGACAGAAGTCTAATGTGAGGAAAAAGACTCTGCTGTCCATGGAGGTTATGTTTTCTTCTTCTTCAGTTTTGTCAGTTTTGACTAATAATTCCCTATTTCTGCCTAAGTGTTTGAGCTTAATTCTTTTATGGTATCAGTATTTGTTATGCCAAACTCTCGTTGTATTTAATATGCATCAGATGGGGTCTAAGTCTGGTCGACTCTGAAAAATTGCAAGGAAAACGAATCGTGCCATAGAAATAGACAAGCCAAAGTTGGCAAGTTTCCCTTAAGAAGATGCTGAGGGGAGTTCACACCTCACCTAGAACATTTGTAGGATGCTGCGGATTTTCATTTCTTCTTCATTGTCTCCAGGAGCATAGGAGGCAGTACAGTAAATACAGCAACATAGAGGACAATTCAGCATAGATCTGCAAATTATGTAGCTATTTATAACAACACAAAAGTGGCTTTAAAGATTGCTATTGTGATTTCCTGTCATTTTGCTCTCTCTTTTTAGAGTACAGGGATACACAATGGTGAAGAAAGAGTAGCTGCAGCCCACAGATGTAGTTTAGTGAAACTGCTTTTAAAAACTTCTATGTGGGTGTTTGCAAAAGAGTTTTAATGTTTTCTTCACTGCCAGTGAAACAACCAACTTTTACTCATATTTAAACAGTCCACCATGAAGTAAACCAAAAAAAACTGACTTATTTTAAGAAGAAGCTGAAGTGTTCTACATTAACCAAAACTCAATGTTCTTGTTGTGAAACAAATTCCAGATGTGTCTGCCAGGCTCCTTCCATCCAAAACTGCAGAGGTGTTCAAGGATTTACAATACAGGGATGTAGGGGTGGGACAATGCCTAATACAGATTTGGCATCTTTGAGATTCCAGAAACCAGTCAAAAGAGAAATAGACAGACAGCCCATCAGGGTATGAGAAGAGCTCTAAGAGCAACCTGTAAGTGCTCCGTGAAAGGGGCTTCAAGTCCCATAGCTTCAGTTTCTCATAACTGCTACTGCTCCCGAATCACGCTCCCTTCCTTGTGTGGGGCAGAATTGAGGGCTCTGATTTTGGTCTCAAGACCTCGGCCATGGGAAGAGGTCTTAGAACCTCTAAGAGGTTTCTAAGAGGACTTAGAAACATCAGGCTGTAGGGCACCCCCTCCACCAGCTGGGCTCACTGCTCTGGGCTCAGAGAAGCCAATTCTTGCAAGATGAAATCTAAGTGCTAATCTAATCCTCAGAAATGATCCGAGAGCAGGTGAAAACCCTCTCTGTTCTTGGTACTGACCTGACACTTTGCAGCGATCGACCCATTTGTGCTCCCTCTGATATCTTGCAAGGGCCCACAAGGACTGAGTTTCTTCCTCAGAGTTTGCAGTGTAGGAGGTACAACTCACAGCTGCCACAGAACATGAGGTGACGCGGGGTCTGCATCGCAATGTCCTCGGCACAATGGCCTGAATTCCTGAAGCCTGCAGAGCTTCAGCTCAGGAGCGAGCGATGTTGTCAGACTGACGTCTGCTGCCAGCACGTATTTGTCTGCACAATCCAGAAGTGCCAGGATGAGTCCTTTTATGCTGAGTACAGAAGCAGTTTGCTTTGCCTTTTGAAGAATACGTCCTTCCCTGATGTATCACCTGCTATCCTGGAGATGGCTCATTCCTGTGGTTCTGGGGGCTTGTTTGTTGACGGGCATCTGGGGAGCACTGCCTACCCTCTGAACGCGATTGGATTGTTAGCACAGTCAGTTTGACCTTCAGTCGGCTTAAATAAAGAGAGTTTAAACAAGCATTATTATAAACTGAATTTTTAAAACCTATTTCCTTGTTTTGTATGTTATACAAGATGGGAAAGTTATAAAAGTATCTACCCACAAGGGACAGAAGTGCTGTTTATAGCAGAAAGTGTTGCAAGCATCTGCATGGATTGCCCTGGGTGCACACTGATCTGCTCTGGATGTGAGCTGAGGTGCTTTGGGGGCATGCTGAGCTCTGGAAACTTAACCTTAACTGCGGAAACCTTGCATACACCAAGTCCTTGTCAGGTTACAGCAGGAGATCAGCGCTGGGATTAGAAATCATGATTTCCCCAACTGAGTCTTCACAACATCTGCACTATCAAAAGTCACTGTCCTATCTTCTCATGAGGATGAAATATGACTCCAGATTTTGGAGCTCCTTTAAGCAACATGTTGTACCTTAGTCTCTTATGGTGACCCTAGAGTCATCAATGAAGAATTGGGTACTATGGTTGCAGAACAACTCTGTTAACACCCTCTAGATCACTGAACTCAACATGTGGCTCCTGAGCTGCTCAAATGTGGTTCCTGTGTGAATGGCAGCAGAGCTGTGCTGATGGGAGCCTGCTGGTCCAGGCTGGGCTTGCAACGGGAGCCAGCAGTAACAGCTCAGCTCTTCCCAAAGGGAGAAACGTCACTTCTGGGAGGCTCTGTCATTGCCTTACTCAAGCGATGGCACAGCACTCAGCTCTGGCTATACACAGACAGGGACACGCAGGTCCTCCATCGGGTGAACTGGGTGCTCCAGTTCTAGAAACGCCTCGGAGGAAGCTCCCTGGTGAGGGTCCCCTGCCCAGCACTTTGCAGCACTGACCTGTGTGGGAGAAACTTGAAGCCAGCAGGCAGGTTTCATCCTCTAAAATAATAAACTCAGAATGCTGCACACAGGTGTCATTTGGCCCAAAATTACCTCTTCCTCATGAAAAATAGAGGTGCAGCAGTAACTCTAATTGCCAGCCAGTGTTAGAGCCTGGGATCCCAGAATAAACTACCAAACCCTCTCACACGGCACAACTGGAATTTATAATTCTTGGTTTATTGTCTGATTCCAATACAACTCATGCCCTCCAGGCAAACAGTGGTCATAACTCACCCTGGCATATCAGGCAAGGTCTTTTCAAGTTCACCACCATCTGGCCACATGACTATAAACAAACTGAATACCAGCACCGCTTTTGACGGCTGTAACTGTTAAAATGTTTATTCATTGTGTGAGCAAATGAACATGTGCCTTGGAAGGGTTATGGATATGAACAATTGTCTAGCTTAGAGAAGCTTTTATAAGACTTCGTAAACCTCTTATTAAATGTAATGTAATTTCTATCTCCTGGACAGCAAAAATTTGATTTCAGGGAAGGGTTGCTATATAGCAATTACATGGCAGGCTTTAAGTAAGATTTATCTTCTATTTATACAAAAGTAAATCATTGGTAAGTCCACTGTAATCAATATTTTTATCCAAAACCAACAGGGGAGAAAAGTATCAACCTCCCCTGATTCCTTGTGCTCTTTGGTCCCTGTTGGAGGAGAGAAAACACCAGCTTTCTCAGAAGGGTTGAACGAGAGTCAAGAAACAGGTGTCCCCCATGACGAGTCTGCCAAGTACAGGGGCAGCTGGCAGTCCCCAGTGACCACATCCTCACATGTCTCAGCCTTATTACTAAAACACCTCCCCTTCAAAAACTGCCATCTCTTCCTTAGCATATTCCTGACGATACAAACTCAAAAAAAGAGAAGGTCACAAACCCCATCGTGTGCTCATGGCACAAGTTTATTTTCTCTCAACGGGAAACTGATAAAATCACCATCTGTAGAGATGACTTTTAAGCCAAGAAAGCCTCCATGGTCACTTCAAACTAATAATTTGTTATTTTGTCTTTTTCCCTCTCTATATATCATTCTTCCAAAATTTCTTCAGGATGGGAATTGGCATTTTCTCCAGATGGGTCCAGGGAAAGTCCAATTTGTACTGGAACCTTTTCACATGACCCTGAGCATAGCACAAGCTGTTTGCTCTCAGCAAATCATTCAGATCCCTCCATGCACATATATTTCTAATCACATACATTTCTGCTTAGGAAAGTAGATCAACTAGTAGATTTTATGCTAAATACCACACTTGCTTGGTGGGTTACAACTTGCCTTTTCAAGAAATGATCCATTTGGAGGAAAAAATGTGTATCTATCTATCTAAACTACAGAACGCTCCTGTTTCCTCCATTCTCTGTCCTATTTCCTTTATTAGAATTAAGATGATTTCGACCACCCCAAGAGATCTAGCTGACAATGTTGTAACCATACCCTTCCTTCAAATCCCTTGAAAATTAATTCTAGCTTGGGGATCTTTGAATGCCAGTACTAATTTATTGATTTTTTTTATCGTAACTGTGATTGTTAATATTACATATTAATCACAAAAGTTTATGTAAATACAAAGTACTCGGTATTCACTTTAACATCCTTGTTTTCACTCACCTGTTGCTCACAACATGCTGTGTTGTGTCTGTTCTACATGTTCAGGAGCACGGAAGGTATAAAAACAGAAAAATCCATGAATACTAACACGCTATTAAGACTCTGGTGTTTGTACGGTAAACAGCTGGACAGGAACTAAGCTGGCTGGTTGCCTTAAACTTTTCCAGTTACTTAAACAGTAAAGGCATGCAGGTAATGTAGATTGGATCCATAAATGCTGCTCTTTCCCAAATGATTTTTTAGATGCAGAATCAGTTCATATCACTGCCAGAAACTCCCAGATTTTGGGGACATGCTCTTGAATAAAACAGCCCCCTTAGTAATAGTACACTGAATTCTTCACTTCATTAGGCATGCAAAATTGTTTTTCATTGAGTTTCAGGACAAAGAAAGATGCTTTGAAGACAGGACTGTTGTGTTCAGGAAGAGCTGCCAGCCCTGCCCACGTGGTGCAGTAAAGTGAACCTTCTGCAGGTCACTGCATGGTGGAATTGCCTTGAAACAATCACACCATTCTCCTCTACCCCAGGAAGCTGCTACGGACTCTGTGTGACTCAAAACTACTGTGGTAAAAGGTAAATAACAATAAAGGAGGCTAAAAAGCATATGGTCTACACAGAAGGCCGGGAAGGTACAGGGAAGGTCGCACTGCCTGAAGTTTGCTAGTAAATTTAAATGTGGATTTTTGCAACAACTGATTGGATCTTCTGTAATAAAACTTCCTGCACACATCACCGCTGATGCAAGGAAGCATTTTGTAGGATTTTTTTGCAACTTATTATGATTGGTCATCAAGGTTATTACATCACTTCTGGTGAAGTTTTAATTAATTACTTTACTAACCTTTACCTGGGGACCACACAAGATACATGGGGACATGATACAAGAACTGCAAAGCTTTCACACATAGATAAGTTATCCAATAATTTACAGGCTTGCAATATGGCTGTGTTACAGCTGCAGACCAAAGGTTTTCAAAGGGTCAGATGGTCTGAGCTCCTGCATTCTGGGACATTAAAAAAAAAAAAAAAAAGTTTATATCTTCTCATGCAGTTCTCAGCTACTCAGACTGCAAGAATACAACCTGCTGATTTGGCTGAGGTGTAGATACATAGTTCTGGGTAACAACAACATTCTCAGAAAGTCCCACTTGGACTTTGTGACAAAGATCAGAATAAAGATAAGTCTCTAACCCAGATTATCCTGTTAAATAGAGACCGGTGATAAGGGAACACCTAATCAAAATGTCTACCTCCTTGCCTATCTGTAACAAAGGCAATATTCTTTTGGAATGGTTTTAGTCACCTGTTGAGTGATAAGAGCTAGACTTAACTATTGATTTACAGTTCAGAAGATTCTGCAAGACTTGCCAAGCAGCTACGAGAAGGCTGCTTAGGACCATATGCATGTAGGGAGAAGGAGACTGGGGCAGAGACCTCACAGATCATTCCTAGCGTAGCTGGGAGGATAAATCAGAATTGCCTGACTCCAAATTGTGTATTTAATTCAAAGAAGCAATCCTTTCTTCCCTTGGGAATAAGACCCTTGACTTCTGCAGGGTTAGTGGCAAAACTGAAAGGAGTAAGAAGTGGGGAGAAGAGGCAAGAATGTCCCTCTCCCAGGGGATCACTCCATCGCTGCAGGTGATGGATGCGTTGTGATTTCACAGCCTTTTTATTTCCAGGTAGCTGTGGGTCCAGCAGAGCTTTAGAGCTGCTGTTCACCTCATTCAGTGAGACAGCCAGGGTGCTGCGATGAGCTACAAGCACCGAGAGCAGCACTGGGGTTGCCCCAGCCGCCAGCCCCGGGTAATGCTGTTTGCTGTGCCGTGCCCAGGCTCAAAAGGGAACGTCAGGGAGATCTCCCTGTGTCGGGGTCCCTTTCCTCTGGACTCAGTGCCTGCAGCAGAGCGCACTCTTCCTGCAGCAGACACCTTCACCCATGTGTTTAAGGAGGGGGCTAGTGCTCAGCACATCAGACACTGCTTTCCTTGCCCTCTCTGTCAGCCTGCAACCTTGCTTCCACCCGACCCCCTGCCTTGTCCAGGCCCTCTACTGCTTCCACTTGTCCCATGCCCATGGTTACACATCTTCCTCTATTAAAAACAATAAACTGGGTGTTTTATTTTTGGTTTGCCTGGCAGTGAATAACATTAGGTCCTGCCATGGCTGATTCAGAAGTGAAGTTTCTCAGCCCACTCAGTACAAGATTCTTGTCCACTGTGGGAAGACACTGTCAGCTCTGAGTGCGGATTGGGAAAAGCTTGCCTTTTGCCATGCCAGTTACCTTTGAAATCTTCTCGCTCGGGGAGCTTATGAGCAGCAATCAGGTGTTTTCCTGCCTGTTTTTATTACAGCTCATCAGAAACTGAGATAAAGTTGCGGGGAAGGGAGAGGAGAGGCAGCCTGAGATGTGCTAAGAGAACTAATCCATTCTCGGAAGAGGAACTGATTTAGCTTTTTTTTCCTGCTTATTTTATAATAAATAATTAAGGAAGATTGCTGAAAATGTGTCCATTCAGGCAGCAGCTGAACTTCCTGCTAATTGCTTTGGGATATTGACAGAGGAGGGAAACCATTGGGACATTACAATAAAGACAATAACGAGTAAATGGTGTGGCTGGTGACTGCTCAAAGCCTTGAGTCCACACACGGATCACTAATGATGGAAAATAGAGAGGTATTCTTATAAAAGACCGCTATTTAGTGAAAAATGGTGAACTTAAAAAAAAATAAAAATAAAAGACTTCTAGCAAAAGAGGGAACTGGAAAGTGATTTATCACGACGTTCATTATGGCTGAACAAGCAGTACCCGGCCTCCTGTCCCCAGGTGTCCCGTGCACTGTGTTTCTGCAGCCCACAGCGCTCCCCATGCAAATGCTCACTAAGGAAGCCAGCAGGCCCAACCTTGCCTCATGCCAGGAAGCAGCACAGGGCAGAAAGGAATGGGAGTTTTCAAACCCACAAGGAAAAGGGGCAGCACAAATAAGATTAACCTGTTGTGTTCTAAGTCTACTTTTGTTTCCCTACCACTCATGTAGGTGCAGGATCACACAGAGAGGGAACTGCTTAGGAAATGTAGGTTGAATAAGCACCAAAAGGCATTTAGGATACACATCCTTGGTGCACTCAGTAAGAATGCAACCATATCTGCTGCTACACAACACACAATCTAAAAATGCCCATGGAAACTAGCAGAAATGATCTCTGGAAAAAGAAGAAGGAAAGACTGTGTTGAAAAACAAACCCCTCTCCTGTCATTTGAATCTGTGTCAGCTTTGTTATATTCAACCATGTTTTTATCACAAAGGAAGACCATCCAAACAAATACTTGCTTCAGACTCTTTCTTTGCTCCCAACTTAGCAGATCCACTAAGTAAAATATTTTTTCCCATGTTTTCTGTTTGTAATCTCATGTTTTTTCATAAACATACAAAAATTATGCTGAAATCAGACTTTTTCCACAGCAAGTTTCCATTTTTCTTGTAGAAAAGCAAAGAAACCCTGCTAGGTCTGCCATTCAGTTATTTCACTTCCATGTTTCTCTGTGGACAGGCTGGAAATCAGATTCTTAAACCTTGGAGAGAAAAATCACAGAGGGAAAAAGCACTGTGAGACCTTGAGAATGTATTTAATCGGAATCGGCTGTATTTTAACCTCCTGTAAATGACACTCAGTGATGGAGATTCCATGAGCTCTGCATGCAGCCTCCTGGGGGAAGTGTGCAGGGGGATTTTTCTAGGGTCTAGCCTAAATCTTTCTTGCTACAGTTTATTGCTGTGACTTCCCATAAACAGAGCAATTTGTAAATCTCCTTTCTGCAGAAGCTTCTGTACCTGAAGAGCAGTGCTGGGAACCCCCCTGAACCTTATCTGGTGCCCAGCGCACCAAGCAGGAGTCTCAGACCTCTGTTTTTCTCTGTTACCATCTTCTGAGATCTCTCCAGCTGCTCTGCACCTTTCCTGACAGATAACTGCCAAACCTGGGAAGATGGCCGAGAGGCTGGTACTTACAACCAAGCCCATATGAATGACTGTGGCTTCATGTTCATTCATATGAGATGTCTCTACTCCTGCCAGTGCAAATGGCATCGCGATGGTGAGACACGAGCACATCATCTTGCTCTCCTCACGCAGCAGAGCACGATACCACCCTTAGCCAGCCCTGTGCTTCCCCCAGTACCGTGCTGGCTGCAGGACAGAGAACACCTGACCAAGCGTGGCGCTTCCCAGAACAAAAACAACTCCATCTAAAAATGTTTTGACAAACTTAGATGACTGAGAAAGGGTAAGCAACAGCGTGGCGCTTCATTTTTCTAACTGGCTACTCAGTGCCTTCAGTCTGAATTGTCCCTCCTGCAGGACCCTGGCTTCACCATACATCGCTAAGACATAACTTCACATGCGGTTGTTTATCACGGGAGTTCGGGAGAGAGCGTTCCCCAGACCACTCTGCTCCCCACGCCACTGTGAGCACTGCCATGGCAGAAGCCAGATAGATGAGGAGACAGGTTTACAAGAGAGCAGGCTCCACACAGTCTGGCAGTGTCTCCCCTATTAACAACAGAGCCGCAGAGCAGATAAGGGGCCCTGGCCTTCCTTAAGTCAAGAAGAAATTCTAATTCACTGGTTGTTTAAAAAGTGCAGAGTGGGAGAGAAATTTAAACTTTAGTTAGGTTTTCACTGTCTAAGAAATACCATTGTAGAGGGATGGCCAGGGGAAAGCAGAAGGGATGAAGAACTTTCCCCGCAAATCTCCACAACAGATGTGGATAATCCATCTTGCTATTGCAAAAAGAGGGAAATAAAATCTCTCCATGTCCCATAGCAATCCCTATCAGTACCCTTATATTTAAATTATAAGTTTTTTTGGGGTGGACCCATCCCTCATTTCACCCGACCTCAATGGCTTGTTGGAGGTGTTATCCCATCCACTGCCGGCCTGATGCCTCCTGGCCCTGCACCACAGTGACAGCCCCAAGGCTGCCCCAGCCCGGAGCACACCGAGATGCCGGGGCGACACACTGCTCCCCGTGCCCTGCCTCCTGCAGACAGCCTGCAGGCAGCTCTGGTTCCAGAGAGCATCTCTCAAGGCCAGGGATTTCACCTCAGTCCCGCCAGGGAAAACTTCCCTGCAGGATAGGGAGGTGCAGCCTGAGGCAGCGATGCGGAGCTGCGAAGGGTCTGTCTGTGCTGTCCCTCCCTGCACCAGTCTTGATTCAGGGCTCACTGTGCTGCATGGCGCCCTGCGCCTGGCGCTGTCTTTGCCTGGGGTATGAACTTCAGTGAAGAATGATAATCAACGTGCACTGTGTTTGCCATTTTTCTTTGCAGATGTCTTTGGGGTACTTTTCTTGCTATTGTTGTTGTTAGCTAGGGTTTTTTTTTTAAGTCTTCATCACCTAAAAATGTTCTCATGTGCCAAGACAGAGCTTTGGATCTCTCTTGGATTCTCTATTTTTGGCGCCTTTATCTGGACTCTTGTTATGTTTTTTTGTTTTTAAATAAACAAAAGCTGTAATAATAAATGACCAGCAACCCAGGAGTAGTGAAGGATCAGATGTTTAGTAAAGGAGAAAAACATGGCTGTGGGAGAGAGAAACTACCTGGGAAACATTACAGAGCCAAACATCTCTGAATACTTCACCACTTGCCTGTCAGACAGCAATGCAGCAGAGCGAAGGGAAGGGAAGGGAAAGGGAATACATCTTTGGGATGCATTTATCTGCAAAGAGAGACAGTGAATCTCCTGCCACGATTATCATCCTTGCTAATAATAAATAACACTGAGTGCCCACAGACCGCAGGAAGATGCTTGGTTAATGATAGGCCTTCAGCAGCATCCCAACTTCCTCCTTGCTGTCCTCTTTGGCCAAATCAATCCTGCTGAGGAGTGCCAAGGCAGCAAGCCGGTACAGAAGTACTCAGATTGGGCACTGTAAACTAGGGATTCAAGGTGCATCACTTTGTAAGGCAAAAAAGGTCTTTTTCTGCTGATTTTTGCACTGTTCACCAAAGATTTGGTTTAAGAGACATGAAAATGTAACTGTAAGAGATATTTGCCAAGGACAGGCTTTGAGTTTCCGTGCGCAGAAGCAACCAAACCTTTTTCCAATACAGAAGAAATTTCTATTTCTGCTACGCCATGGCTGTGTTCAGCTCTTACCCTAGTTGAGACATGATTACACTGCAGTCAGCATGTCCTCATTCCAAACCAGCCTCCAGGTCTGACCAGGCCTGCAGACACTTGAGATTTGTTCATTGCTTTATCACCGGTGTAGTCCGCAACCAGGCTGAAAACAGCCTGAGACAACCTGAAGTCCCAAGGCACTGCTTGAGGGTTCATATAAAAGCTGAGATCAAATCTATTTGTCAAATGTAATTTTATTCCATTTACCCTCTTGAAGAATAATAACCTAAACCACAACCTACATGCAACACTCCTGCCTCTATGTAATCTTATTAGGCTTTAATAGAGTGTCTCTCCCTCAGCCCCAAGGTACAGCGTTTGCTCTCGCCGGGGTTTCCCAGCCAGTACATGCTATCAGGTTGTTTCACTTGCCATCTTTCCTCCTTATTGCAATGTCTGTCATTCTAATTAAGTATTAAAGACACCAGAAAACATGATCAAGTTCCTCATGCCTTATCTCACTCCAGGTCCTCCCTGTCTTAAAGGCAGCTGGGATGCCCTTATGATCTCTCTTGCCTTTAAAGAAAGAATGTGAAAATCTATCAAGGTGCTTCTCTTTCTCTCTCCATGCAAGTAGGGTAGATTGGACTAATATATTTCTCAACTTCACCGAACAGGATTGCAGGAAAACATCTAACACTAGTTCCATTTCAAAAGCAAAAACAACTAGTCGTGTTGGTATTTTTATTTAGTTTTACATATTAACTTCATGATTTCAATTCTTATACCAAAAAAGTGCCTGCTCCAAATCTTTCTTTTTAAAAAAAATAGTTATTGTGAGGAAGCTAGATCTTAATATGGCCCTAATTCTCTTTGATGTTTCCTGTACAGTTAACTGGAAGCACAATTTGCTGACTACAAGATTTTTTTTCATACAATGTATATTTACCAAGCAGCTTTTACATGCTAAATAACAATACCAGGGTGAGTTTTATGACAGTCTATTGGCATCCCATTGTCTTGGCATTATGATGTAAAACACCACTCCTCTGTGCCCTCCCTGTTGTGATAATTCTGGGATAAAAGATTTAATGTTACTATTGAAAAGGCAATTCCATGCAAAAACAACCCAAATCTCTATGCCAATGTTTCAAAGGCATCTGTATTCATTAAAAATTAACACCTTTCCTTTTATGAGAGATACTCCACTCCCTTAACCATCTTCACAGAACTTCTCTGGACTCACTCTAGTATGTCCATGTCCTTCTACTGGGAGCCCAGGACTGGATCCAGCACTCTAGATGCTTCTCACCAGGGCTGAGCAGAGGGGCTGGATCACATCCCTCAACCTGCTGCCTTGAGCCAGCCCCCAGTCTGTACTGGTTGGTGCATGGGGTTACACCAGCCCAGCTGCAGAACTCTGCAACCTTTACTGAACATCATCAGATTCCTGTTAACCAATTTCTCTAGGGTATTAAAGTTCATTTTTATGGCAACCATGTAAAGTCACAAGCACGCCACTTCCCTGACCTCTGCTAATTTGTCCTATTCCTTCTTCCATTAGAATATTTCAGCTCTGCAGGAGTTACAGGACTGACTTCCTTAGAGTATGGTATAGCATAAGGTCTGCCAGATGGACCACCTAGAAAATACAGCATCTACCTCCAGAGAACAGTGTACCCCCCACAGGGTTCTTTGCAGTCAATTAGCCCTTGAATATCTGCAGCAACAGAAGGGTTTGGACAGCTCTCTGAACTCCACTCTGCTTCCGTGTTTGCTCTCCGCACCCAGCCCTGCTGCCTGACCCTGTCTTTGCTCCAGCACTGCTTTCCTGAACAGGCTTCGCATGATGGTTGCGGCAGGTGTCTCAGCACACCCCTGCACTTCGTAAAGTGAGTAGATCCTGACACTGCTCACCAGCTCCTAAACGTTTGGCTCACTGCTGAGGAGAGGTAAAATCTCCTCCCAGTGCTAGTTATACAGATTGTTGTTCCCTTTTGTGGCAGAGGAGACCAACAACTGCTCCACATCCTCTTCTCAAATTCTCCCTTCGCACAGAGGCCAGCAGCGCACAGACAGAAAGTACCCAAAACACAAGCAGCTTAAAGACCAGCTCCCGAGAGCTTGCTGGTTTGACAGGCTCTGTCCTCTGCTTCTCACAGTGTGCAGCTCATTTAGCTAGAGGGCACAGCAGCAGCAGCAGTTCTGCAAAGCCCTGGATATCCTGGAATTTAAGAGCTGATTATTACTGATTAACGCCAGATTCCCTGCTGGACTTATGAGATGCTCTCTCAGCAAAAGCCTTTGGATCAGCAGGAAGAGGAAGAAACTCAACTGAGTATCAATGTGATCTTGCTCTGTGAATCCTGACAGAGGGCTTTATTGGCTATAATGAAGGGCACAGAGCAAGCTGGTGAGCAGACCAAGCTCTTTTAGTCTTGCTGGCTGTCCAGATGGTACTTCGGGCACAAGGTATCAAGCAGTGTGCTTAGGAAGAGCAGAACATGGCATACCCTGGTGGACTCAGTGATCTCAGCAACATGAAGAGCAGGCAGGAGTGGAAATGAGTTCAGCCTATGCACAAATTTCACTGAGAACTTTGGAAAGGCCAATGAAAGAAAGAAGATACTAAGCTAGCAGGAAAAAGGGTATCACTGCTTGAAAGGGGAGCTCTGAAGGTTCCCTCCTCTTGTGCTCTCCTCCTGGGAAATTGTAGCACCCAGAATTGTAGCTTCTCCTCAGACTTGGGAGGCCTAGCCTCTCTTCTGAAGATGAGGATGCAGTGGCAGTATTACTTTTCTTCATCCTATGGATTTGCAGTATGCTGAACATTGCACAGCTTAGCCTGATCACCTTCTGTCAAGGAGCAGGCACAAGCACAGCGTATCCTATCACATCAGCAACTCTGCAGAGGAACAGGACTGCTCAGCAACACATCTCTGATGGCATCCTTCTGTAGAGGCAGCATGGCTAGAGGTAGCTGAAAGACAACTGTGATGCCTCTGTAGTTATGCGTGATGTCTGTGAAAAAGAGCTGAAACTGAAACATGTCACCTGGCAGGGCCAGCTGGAAGACTGAAGGATCCTCTAAGTTTCATCAAGATGTTTGCAAGCTCTGCTGTTTGCTATAACAGACCATGAGCTCTTTCCAAACTGGATCTCCTGGGGCTAGTCCTGACTCTCTTCTCCTTTGACACTTGCTTCATTTGGCATAGCACCAACTAGGAGAATACTTGTCTTGCCCCAGAAAAAAACTCCTACAAAAAGCATGGACTTTGCCCAGAACACACAAAAAGGGGTCACATCACTGCCTGAAATGTTTCCTTTTTATTCTGTCTTTCCAGACACTTTTATATGTGCCATTTGGAAATACTCACAGCTGTTTTAAGTCTTCACAAGTTTTTTTTCATTATTAAACAACTGGTCTATTTATTTTGTATTATTGTCCTCTGATAATTTGGAATTAATCACAGGGACATTTCCTTAGCTACAGTTTAATTTTTCTTCTGTTTGTGTCTTTCTTGCGTAGGCAAGAGCGCAGATAAGATGATCATAGACGTCCTTTTATAACTTATAAAAAGCATAGACAAAATCAGAGATAATTATACTGACTTCAGAGGGACAAGACTTCCAACTTTGGAATCTGTTTTTCTGTGGATCAGCACCTCAGGGGAGCAATTGCTCTTTGGATCAGAATCCTTCACTGGCATAAATCAGTGCAGGGTTGTGCTGATGTAGGAGTAGGTCACCTGTTCCTACAGAGACCACTTGCCTGGATGCGGGTGGATGGAATCTGCAGACCAGTGTCTTGTTCCCGGTTCTGCTGCTAAGCAGGAGTGGCAATGTAGATGAATTGCTTTTTCTCTCAGCATCCTTTCTGAAGGAATGAAGTGATGGTACTGCAGTCCTCAATAAAGTGCATGGAGCAAAAAATGGACTAGGTTAAGATCTAGGTATTATCAGCACAACAATTCATCCTACATGAATATCCAATACTTTTTTTTTTCCTCCCCTTATCTGGCAGTCTAGTGATAACAAGGGCAGACAGTGAGAAGGTTGGACAATAACCTATATGTTGGAGTTTAGATTAAACTTTCTTTTTCTGTGATGACTTTATTGTGTTCATCTAGCAAAGGATTTATGCCAAACTTTGGCACTGGAACATTTTCTAATATTTTGGAAGCCATATTCTATTCATCTTTAGTTCTCCTGTTCATTGGTCTTTCATTGACTCATTTAACCTCCCTTATCAGACACCTACACCTTCTAGCTTCTAATTTATATTCATTGCCTTTACCTTCCCTTATTTTTCCTGGGTGTCTGCTGACAGATTTTTTTTTTTTTTCATATTTTATTCCTTCTTTCACTTCTCTAACAAATTGGGAAAATTTTGTGCAGTACATTTTTTTCCTGTTAGGAAAAGCCTCTCCATAGAGGTCCATAAAAAAGAAATCTAAAACCAGCTGCATCCTTCATGACCTTCCAGCCAGATCTCTGAGGAGGACTTTAATGGTGGAAGTTGTGACCTTTCTAATGTTAAAGTTGCCATGATGCATAATAAAGGAGGGCAGTATTTCAGCAAAATTCCACAAATATTCTTTGGCAACTTTTCTGGTCCATATGAAACTAGCCTGGTTCCCACCTTGCTGCTTCATTTGTTTAGGAGTGCAGAGGCCAGTTGTACACATGCCTGTTCAGTGAAGATATCGCAATATGATTGGGACATTGTGCCTGATGAACAAGGACTCAGAAAAATGCATGTGATAGATCTGCTATCACTCACTTCAAATCAACTCTTCCACATTTGAAGAGATACCATGAGCATTTCACTGGTGCCATGGAAGTGGTTGCTCAGATGCGAAAAGGGATAATGTCAAAGTTAACCCCTTTCATGGGCTTTGAAGTGTGAATGTAGAAACCTCCAGGCAGGAGTAGGTGCAGTGCAGATGTCCCCAGGGTGACAGAAGAGTCAGCACTTCTGCTATGGAGGGCAACCTCACATCTACAGGATAAGAGAGGAAGACATGGTTTATGTGTTTGATTGATTTCCTTCTCCTGAGGACAAAGAACGTCACAAGGTTCCCTGGGTCTCGGTCACGTCTGGATATGGAGTGCGAAGTGATTTGACCCTTCTCCCAGACTAACCTGGCACATTGCCATGGGATGGCTACACAGGACAGGGTCTGCTCCATATAGCATGAACAAAAGCATCATCAGACTCATGAAGAACAGGGCCTCCCTGAGCCCTCTGCAACCTTTGCAAGGAAAGCAGTTCTAACCCCCTCCTTCCTGAGGAAGGGAGGCACCTTCCGCATCCTTGATGTAACTGGAAAAAATGGGTCTTAGGGTGCAAGAGAGATGGCCAGGGGAGCATAGGAGGACAGTACTGGAGCAAAGAGCAGAGCTCAGAAAGTTCACATCCCTCTATCTTGTTTTAACTTAGTTCCAAAGGTGAGGGACAGCTTGGAGAACTAGGAATGCTCCTCCAACATCTGTGTGAATAGAATGGAGATAGTCCCTTTAGGTATAACCCGTGCTTTGCCCTTCTAATAGCCCAGTCAGCTGTGAAGCGAGTTAATGAAGATCCCACTGAGAGAGATGCTGTGCAGAGGAACCATGAGGAACTGCTGGCCCAGAGGAAGAGCTGCCCGTGCCTGCCTCACTCCCCTTTAATGTACAGCATCAAATCTGTCTCCATGGGAACTATCATAAGGGCAGAACTTTGTCTTTGCCGTCTCAAACTGAAAGGGGGAAAAAAAAAAGAAAAAAAGAAAAAAAAAAAGAAAATGATGAGCCTCACAGCAATGTGATTCTGAACAGACTGAGCCTGAGCAGATGGAATGAACAAATGCCCCTTCATCACCCTGGCGGTCCCTTTGCTTTGCTTACTCTCAGCTTGGATGGATTCCTGATCCCACAGCTTTGCCATAGCAGACAGCGCTCCACTGCTGCTGCTGTAAGCACAAACGCTGAGCAGGAGTCACTGACCGTGACTTCAGCTTTGCAGTGTTTGGCTGAACGCGATTCTAGCCCAGGCAAAGATTGAAAGTCGGGCACCAAACCAGGGAGGGAGGCAGAGGGAGCGTGGGGGTGCAGACGGCTGTGCGGGTGCACGTGTGAGTGGGACACTGCAGGCCTGATTTTCAGAGGCGGTGAGTGAGCCCACACAGAGCGCATTGACTTTTAACAGTGCTGTGGGTGTTCGGGTAACTTCGCGGATTGGGCCAGACGGAGGAGATGTGGGTATGGTGGAGTAGGTGTGGACGTGCTAAGCAGAAGGCAGGGCACAGTACCCTGCCTCAGCACTGCAGAAGAAAGCCAGCGATCTCGGGAAGAAGGGACAGTGCTCCCTGCTCGACTTGCTGCAATAGGGTTGGGTCCAACCCCTGCTGCAGCAAACAAAACCAAGCCATAGCTTTGAAAATCCCAGATGATCTACAAATAAACAAACACTCCTGTACGACTGTTTGCAGGAAAAAGCACCCCAGCACCAAAGGCCAGCAGCCAGCTTTTCGTTAAAATCCTCCCACCATCATCTTAAAATAGGACTCCAGTGGGCTGTAGCTGCACCCCAGCATCATGTTGCCCCATGCTCAGGAGTGACTTGTGCCCCTGGAGAACAGCTGCCACTCTGCCACCCATCTCCATTAGCATGTGAGCCATTGAGTGAGTGCACGGCCCGCTATTTTCTCTAATTGTTCCCCTAATCAAATAAAATTGTCAAAGTTAAATTTGTCTTCTTACAGATTAATTTGTTTTCTGCTGCGTATTGCTGTCTGTGTCTCTCACTGCCACCCATGTGTCTGCAGCCACTCAAACTCGTTGAGATTGAGGAAGGGCCTAGATTAGATTATTTGTTCTAATAACAATAAGTCTAATGGAATTACAAATATGACCAAATTAAAGTCAGGCGCTTTGAAAATACTGGTTTCAGTTTTGTGTTAGTTGTGCAAATAAGCATATGGCTCGTCTCTTTCCTATCTCCTGCCCCATACATTAAGGTTCCTGTGGGAGACAGTCTACCCTCTGCACTGAGGTAAGAGTTAGACCATGAGGAAAACCACCAACTTTTTCAGGAAAAAAGGCAGCACCACGGCAGAATGCCCCCAGGAGAGGAACAACCACCAGGAGACAGAAGTGCAAGCAGATCAAATGTGAAAGCCAGGAGCACTTCCCCTGCAATAAATTGCACCACAGAAGAGGTTCTTCCTAAATAAATGCAGCCTGTCTGTGTAAATATCATCAGTCACGTAAGCCCACATCTCAGCAGCCGCAGAGCTGCAGCTGGTCCTATGCTAAACATGGATTTGACCCTTCTTATGGTTTTATTCCTACACAAGTACAAGAAGAGGCAGTAACAGAAAATAGGCTGGTGTTCCATTCTCGGGACAACTGAGTGAACTGTCCTGCTTTCCAACTCCCGAGGTAATTCATGGCTGGTAAGATATGATGTCCCTTTTCTTTTTTTTTTTTTTTTTTTTTCTGTATTACCCAAGTGGAGAAACCAGATAACAAATCAGCTGTGTAGGCCACAAGCTGCAAGAGACTTGCCTGAAGGTAGAAGTTGCCGTCACCAGGGGACCTCACTTGGGCTAAAATTTTGAGTGGCAGGTCAAGCAGAAAGGGTCCCTTTGCTCCTCAGCATCCTCACAGGCTGTGTGAAAAAACTCCATTTATTAGAGCAATCAACCAGGTTTCTAAATGAGAACCTAATGAGAGCTTTGGTTTCAAACACAAACCCACTACAAAGATTTCCGTACTGTGTAGCGTGACAGTTTGATGGGCAAGTCAATATGTTACCTCCTCACACCTCCTTGGTATACACTCCCCACCCTTCGCTTGCTGCTTCAGGAGCTAAGGAGACTGAGGAACCACAATTAGTTCCTGCCAGATGCTCACTATGAGCCTCCTGTTCTCCTTCCACTTCCTGGGCACCACAGGACCTGGTGACAGAAAATCCTGCTTGTCCACTCCCCAATACCCCTTCCAACTGCCTCCAGACCAGGCTCAGGTCAGAGTGTGAGAGCACTGAGTTGTGTTCTCCAAGGAGTGGAAGGGAATTTCCACCTGCCCTTCGTTGCCATCCCTCTCACACCCTGCCTACAGCCCTCTCTCCCACCTCAACCCTACCTCCCTGTCTGCTGCAAACACGTCGCTTGTTGAATTCCCTTAGCAAGCTCTTGTGACAGACCTGGATACACTGTTCCTGTCCCAAGGACCAGCCGTGCTAGCAGGCACTAGGAGGAGCACTTTTCTCTTGGTCCTGTCTCTGATATCCTGCAAACAGGGTCTGCTTGGAAGAGGGGAGCAAACGCAGAAAATCCGCGGCGTGACAGGTGGCTGTAGAACATAGGGGAGGAGGAGGAGGTGGTGGCGAAGCAGTGATGGCACTCGCAGGAACACAGTTGGTGGAGATGAGCTGCATGTACAATTTGGAGACTTCCTAGAGGGCTTTAACGAGTGAAAAAGTGAGTACACTGCTCCTGTTATTTCTAAATAAGTGTTTACAAAGTCCTGGGGAAATTAAACTATTTATGTCTATCCCCAGTAGGGGACTGTTTAAGGAAATAAGATAAACATACCTTAGTGTGTAAATTCTTATTATTTAAGCAAACACACAGTTTCACTCATATGTTTGTTTTTCCAGGGAATTACTGGGCAATACTGATGGTGCTGAGCTCAGGCTGGGGGCAGAGAGAGGTGACAGAGAAGATCTGCTCAGAGGAGAGGAAGGCTGGTGCTGCTCCTTGCGCAGAGCAGGGGTTCCCCCTCCTGGAGGGGACACTTGGGACACGGTCCCTCCCTGCCTGCAGGCGGGGCTCAGCACCCGGGTATTCGGTGCTGCACAGCTACCAGCAAATCCAGAGATGCCTCCCCTGCAGACTAACCCTCCCACCTGGCATGTCACCATTCTGCAAAGTGATGACAAAGTCTAGTGACTACAAACCCTACCCTTCTCATGCTATCCCAAGGAAAAAGAGTCAACTGCTATAACACAGGAAGAGAAAAGCATTCTCCTTCAAGAAACACAATACAGTATTCCCATTAAATGACAAAGAATTCTGTTTTAAAAAGAAATTCAGTCCTTATGTCATCACATACTTCAAGGCACTACCCAGGCCAATTGCCATTGCTGTCTGGAGGTTTAAAGCTGATAAACCAGGACCTATCTGTTCCTCACTGCACCGAGGCAGCAGGAACATGCAGTGTTTTAATTACTCAGCCTGAGGTTTTATGGGGGAAGTTTGTCTTGGAGCTGGGAAAGATGCCTTGGGGTTTCAAGGAAATGACACTAGTTTTTTACTTGCACAATTCCCTCTCTCCTGGTATCAGATCCATAAATCAACTTATTTCCCAGTACCTGAATCAAAGCCCTTAGAAATGAATAGAAAAATTCCCACCAACTTTCCTCAGCTTTGGAGTGAGTGTGTTCAGCAGCAAGGAAATGCTTAGCGCAAGCAACACTAGCTTGGTACAGAGAGCGTGGGTATCTTGGATGTGACAGGCACTACGACGTAGCTGTTAGAGCACAGATTTGTCTGAGTTCACACAGCTCCATTCCTGGAAATCACCTTCCTCCAGCAGCTTCACTTAAGCAAAGTTTCCTATTCCTCTAAAGCCCGACAAGCCTCTCTGACTACAAATCTCCCCAGTTGCACCAGACTCCTGTTCTGCCCCAGCCAGCAGAGTGTTTTCGCCTTCCTATGGATAACTGCCGACACTTCCCCAGTTCGCAAAGGGTCATTAGCTGAGCAGACTCAGTGGCATCGCAGCTAGCAGGCACACACTTCGGTAACAAATGCCAACACAAACCCTATGGAGGCACACGGAGGGATCCTCTCTGCTCCCCAAAGCGCTCTCCGTACCATTACACACACATCAGCTCGTTCCTCCCCAGCTATCTTGACACAAGCGGCCGCCCAAATCCGTAGGGCTCCATGCCAAAGCTCCAGGCACTTAGAGAAGCCCATTTAACTCCGCATCCAAATGCACAGCTACGTTTCCCTCCATCCGGGTGCACAATTACAACGACAGCCATTCACAACCAAATGAGGCACGTGCATTTGCACAGGTGCCGAGCTAAAAAAATAAATGAAGACATAAATAAAAATAAAAGGAAGAATATTCACTCAAACGCAATAAATAATAAGAGCACACAATTCAAAGCTAAGGCGAGTGAAATCGGCTCTGCTTTGGTGTTCGCCGTGCTGCACGAATGACCTGTGCCCGGGGCGCCCCCCGCATCCCCGCGACGGGACGGGACGGGACGCGACGGGACAGGATGGGAGGGACGAAGGGGACAGGACGCAACGGGAAAGGACAGGACGCGACGGGACAGGACGGGACGTTATGGGACGCGACGGTTCGCGGGGCTCCGCTGCCTTACCATGGCCGTGCGAGGTGCCCGCGCCGGCGGCGCATGGCGCGGCTCCCTAGGCGCGCATCCTCCTGCCGGCGGGGACGGCGGGGCCGGGCCGGGCGGCGGAGCATGCGCGCGGCGCTGGCAGGGCGTTCAGATCGGGGACGGCGACTCTGTTAAGACTTCGCGTGCC
>JAWLRI010000843.1:1637196-1652231 GCA_034781795.1 Crypturellus tataupa | reverse complement strand
GGCACCGCCCGCCGCCGCCCCGCCCCGCGCTGCCCCGGTCCTGGTCCTGGTGCCGGGCCGGTCTCCGGTGCCGCGCAGAAAAGTTGGTCCCGTCGCTGCCGAGTGCGGCCGCTCCGTGCCCGGGGCTGCGCACTCCCCTCCCCGCTCCTCTCCTTCCGACGCCTCCCGGGCTGCTGCTCTCCCTCCAACTTCGCGTTTCTGCAGGCTCTGGGTCTGGCTAATCTCCCTTCACCCCTGCCCTGGCTTTCAGACGCTTCTCCATCTTCTGGCTTTTAAAAGCCAGTTTCGATGATTTGTTTGTAAGAGAAAATGGGATGGGTGAAACGGAGCCCAGTGAGATGTCAGGAGCACATTTCCCACTTGCAGTCTCAGCCCTGCTGCTTTGACATTATTAGAGCTTTGGCAGACAAAAATCCGGCCCTGTGACCCAGACAAACTTTGGTCTTGGCAGAGGTGGAAACCAGGATCCAACTCATCATCTGAATCATCTGAATTTTTAAAATACCTACTCCAATAATGGACTGAGTGTAAAAGTAGAGTCTGAGCAGCTCCATCTTCAGGTATGCTTGTCTTCTACATCTGCACCTGAATTTTGTGGAGTTATTTTACAGCTTCTTCTCTGAAACAAGGGTTTCAAGCATCAGTGGTTTTTTTTTTTTTTTTTTTTTTTCAGTTTCTTCTTTGAAAAATGCCTGTAATCATCTTGCCCCAAGGCTTGTACTGAGAGCTACAGGGAGGATTTCTGAACAGAATTGTTTCTGAAAATGTACAGAGACTTTTCCAAGTGCCTGCATGCAGCTGCCGGGTCTAGCTGGACTCCTTCCATCACCAGGAATCACTTCTAGCCCTCTATGAGACTGGAGGTCCTCCTGTCCCTCTCTGTAACTATATGGGCTCCATACTGTGCCCAAGACAACTACACATATCAGCCACAGCTGATACAAATAAGTCACAAAAAGTGACTCACCCCTCCAGGGCAGGGCAGCCCTTCGATTTGGCCTCTGCATCCCAATGCTACTTCCTTCGCCCACAAATGTCAGCAGATCTGGCTCCAGGAGACTGGAGATGTTGCGATTCACAGCATCAGTTTGGAGAGGCTGTTGGGTTCATGTAGCTTTTTCTGGGCATGGCAGGTCACCCTGACAGATGCCATCAGGAGAGCTGTACAGCCAATTCAGGAAAGTCATTTGATTTGTAGCTAACCATCACATGTCTTTTAAGAATGATGTAAGTTCTTCTACCTGGAGAAAAGGATCTTTCTACAGGTGCAGGAGGACTAGAATAACAGAATGGTGGAGGTTGGATCTCTAGAGATGTCCAACCCCTCTGCTCCAGCAGGGACATCCAGAGCATGTGGCACAGGGTGGCATCCAGGTGGGTTTGGAAGATCTCCAGAGAAGGAGCCTCCACAGCCTCTCTGTGCAGCCTGTGCCAGGGCTCTGTTACCCTCAGAGTAAAGAAGTTCTTCCTTATATGGAGGTGGAACTGACTGTGTTCTAATTTATCCCCATTACTCCTTGTCCTGTCATTGGTCATCACTGAGAAGAGTTTGGCCCTATCCTCTTCACATTCTCCCCTCAGGTATTTGTATATATTGATAAGATCACCTCAGTCTTCTCTTCTCTAGGCTAAACAGGCCCATCTTGCTTAGACCTTCCTAATACGACAGATGTTCCAGTCATTTTTGTCACTCTACACTGGACCCTCTCTAGTCCAACCCCCTCTGCTGGACCCTCTCTCGAAGCACCCTGTACTCCAGAACCCAAAACCAGTATGCTGCCAGTTGAAAAGATAAAGTTTCAAACTGTATTAAAAATAAAAATATTAAAATATTACATTCAATTTATTAACTTGTTTGTAATAGGACACATACATCAAAGATCTGTTTTTGTTTGGTTGGTTTTGGGTTTTTTTTTTGGCAGAGATGTTTCAACTGCTCTCTCTATAAATTTGGCGGTATTTTCAGCTCAGACAAACCATGGCATGAAAACATGCCATGCAAAGATGCCAGGCATCTTGTTTGTTGCGTGCATTTGTTCATCACTATAGTAACTGCAAGATAGATTAAGAGTAACATTAAGAAAAGTAAAACTGGGTTTTAATCCATTCAGAAGCACATTATGCGTCTGAGTTTAGATTCTCTCAGTTTTGCACAACCAAGGAGAAACTGAATAAGGTTGGACTGGATGGGGCTAGGAAAGATCAATTTGAAGTGAAAGTTAAAGCATTCATGAAACAAATCTGTTTTGCCTCCATTGCTTACCCATATCAGTAGCATGAGCTTTCTGGGCCGTTCATTATTACAGCCTCAGGTGCTAATGCAAAATCAATATTTCTTTGGCTGGATCTCTGTTTATGGGAACAAACAGTTGTAGCTCTTTCTGGCAGAATCTTAGTCCTCTGAGCAGCCGCTCTCTTGCCTTCCTAGTTGTTCTGAGCACGGATCTCAGTCAGCAGCCTGTCAAGACAAGGAATAAAGCTGAGGAAATGAAAAGGGAAACATCAGAGCATGGAGCTACCCACCCACTTCAGCTGCACGTGAGCAAGCAAGCTGCAGTCAGGTGGTTTATGCACGTGGCAGTATCATGGAGAAGGAGTAAAGCTGTTCACACACATACACCAAGGCAGGGGGTGATGGACAAGAGGACTCTTTCTTATGGTGCAGCGGAAAACTCCCCCGGGCCTCCTGTCGCACCATTACTGTCTCTGCAGCAGTTTAAGAGACTTTGGAGAGCAGAACACCAGAAGTCAAGAGCTTACAGCTTTGCTGCTACTTGCGCTCAGTCTCCCAGGCGTTGTGGCTGGGGTCAGTCGCAGCCTGCGTTGTCCTCGCAGCAGTTCCTTACATTCTACTGCAGTAGGAGGGCAGCTCCTGTGCAACCCCAGGCTGTACCCCTCCATCACACGAGCTGTGGTCTGGTCGTTCTCAGAAACTTGAACACAACTGATGCCTTGGGTAAAGACAGCTGTATGCAAATGGTCCCTAAGGAAGTTACATGTAGCTACTCCTGTTCATCACTGGTTCTTTGGATCCTGCCACTCTCTTGGCTTTGCTGAGTGCAAATCATGGGTGGGGAAATAGATGTGGGTGCATGAACAAAGCAGAATGCAAGACCCTTTTATCACTGCGTATTTCTGAACCATACGAACAGGTCAACTTGCACCCTAATGCTACCATCACTTAGGTCACATTACATCACACCTCCTTTTAGTGCAGATCCTCTTCAGGATTATCAGGCTCTTTGTTCAGTCTGTATAGGATATCTACAGGGATTTATTTTATTTTTTTAAAAGGAAGAAATTGAAATTATTATAGAGGGAGAGAAAGCAATGGCTTCTTCCTTTTTTTTTTCTCTTCCTTTTTTCTTTCTTCCTTTTTTCAATCTGTAACAATAATGAAGCTGAAGATCTAGTTGAAAAAAGAAAAGTCTGAGTGATTCATCAAGACTGAATCACAGTTACCATGCAGTGGAATTAGCTCTTTGCTCCTGTGGTAGTAGCTCTGTATCTGCGTTAGGTTTCTGGCTGTGGTTTCAGGCACTGTTATAAGACAGAGGGAGATAAAACCAACTTGACTGACACATTTCCTGGAGCACATGGCATGGTCTTTTTGAACACAGCATGGTCTCCCCTGCACAGTTGTGTGGGATGGATTTTATTAAAATAAAAGGCTGAATAAATTATATTTCTGAGCCTTACACTTGCATAGATCAGGTAGTCTTACTACTCTGCTAAGGAAGAACTTCTTCCTTCTTTCTTTTCCAGCTGAACTGGAAGTTTCCCTGCTCTCTCACTTGGAGGTTACCTCTGAAGCAAACACTGTGGGCTACTACATCTATCTGCCTCCAGACAAGGCTGGAAAGACCAGATCTGGAAGTGAAACACCTCAGATTTCTTGGTGGTTTGGATCTTGGCGATTTCAAGAGGGAGGCTTGTGTGAGGAGCTGAACCATCAGGAAACTTTGGATCTGTCTCTGATTTATTAGGTCATATGGGATCATTTCTTCCTAAACTAGTATTAGTCCCCTAACCTGACATGGGGTCAAGGAGCAGAAATATGCATCCAAATTACGAACTAAACAAGATTTAAACCTTTTTAGATAGCAAGCAACATCCCAGTCTTAGTAGTCAACCTCTATTTCCCCCTTATGACTCCACAGTAGGATGCTAACCAGACTTTCCAATGGCCTTTTAAAAGTGGAAGATATCAGAGTTATAGGAAGTCTTTTAAAACAGCAGGAGTTCAGAAATAAAGCAGAGCTTGTGGCATCATCGCAGAAAAAGGATTCACTTGGTATAAAATCTTGCTATTTGCAAGGCACTTTGAAGTACTATCTGAGAAAGGCAGATTGGCAGCATCCAGACTTTTAGGCTGGAAAAAAAATGCTTTTTACTGTATCAATCATATTTAAACTCCACTACCTATTGATAGTGAATTACAGTTTGCAAACATTTCTTCCATAACCTTAAAGCCTTCATCCCATCCTCTCTGCTTTCCATTGCTTGACCTCATCCAGCAGAAGACCTCACCCAGATTAGCTTACCTACACTCATAATGTTGGCTCCCACATCATCCCTCTCTGCTGTTAGAAAGGTTTGGGTTCTGCTCTGGGGAAAGAAAGCAGCAGAGCAGACAGTTTGCAAATGAGCTTCCATGCTCTTCCTATGTCCTAATGGCCCAAGAAGAATGCTAATGGCCCCACCGCAAGTTCTATGCCAACATTTACAGCACCCAAATTTCAAGAGCTGATCTTTAATCTTAAGCAAGCTGAAAACCTTTGCAACTGCACTGAATTTTGAACTTGAAAATCAGTTCAGCTGTTCACATAGGCATAGCTTGCAATACAAAAGAGCACTGGTGTTGGCTGGACAGCTGAATGCAACCAGATACACAGTGGCAACCTTCTTGGGGCATTGAGTTGCAGCAGTTTCAGTGGACCAGTGGTCAATGGGTTCATCAGATTGATCAAGTCACCATGGAATGAGAACTCTCCACGCAACAGGTCAGCTTCCTTGTCTGGACATAATCTCTGATGTGGGCACAAGACTTTGAAAGTTCTTAATTCTTTTATTTCCAATATGACTTTTAGATCTACTCTACAGCTATCATCTGTTTGCTTTAGAATGGATTCATATATATTCTTGCTATTTAAATGATGCTTTAAAAGTGTCCAATTTATTTCTTTTACAACAGCAGTGCTATTTTCTCTGTGGAGTTCAATTCCGTGCAGTGGCATTTGCTCTCTTTACTGCACACCAGTCAGCCCCTACACAGTGTGTACTTACTTGGTGGGTATAGGGGCTTTGTAGCTGTGGGTATGAAGGTGTTAATTGCTTTGGTGCAGGTTGAAAGAATGCCTAGTTATCTTTCTATTCTTCACTGTACTAATCCAACATTTGCTAGGAGGGGAACATCTTGACGAGGTGATTTATTCATCATACTTTGTTTATAACACCACAGAAATACAAATCTAAAATCCAATTTGAGGCAGGTATGATTTTTAGCTTTAAAAGAGAACATTTGTGTTCATTTTTGACTGTGTAATAGTGATTATTCATAGTCAGACTTTGCTTCATAAAGCTTCATCTGAGGGTCTCAATTACTTTACAAACATTAAAATGTATTCTCACAACAATTGTTTAAAGTATTTATGTCAGGGCCAATGAAGAAACTCAAGCAAGGGGCAACCGTGTCAACATTAGCTAGAGAGCTGGTGGCAGAGCTGGTATAGGACTAGGTTGTCCACTGGGGAGATGGGGTTCTCTGCAGAGTGGGACAACTCATTTTAGATGGATGGATTGAGCTGTGCTGCGTAAAAACTATTAACTATACACCCCAAATGGCCAGAGATGTATAGGATCAACTGTTCCTTTCATGGTTACAGTCAGGCAAGATGGAATATTAAGTAAGCCTGATATCAGCAAGTAGTTTTGTCTTTTATGCGAGAGGCTTTTTGTTTGTTTTTTCTTTCTTTCTTTTTTTTTTTTTTGAGATAAATTCCCCATTTGCAATCTCTGAACTGTAAACTACTAAACTGATCAGAAATTCAAGCATGAAAGAGCACTAAACAATAGTTGTTAATAAAACATCCTCAGCCTGAGCAAACATCTGCAAAGAGGTGGTCAGCCACCATTTCAGAGAGTTCTGGCTCTGCATCTGTTTTGGGTTTTCCTCCTGAATGTGTATATACGTTTCCTTCCAGCTGAAGATGCCAGAGCTGTTGAAAGCACAGCAGCTAACAGAGAGATTCTCTTTGGTCCTTCTTAGTCCCCTCTCTGTGACTACCAAAATGATGGGCTACGCAGACCTCCTGCCCTACGCCTACCAGCTAAAGCAGAATCGAGGAACTTTCCACGAAAATGCAAATACTAAGCCAAGCCATAACATGCATCTGTTTAGAAACTTCATTAAATTCCTAATACCTCTGAGGCTCCTTAGGGACAAGTACACAGAAGAAAAGGATCCATGTCCATACAACAGTGTATAATACAGGAGCTGTGCTGGAGCTGCAATTCTGGCTGCGTAGGAGCCCGTGCTGGGCTTCCTAATTTATATGCATATGAGTCTGTATATATTTCCATGAGTGCTGCATCTCTGAGTGAAAAAGGATAACTATTTGCAACTGTGAATAAAAAGAGCTGAGTGAATCATTCATCATGGATTATTGATATGATTAATTTTACCTCTCTTTCTGTTCTCACAATGCCCACAAGCCCCTCTTCATTTATTTTCCCTCCTTTATTAAGTATTTTTGGAGATGAAGGAAATGAAAGACAAGCAATTTTTTTCCTCCTTGCTCGGATGTGATGGGGTTTCATTAGGCAGTGCCTTCTGCACTCGCCCTGGGGAAGAAGAGTGGAAGGACCATGGTGTGCAACCAAGCTCAGCTCTGTGGTGTTTACATGCACACACAGGCACAAGCAAGCAAAATATTCAAATCGGAGCTGCAAGAGCTAATGGGATCTTTGAGGCCCGAGCTGTCAAAGCTGGGTGTGCCACACCACCTCTAAGTTATTCAAGATTTAAAATTAGTCACTTAATTTTCCTTCAGCAAGGCATAGCAAATTCATCTAGAGGTGCAAGTGCTCCACACTCTGAAAAACATAATTATTTACTTAGTGCCTAAATATGGATACAGGAACCTTGCTATAGGGACTGTTCTTCAGTTAAGTGGGGAGTGGAGTCCCAGCCCATCAATTGTCCTCCTCTCCCCTGGACTCCCAGCACCCTTGACCTCCAGTGCCTACAGCAAGGAATGAAAAACCCCCAGCACTTTCAGAACAAAGTTGAAATCAAGCTGCTCTCCTTTCTGCTCATCCAAAAGGTATCTACCACTTACCTTTGCTCTCATCTCCTGACTTCTGGCCTCACCTTCTGCTGCTTTCATCAACCAGTTGAAGACTAGTGAGTGTTTTCTAGCCCAAAGCTCAAAATAAGGGGAGCAAGATGTTTCAGGAAAGCTCTGCTGATGACCACAGCTTTTCGTTTTCATTGTCTTCTCATTCCTTGGAAAGCTGGACATTTGCCTTGTAGCCCACCTGGCCAGCCAGGTCACCAAGCATTGAGCCTCTGGCCATCGCAGGATGACCGATTCAGTTTAGACCGTAGAGTGAGGACAAAATAGTTGCAAATGGTAAATTACAATTTCCAAATACTTTTTTTTTTTTCTGCAGAAAGATCTTTTCTTAACTGTAGCTCCTGGTAGTCACACAAACCAAAAACCCACCAGAATGAATGTCCATAATTACTGACCGCAAAATGCCACACCCACTGGGAATCAATCCCTTATTTGAACCACCTCCATTTACATGAGTTTTACACTGTATGTCCAGTTTAGATGGGATGTTATGGACAGCATTTGCATATATCTGCACGTCACAGTATTCAATGTGACCACAGTGTCCCGCAGCATTTCAGCATTACTACCCTCTGGCCAGCAGTCAGTGTGCAGCATCACCAAGGGCCTGCTAACAGCTGGAACTTTCTTCCTGTGGGTCTTTTTTCCACCGTCCTGGGTTATTTTACTCAAACAGGTCAGCAATTATTCCATTGCGGATGGCTCTAAACGGGACCAAGCACTGTGTTTCCATGGCAGCAGTTAGGGAATTCCATTTGTTAGCAGCCCTACTATTAAAATGCAAGCCAAAACAAACCAGACTAGTGGCTTTTTTCCTTCCTATTCTTTGATCTTCAGGGAATCTTCACTTTCTGGTCATGCAGACAGCCTCAGGTTGCTGGTGTTTTTTCCCAGGGCATTTTGCAGGATTGCTAGATTTACCTCAACAGGTAAAGCAGTGTGTCCAGGAACATCTCACACACACACACAGACTACAGGCAGCACAGCCATAGAAATGCAACTATGTCAGACCAGGTGATTTATAGGCTCCTTCTGGCAATTGCAGGCTTGATTAGTGCACAGCTGCAGCAAATATTCACCCAAGTGCAGTAAGCCCATGAGCAGCATCCCATGCCATGACAGCCGGGAGGGTTGGCAGCTCCGAGAAGGGGTTTTGCAAGTGTGATTGTTTTTACCTTCCCTTCTTTACGCTCTGTGATTTGCAGCTGGTCAGTGCAGTAAACTAAAGCTGCCCATCTCCGAGGTGTGATGCCCGTTTTATCATGAGAGTCTGACAAGGCAGATGCGTGGCTAGTCCTGCCAGTTTGAAAGTAATGGCTGGGATTTGCAGATCTGTGTAATAAATGCAGAAGACAATTAAATATTTTCACTTCTAAGAAAGAAATACTGGAATTTCCCTGGCCATAAATTTAACTTATCTGCTGCACCACATTTAATATAAGGAGGGTCCCTGGAATGCGCTTCCTGGTCTCTCCAGTGGGTGACACATCAGGCAGGGCTGCAGGCACAAGCAGCGTTCAGGTGCTGTGCGGGCTTGCCCGGTGTGCCTGCAAGCACAGCGAAGGCTTTGGTTATCTCATTCACTCCAAAAAAAGCATTTTGAAAAAAGCGGCTTCCAAAATCACAAAATCCAAGCCAGGAAGTTGTACTCATCCGAGCAGAGCAGGCAAGTCCCGCAGGATGACGTTTGCTTACCACCTCCTCAACACAAGGAAATGCTCTCCAGGCATAAGGAGCCACAGTAAACTTTCTGTCATAAGGAGCCTGTTGGGAGGCTGCGTAAAGCAGTAAAGCTGTGGACCACCTCTGCCCTCCCACCCCCACTCCTCACTCCCTCTGCTCCGTAGGAACTTCCTTGGCTGTCTTGTCTCCGGGGCAGGGGCCACAGGCCACTGGCCACTAATGCACTAAGAGCAAATATTGACCTGCAAGAAAGGCCCAGCATGTCTTGGAATTTCACAAGTTCAATTAAAAGATTAAAAAAAAAAAGAAAATTGATGAACAGATTCCATTGCAGAGATGTTTTGAAATGAGAGCTTTGAGATTTCAATATTCACCAATATTAATTCTTCATTATTTTACTGAGATTTAACATCATTATCTGCTATTTGCTTTGTGAATTTCTACTGTTTTCCGACCTGGCATATATTTTACATTTCACTTCTCCAGTGCACACTGGAAGGGCACATCTGCCACCCCCCTGCCTGGACAAGGGCAGACTGTCACCCGCTCTCAGAGCAGACATAGCCTCCAAGCGCTCACGAGCTTCCCTGGCTCTGGTAAGAGTGTCTCCATGGCCAGGAGTCTGCTCATCAACCCTTCTCCACCATCTTCCCATTGACTTTGAGGCCTTGGGTCTCAAACAGCCCTCAAAGGATGCAAGGACAACAATACATCACAGAGACATAGTTTGGTGAAGCCTCTAAAATCTCTCCAAATCCATCACCTGCTCCATCACCTTGCAGTATTGGCTTTGTCCCAAAGGAAGGAAACTGGGGGAATCCCCAGGATTATCCATGCAATTGTGCTTCCAGTCTCATGTACAGTTTGCTTTCTTAATTACATTTAATCTAGCCTACTAGTGCTGATGTTATTGTTATTACTGTTAAGCACTTCAAGCTCTCAAAGGACATTATAACATGCACTAATTACCTGGCCAGATGGCAGCAGCCAGGAAGGCAGTGCAGGGCACGGTGTTCCCTGCGCCAAGCTGCATTTACAGCCTTCCCTTTCGCGGCGCTGCACTGCAGTGCCCAGCCTTCCCCTCCCCTCTCCTGTATCCTGCTTTCTCTTTGCTTTGTCTCCATCCCTCCAGCAGAGGCTTCTCTGGCTCTTTCTGGCCGTTCAGGTTAGAAGTTGAGTCAGTTTATTACCAAGTACCTGGGGATCCTTCAGCCTTGTTAACTCATGGGTATCCTCCTTCCTCCCGCCCACAAACTGCTTTCTGTGCTACACTGACCGGATCTCTGTTGGCCCCAGCTCTCCATGCCTTTTATTTTTCTAGCCTCTTGTCACATCAGGGGCTTTTCTCGGTTGGTTGCTCTTCCCTTCATCTTCCCTAACACACCATTACCTGAGAACTGGCCTGTGGCTGTCATGACAACTCCACAGCATAAGCTAGCAACACTGTTTTCCCCTTTTCCTGGGGAAAATGGCAGTGCTGGACCCTTCAAGCCAGCGAAAGGCACTCCTAGAGGCCACCTGGACACGTGGCATTTGGTAGCACTTCCAAAAGGCTTTTATGGGAGGTGTAGCCACTGTGCCGGACACAGACCAGAGACACAGCGCACCCCTGAAGGTCTCAGAGACGAGCACTGTGTGCCTCCCTCATCTGACCAAGGTACATTTGCTGCCGAACCAAGGTACTTCTCAAGACCAGTGTAGGGGAGGGAGAACTACAGATTTTTCTTCCCCTGTGAAGTCTCTTAAGCAGTAGCAAGAGGTGAGCCTCCAGTGTGACAAATGGCATGTCAGGAAGCACAGCTCCAACTTATAAATAGAGACCATCACCAAGTGAGCAGAGCGAATTTTCATTTCCTGGGCAATGACAGAGGGCAGCATTATTTGTCACTGGGGAGCCTGGGGCTTACAGTGGTGGCTAAAAGATGCTTTGATCAGTTTTCCCTCTCTGATGGACACTCTGATTAAACGGAAGAAAATGATCAGCCACAAAGTGGAGCAAATTGACTCTATCCAATTCATCTCCAGGCAAGAATGAAAAGGGAGCAAAGAGTGAAGCTAGTTCAACAGGTAAAAGGGAACTGCAGAAAGATTCCCAAATCAACAGGCTCACTTGACACTGCCACTATTTTGCAGGAGATCACAGCGACTGGCAGCTACTTACTGATTGTGAATATCATTGAAACTGCAAGAATTTTGCCTCGAGTACTCTTCCTCTTACAAGTTATACTAGTTTCATTTCATTTTTGTCCTGACTCCTTTTCCTTCCTCCTCTACTAGCTGACAGCTCCTTCCTCTCTGAAGAAGCATTAGCTGCTATGGAGTTAGGATGTGGCCATGTGATAGTCCTAAATAAGCAGTGGAGAGATCCAGCACAGCCTCCCATTTCAGTTTGAGTGCACGAGGGCTCCCTCTCCCTAACTATAACCAGCTTGGGCTGAGGTCTGTAGGCAGGATGAAGCTCCCATGATTTGTCTTCATCGGTGCTGAGGGCTCCTGCCGTTCTCTTTTAGGCTTGTGTGGCCTAAGCGAGATGAGATTAATTTTGCCCATGTCTAGATTTCCAAAGGGGCTTCCTCAAGTTTGCAATTACAATTATCTATGTGCGTCAGCTGCTGATTTGTCCAGGAAAATGGTTGTTGATTGCTCAGGAAAGCATCTAGCGTGGTGTGTATAATGCAGAAGTTGTTTTTATGTCTGCATAAAAGCATGGTTGTGAGACTACCAGTGGTTAGTTAAAGGCTAAACTTCTAAAAATGCCCAAGTGCGGGGTGAGCACTTACAGTCCCAAGGGACTCACCATTCCGAGGGAGCAAGGAGGGCCACAGGGCCTCCCTGACCCCTGGTAACTCCCCATCTGTCCAAGCATTTCCTTCCTTTGTGTCCAAGCATTTCCTTCCTTTGCTTCATGGCAAAGGTTTATTGTGACACTGACTGACCCTGCAAGGTCTTAGGACAAATTTAATCAGGCCAATCATATGACAAAGCCCTTCTTACATGAGACAAATCCATCATTCCTTTGCAGCTGATGTGGTGTCACAAACCTGTAAGAGTCATATGGACTCTTCCATATGGATCTTGCTTCATAACCATGTGTCAGTGCTAGTCTGTGCTGCAGCAGGAGCTGGGCCCGGCCTGAGTGCACAGATCCTGTAGCAAAGTGTGGTGGACAAATTGATCCCCTTCCATTGAAGTAAAATGGGCAATTTTTCATCTCAAAACCTGATGTAAGTTTTCAGATGAAATACAAACAACCTCCCCCTTGCTGTTCTTAGCTACCAAGCTTCTTTTTGAAAACCCAGAAATACTGCCAGCAGCTTCACTTGCAAAACTGTCTACTTTGTTCACCAGAGTCAGGAGTTCCCCAGACATTTCCACTCCACTGCCAGTGAAGTAATTTGGAGATATATTCTTGTCCTAATTGGAAGGATGTCACATAATATCTTGGGGTAGTGGCGGATGGTGGACTAGGAAGGCTTTCTGATGTGACTATTCCATGACTTTGAACAGGTTAAAACCGGATTTAAATCGCATGGTGCATGCACCCCACTCAGTGAGTGGAAGAACTCAGAAGTTGGCAAAAAATTATGTCAGAGCAGAGACTTTGTTCTTAGAAACTCAAGCAGAAGTATGGCATAGTAAAACCACAGGACAAACGAGAGCAGCAAGCCCTGAGGTGGAGGCATGAGCACACCAGCTCAGACTGGGAAGCTCCTCAGGAGAGAGGCCCAGGAAAGTCCCTGGTCCCACTGAACATGTCTGGAGCTTTCCACCTACCCTGGACTGTGGACTGTGGCTACCCCCAAACGGCTGCACAGTGACGCCTTCTTCATTGGGAAGCGACCAGTGAAATATCAATGCTGGCCCTAACTGTCCTTCAGGAAACCTAATGCCACCACCTGCAGCTTGCTGCTTTCTAAATTTGCTGCGGAGTTTTATCTGCAAGGGAGAGCACATATGGGGTAAGCCCTAGGCAAGAGCTAGGAACATGCTAAATGCTTTATTGTGCTCATAGATCTGCAGAGGCAACCTCTGCCACGATATAAACAACACGTTATCAGGAACGGACAGGGGAATGGAGGAGGAATCCTCCTTGCAGCAATCCATTTCTTGCGTGCTTTCTAGCAGGTGAAGTAAACACCCATCAGCCATGACAACCTCAACTGCTCAAACTTCCCCAGAGGGAGCATTTTAAAGCATCAAAAGGATTTAAACCTGTCCAGCTGCTGCCGAGGCATAACTAATGGTTGCACAGTCAGCTCCAACTGCAGCTGATGAAGCCTTAACAGCAATCCTCTATTTGTCACACTCCCAGAATAGTTACAGATCCAGAGCAAGGCAGGCAGAGAAAGAGAAGATGAACAAACAGGGGAGCTGCTTACCAGGAAAAAATACATTTTCTTTAATCTGCACGGCATTTATTGTAGTCCCTCATAAAGCTACAGAGAAAGGCACACGAGATCCTCCTGAATCCTGTTTGTCTGGCAACAGGGCCACAGTGGCAGGGTCCTACTGGGAGGGAAATGGGGTGGTTCCCTCTCTGAGGGACGACAGGAGACCCTAGTTTGGCTGGTGGGTAACACACCTGCACTGGTTTTCTAAGGTGCAAAATGAACTTGATGATAGAGATGGTACTACTGGTGCTACATATCCCCGTGACAGAGATTTTGCCAAAAATGTACATCCTCCAAGAGGGCTGTAAAGAGGGTTTTCCATGAACATCTCTTTCAGCCACAGCCCTTTACCCAGAAGCTTTGCCAAAGCCAGCAGTGAAAGAGGCCCTTGGGCACCTGCAGGGGCTGGGACATGGATGTCCAGGTGCAGGAGGCAGAGGAGCTTTTTCCACCAAGAACAGGATGGCAGCTGTGGCATATCTGCCTCTGATAGGAGGGGTGCAGCAGGTGAGGCCAACCTGACTTCCTTAGAAATTGATTATTAGCCAACTTTGGACTGCTGTATGTCCTTCTGCCACATCTCTCCTCTGTGTCATTTGCAATCCAGGGCTTTTATACATGATCTGATATCAAAATGAAATTTACCCTAGAGTCATCCTGGAGTCACTGGGAAGAGAGTAGTGGTGTGGACAGGTCATCAGCATGTTAGACTTATGTGCTGCATAGCTGGAAAATGATGCTAGAGCTGATTGGGTTGGAAGGTTTGGGAACACCTCCCCAAAGGTTTGGGATTCCTGATTCTGTGCAAGAATCTTCAGAGAAATCCCAGATGCTCTTGGATTGAAGCAGCCCTTAGGCATCCTTTTTCCCCATGGGGAAATCTGTCGGTCTCCAACAGAGGGGATGGTCACCGCAAGCCCTGCAGCTGACCCTGCTCTGGCAGTAGTCACAACAGCTCACTGGGAACCTGCTACTCCTGTGACACTGGGGCAACGGGCTTCCCAATTAGAAACATTTGGGGCTCCTGCAGCTATCAGGAGAGCAGGTCCCTCTGACCAAGGGAATTGCCTAGCACAAGCAAAACTCATTTGCTTGTTTTCTGGATGACTGATAAGGCAACTTTCTGTTAATAGATCCAAAAGTGCAGAACATCCTGAGTCTCTCCACATGTTACTGGAAGTTCAGCATGGTCATCATCTGCCATAATGAACCTCCTGCTTGTTCAGGAAGTTACTGGTTTCTCTTTTTTAGGACACCTCATCTTTATCAGCCATTGCAAGGCTGTCCAGCATCCGTATCTCAAACTCTCTGTCTTCTCAGTACACACAGGGACCATCCTGTCTCACTGACTTTGCAGTTCCACTGCAGAGTGCAGAGACTAAGCTGGTAAAATCATAAGTGGCTTTCAGGATCAGCCCCTCCACTTCTGTGTGACCCTGACCCTGTAGCTTTGCCTAGTGGATGCTTTATTAATTCCTCCCCTGAGTTAATTCTGCAGACTCGTATCTGCCACCAGGACAGCAGGAAATTACTCAGTTAATTGTAAGGAGATGGGGGTAGGTGGAGCCAGTGTCCATGATAGTAAAATAATAAATTATTGTCT
>JAWLRI010000843.1:1608379-1637096 GCA_034781795.1 Crypturellus tataupa | reverse complement strand
CATGGTCATCATCTGCCATAATGAACCTCCTGCTTGTTCAGGAAGTTACTGGTTTCTCTTTTTTAGGACACCTCATCCTCATCAGTCATTGCAAGGCAGCATCCCTATCTCAAACTCTCTATCCTCCCAGTACACACAGGGACCATCCTGTCCCACTGGTTTTGCAATTCCACTGCAGAGTGCAGAGACTAAGCTGGTAAAATCATAAGTGACTTTCAGGATCAGTCCCTCCGCTTCTGTACGACCTGGGCCCTGCAGGTTTGCCTAGTGGATGCTTTATTAATTCCTCCCCTGAGTTAATTCTGCAGACTCGTATCTGCCACCAGGACAGCAGGTAATTACTCAGTTAATTGTAAGGAGATGGGGGTAGGTGGAGCCAGTGTCCATGATAGTAAAATAATAAATTATTGTCTCAGTAACACAGAGCCTTCCTTTGCATCCCTTCTAGCCCTTCACTTATGTGACTTTACCATGAAGTGATCAATGTCAGAGGGGTGGACAGGTCCATGCTCCCTTTGCCCAGCCCTTGCTGCCAGAACTGCTGTAAACAAAGGGAAATCAGTGCTGTGAGACAATCATAGTCCTTGACACATCTGTGGGGCTATGGGAATGGGGGGACTAATGGCAGAGCTATTCTCAGGAACACACAGGCTCAGGTCTATGGACAACCTGGGTGAACACCAGCTTCCATGAGTCATTTGCTTCAGATCTTGCTGAGTTCCTGCTCCTAGGCTCCTGTCACCTCACACTTGCGATTCCCCATCCAGAGTGAAGGTGTCCCATAAAACCTGTCATGATTTGGTATTTTCACAGCTTTCCTGGACTCTGAGCAGGAACTGCTTAAATAAACAACTGTTTTGCACTATGAATGTCTGTGGGAACCCCCCCCACCCCCGACAGTAATCTCATCTGTGCTCCTGCGCCTGGCTGTGCCCAGGAATTATCAGCACTGTTTTTATTTCCTGCTGTAGCTTTGTGACCCTGCTGGCATCATAAATGTATTTAAAGTGTAACCAAAACAATATAATTTCTCCATAAATGACCTTGTGAGGGAAATGATGCCAACGCTCTTCCAAAGGGGAGGCAAGGTTCACGATCCTCACAGGTAAGAACTTGCTGATTCTCTTCTGCTCAGACACAAAAATTGCCCCTTTGCCCTTCTGCTCAATGGCTGATGCAACCTCCTTGCAGGGTTGCCTCATGCTCCCATGGCCTTGGAAGACCAGCCTGAGCAAGAGGGGCTGTAGCTCCAAGAGCTCTCGTTGCTGCCCGTGCCCACGCCACGCTCAGTACTGCCAGGCTGGTACTGGTCTCTGCAGTCCATTTACTTTTATACTGACACCACCTAACCCTGAGGACCTGCAAGCAACTGGGCATATAACAGTCTTTAATCCATTTAAAAGAGCTTATGACCACAGCAAGAATTTTCTTTTTAAGAGCAGAAACAACAGGTTTCCTTTCCCACATGTTTTATGTGCAACAGTCACCTTTCACTGTGCTCCCCAAAACAGAGTTCCCTTCAGCTGGACATCTTTGATGCCTCATTTTATAGAAGAAGCCAGGGGAGTAGTCACTTACTGAATATGTAAAAAATAAAATATTTGTTTTTTCAGATGAAGTTCACTAAAGAAAAGTGCGTCTGACTGTGGCCATGATCTGGAAGGCTGTGTATTTGGAAGGTGGCACAGCTTACACCAGGTGCCAGGAAAACTGTGACCATTGCTAAGCATGGGTACGCGTGATCTACAACTTATGAAAAATGGCAGGTGATCTTAGAAACATTTTTTTTAACAAGAATCTATAATTTCATTGCTGAAAGTCATGCGAATCCCACCTGTGAATGCCAGCAGAGTGTCCTTAGCCACACAAACTGTTTGTGCTGCAAACAAACTCAGGGCAATTTTCTAAAACTTTGTTTTTATTTTTGTTTGTTCGTTTGTTTGGTTGGTTTTGAGGAAAGTGTTCTGCTGTTGCTTTTTTTTTTTTTCTGTGGCCCTGAGGCACGGTTAGGCACTATGCTGTAGAGTGTTTGGGAGCTGGATGAGTCTGTGTGAGCGACTCCCCACCCTGACTCCAAAATGAATGCTTGGGAGAGGTCAGCCCAAAATAAAGATAGTAAATGAGGAATGCACATGGGCAAGTGAGGGAATAAGCACGTGTTTTTTAACAACAGGCCTGGTGCCCTGCACTGCACAGCAAAGGCAGGGATTCTGCCTGCTGGGCCAACAGGCCATGGGACAGGCCCAGGCCTGCGCATGGCCAAGGGGAGGCCTCTGATGTCACCCGTCAGACTGACCTCCTCTCATCTCAATGCAAACAAGCTCAGACCACAACCACCCTGTTGCTGCACTTCTCAGGAGGCAGGTTAGTGGCCTTGGGACCCAGTTCTGCCTTGGGGTTTCTCCGCAGTGCAATTTCCAGGAAGCTGAAGAATGAGATATGTTTCCTACTGCCACCCCTTCCGTAATTCTTCTGATTTGGGCATTATTGCCTGCTTGAGCAACCAGGAGGAAGCCCCACATAACAGGGAGAGGGCCCAGGGCGAGAGCCCAGGGCCAGGGCCAGGACAGCGATGGGACAGAGCGGAGGAGAGGGAAGCGCAGCTCCAGGCTCCGCAGCGCAGCTCACTCATGCCCCCCAGTGACAAATGTTCGTGCAGAACAGAGAAGCAAACACCAGGCCGGGTGGCAGGAAATGATTTATCGTATATCATTTTCAAAGTGATGATCCACAAGGGGGGAGGAGAGGCAGGGGAGGGAGGCATGTTGTATAAAAGCTCCTTGTGAAGTCCCCTGTCGCTGCAGTCTCACTTTCCAAAAACCCACACAGAACCAGCAGGAAGGAGGCACCCGGCCTCTAGCAGCACTGGAGGCACCCAGGGAGAGGGCACATCCCTGCACTGCAGCAACAGGCAGGATCACCACAAAGACAGGCTCCACGTAGGCCCCCGGCACCCCTCAGCCCTGCCTGGACAGGGATTTTCCCACTGCTCTGCTGGCCAGCGACAGGAATCATCACATTGTGATTCCAGGAAGCAGAGCAGACCCTGTGGCTCTGAGGACAGGGATGGCCCAGCTCACACCATGGCTGTGAGTGCTGGACTCAAGTCCAGAGCAGGGCCGCTCAGCACACACTCAAGGGGCATTGGGGATGCCCCTTGGAGCAGCTTTTCAAGGTCAGGCCAGGAGAGGCATGAGTCCTTCAAGCTCAGGATCATCCGTCTATGCTGCAGCACCAGTCTGACACTGCTGTTATTTTCTGCCATTCTCTCATCTCCTTTCCTGTAACCTTCTCTTGTGCTCAGCACATCTCTTGGTCGCTTAGGCTTTTATCAAAGGGCCGTATTTCTCCTCTCAGACTTCACCATGAGACAATCAGACAAGGAATGTGCAAACCCAATGCAGAAAACCATGCTATGGCTCCTGTGGTCCCCAGTAAATTTCTCCCACCCTGATAGATATACGGAGCATTTTCATTCTGTTCTTTCATAATTCCAGTTCTTCACTTTGTGGCCTTCCATAAAGGAAAGGTGAACCTTGAATTTATGCCAGTTAGCCTCTGCACAAGAAGTCAAAAGCCATCTAAGCTTTTTATCTGACTGATCTTGAAATGCCTCTCAGTTTATTTACTTATCAGCAATCTTTCCTGAAGTCCACACCTTCCCCAAACCTTTTACCCAGTTCCTGCTTCTAGGAGTTCACACAAGACTTCTGTGCAAGTTCTGAATATCCTAAAGCTGCTCTGAAGTAAATACCAAGCCCATCCCTAAGAGAAACGATTCTTCGCATATGGGACTACAAAGATTCTTGGAAGTTCAGATCTTCTGGGTCCGGGGGAGCATCCTTTTTCTCCTTGCTCTCCTGCTGCACATGGTACCACCTCTCAGCAAACTTCACTGCATCGTGGACACTGTGAAAAGCCAACTGGCTGCCACAGTCTGTCTTACCAGCCCAGCCTCCCTCCTGGAGCAGGTGACGGATGGAAGGGTTGCAATTGGCCAAGAGTACCTGGACGCCAATATCCTTATAGTCACGATGCATCTCATTTAGCAAAGAGAAACCCACTGTATCTATGAACTGCATAGCCCCACAGTCAATGATTAGGGTGTGTATATCTATTGAAGGCAGACAGACATCTGCTGGAGATTTCTCAGACCTTTTCTTGTCAGCTTTCAGACAGTCAGGCCTCGGGCAGAAAAAGATCTTGTTTTTCCCTGTGTCAGCATTTTCCTGTGCTTCTGCCTTTTGATGCTTAGCAGACAGTAGAGCAGGGTTTACCCCAGTTTTCTGATAGAGAATAGTCTTGAAATAGTCCTTGTTAGCATAATAAAGAGATGACTCAAAACGAAATATCTTGATGTTGGCAATACTGATGAGTTGCTTGTAAGTGGATTGGTCCTCATAGATTTCTGAGTTACTGACCTTGCCCAGGAGCGTGGCCCTGGGTCTCTGAGTGCGGAAGATGATGCAGAGCAGAGCAAAGCAGACACCCACAAGGAGCCCAATCTCTGTAGTGATCAGAGTGGAAGCTAGCATGGTCATCCACCACACCAATGTGTCCACCTTGCTCAGCTGCCACATTCGGCGGGTTTCACAGAACTTCCTCAGGCCACCCCGCAAGTTGACAATGGTGACAACCCCCAGGATGGATGTCTGCAGTGAATAAAAGAGTGGAGCAATCCACAGCAGCACTAGCAGTAGCACTAAGGAGGTGACTAGGCCAGAGACCTGTGTCTGAGTCCCTGTGGATTCCTTCAGCAGAGTCTTAGTCAGGGCTGCAGAGCTGGCAAAGCAGTAGAAGAAAGAAGGGATCAGATTGCACATGCCAATGGCAACCATCTCTTGATTGGCACGGACAGTGTAGCCATGCTTTTTGCCAAAGATTTCTGCCAAGGAGACAGTCATGGCAAAGCCGATAATAGCAATGGGCAAAGCATCAACTGCTAGGCTGGAAAACAGTTTTGTATCTGGTAGGGTGGGTTTCCTGAAGCCAGTAGGGATATTTCCACAAACAGCAGACTTGTATCGTTTTTCAAAGTTGAAGTAGTATGATAGTACTGTAGCTACAATGACCACCAGCAGCTCTACAGGGAACGGTGCCTTCATCTTGTCTTTATACCTGTCATTGATCTCCTTGACAGGCACAATGATGGCCAAAGCAACCAGACTGGTCACCAGATCACAGATGTTGGTGTTCTGGATGTATCTGAAAAGATCAATCCATGTCAAGATGAAGGACCCCACTCCTTCGTGACGAGGGATTTTCAGTCCCAGAAGATACTTCATCTGGGAGGTGATAATGGTGAGGCTGGAGCCAGTCACAAAGCCACTGAGAAGAGGTTCTGAGAGGTAGACAGACACAAAGCCCAGCTGTAAAACCCCCAGCAGGATCTGAAAAGAAATTCATTAATACTTTTAACATCTGTGAGAAGGACTGAAAGAGGTAACCAGCAATTTATGTCAGTTGCTTCTACTTTTAACCTATCTGACTACTCTGTCCACTGAGCATTCTGTGGGAGAGAGGACTTTTTCTTAAGTAGTTAGTCTGGATTGCAGAAAATTTAAGAGAAAAAACTTTTCTGTATGTAGAAATGGCATACAAAAGAAACAAGGCTGCAGTTAACACTGAGAGTCCAAGGGCAGCTAAATCAAAGCAGTTTATGAGTATCACTTGGTGGCAAAAACAGTGTGATACAGTAAATTTTTGTTATCCTAGTGAAAGGAGCTGAAATTGCCTATTAACAGCTAGGCTCACAGTGGAGACATTTCCAGTGAGCATGGCTTTAGAGGAGTCCTTGCTAATGGCATAGTCCTCAGAGGACTTGCTGTAACTGGAGAGCAGCCCAGAACTACACCAGACATCAGCCCAGGTCCAGGACTGCAGTGGTGGGAAGGTGGTTCACAGTTTCCTTCCCTCCATTACCAAGTTGGATCCTAAGTGTATTTCAGACACAATTAAGGATCTGACCTATCATCTTGGAAAAGCAAAACCCCGAACACAGGTGTGTTTGCGGTTTTTTAAATCACTGCAGTTCAAGGGTGTCAGGGTCTAGTAATTTCAAGTATGAACAAATGGAATAGAGAGGAAACAGCATGGTATTGAATGTTTGTACCTGGTAAAGACCAACCAGAAAGCTTAAGGAAAGGGCCACTGTAATGGCGTAGCAACTTCTGTCACAGGCCTCTGTCCCGTTAGTGGAGAGGGTGGAATTCCCCATCAGCAATGAGCCAGCATTGTTGTCACTGTACCCTGCTAGCTGAAGGTGCCGGTTCACAGACTGCCCAATCATCAGGCACAGGACACCAAAGGAGCCGACGAAGTTATGGCGTGAAGTGGCCATAGCAAAGTAGATGATATTGCAGAAGAAGTTGGTATAGATTCCATAGATGGGATCCTGGTTCGCTAAGAGGGAATATGAGATGGACTGAGGAATGGCAACTATCCCCACCAGCAGCCCAGATATGACATCCCCAAGCAACTGTGTCTTGACATTATAACGTGGAAGCCAATCTAATACTGGAAACAGGTGACAGAAGAAGGCAACGATAGTCTGAGGGTTGCATAGGCAGACCTCTCTGGCTTTCTTTAGGATGAGATCCTGGGTGCTGAGGTCCACAGGCTCATGCTCCTCCAACGTGATGTGTATAAAATGGACAGGAGACTCTTCAGGCGTGAGAGAGCTCTGTGCATCTTTGCTCTGTCCTGACTTCTGACTTGATGTGTCCTCCATAGCAGCTGGAGATCTAAGAAAGACAGGAGAGCAGGCATGCCCATGAAGTGTTGCATTCAAGTACATAATGTGCTTTGCTTAGCTCCAAGGCCCATGCAGACTGCATAGATAAGTAGAGGAAGGCAAATATCCTCAGACAACTCAAGTCTTCCTGCCATGCCAATTGATTTGTCCATTATCATTATGGACCTGATTAGCTACTGTCCTGAATGACTGTTGTTTATACTGAACTCAGACTGCCATAGATGCATTGGGGACAGATCTACAGAGATCCTCTTGACTTCAGGAGGACAGCAGACCCTTCTGAGATCAGAAAATATTACTTCACTGAAACTAAAACTTCTTGAGAAACTCTACATGTCTTGGTGACACTTGCACTTAGATAAGAGCTATTAGGAATGATGAAATATTCCATGCAGTGTTCTAGGAATGTAGAATGTAGGTAAAGAAGGAAGCTACTTACAAATTAATTTTTCATTTGAAGTTTTGAAATAGATATTAAAACCAGCAGGCTGTAAAGAAAGGTTTTCAACTGAGCCTAACCATTTCCCTTCTATTCCCTTCGTCCCACTATAAATTGAAAAAGGAAAATCAAAGTGTTTTTTGTTTTGCTTCAAAACCAATTTAATTTTGAAATCACAGAGTTTTTCTCCAGAAAAAGGGAGATCCAGTTTCCACATTCTTTGATACTTTGTGTCTCTGTGTTGGCCTGTCACTGCTAAATCAGAACTGGATTCTGCTGGTATCACTTCTTAATAATGGTATTGACAAATGACCTTGGCAATGTTGACATCTTTGTGGTATTAATTATTTGCACTGTAACTATTAGTTTTTTTACAGGACTGAGCTATCTTGATTGAATAATGATTTTTTGTGACAAGGACAGAAATGCAGAATGTATGACAATGTTATGAATCATGGCATACTAGTGAAATGATAGAGGACTAGGAACAATTTCAAGAAGACTTAAGTATTTTCTGAATGCTGCCAGGCAACCAGCTGCTCTTTCAATGACTCTGTCTTATTGACCAGAAATGATCGAAACCATTCACTAAACATAAAATCATGTTGCCTTTGGAGATTCCTTTGAAAGCTCACCAAATCATATTTTCACGCTTTCTCAAAGACCATCCCATTCTAGAGCTGCCCTAAACAATTGAGCCTGAAAACAATCCCCTGTAGTTACCAACTGTGATTTGATGTCTCTGACTCCTGGGAAATTATCAGGAAAGACACTTGCTCTGGAAAGCATGGAGTAGGCAAGAAAAAAAGAATTATGTTGCTGTCTTGCTTCAAACAGATTCAAGGCTGATATTTATAGAATGAATGCATGCTTTTTTTTTTTTTTTCAATCTGATTAAATAACATGTATACTTCCCAGGCTACTCCAAATTTTCCAGTCTAAATGAAATTGGCACAAAACAGCTTTCTGTCAAAACCAAACACTATCCAAAGAGAAATATTCAATGTCTCCTGAAGGAGCCCCAGCCTGGCTGCAGTTTGGAAAGGAAACCAGCATAATGTGAAATCCCTTTCCCTCACCTAACATTGCTGGTCCCAGCCCAGAGCTCTTACCTCTGACTGCATGGAGCAGAGGAGGATACACTGTGCGCCTTCTTTGAGTCCCTCAGAAACTGTTTGGAGCTTCTCACCTGCTGACAAACCTGTCTCCTCAACGTACATCGAGAAGAGAAAGCGTGAGATGAACAATTGCAAACCTGCTTCCTTTGCAATCCTTCTGGATCATATGTTGCTTCTCTCTGGAGAGAACTGTATTATCCAGCCAAACAATTGACCCTTTTATCTTGCTCCAGCTGATGGAAACAGTGCAAACAGCCGAACATGGCTGTATTTTGAAAACAAACATCATTCTGAGAAGGTATTTTTGATGAAAACTTGTTCTGTCCATTAAGAATGACCGAAGGAATTCAGATAAGTGCTCCTATCAGATAACAGTATTGCTGGTAGCTGGAGATGTGTTTGCTAAACAAGGGGAACGAGGCTCAAAAATCTTCCTGCGTGCGATAACTGCAGCACTCCTCTCTGAGCCAAGTCCTCGGCCGAGTCCTACTGCACTTTTCCGCTCATAGATTTTGATCTACCCTGGACAAGACTTTGTCTAAATTGTTCCAAAAGTGCTTTTCTTTCCTGGTAACTTTCCTATCAGTCTGTTCCTACCAGACACCTCTGCACTATCCAGACTACTCACTTTCCTGCATATAACATAGCTGCACAGAGGCACAATGTGGAGTAAGGAGAGATGACATTTTCACAAGTCTGATTCAGATGCTGGGGAGACACTTAGAAAAGAGGAGGGGGGAGATATGCCTCTTAAGTTGCATTTATCTCATCAGTGGAAGAACATCTCAGTAATTAGAAGCAAATGAAAGAGAAACATCAACGCTCTCTGGAAGCAGGAAAAAAAATGAGAATATGTCACAGGGAAGACAGGTGCTCAGTGTATTTATTGATTTATACTAGACTCTTGCTCTGCCATTTCTCTATAGTGCATATCTTCTCAGGATTGTCTGCTGATAGTTCCTCTTTCCATACCCTTCTTTCCCTAGTAGACTAGCTCTTTCCTTAGCCTTTAATTCCTAATATCCTTTTCATATACTTTATATTTCTTGCTAGTCATACCTCATTTTGTATCTTGGCCTGTCTGATGTTGTCTCTATTTGCTAATTCTCCTTTCCATCTTCTTCCTTAGTCAGTGAACTTCCACTTTCTCCTTGAAAATTCAGTCACTGAGTAACTGGTGGTTAAGCAAGGCTGGTCTTTTAAGTCTATTTGCTTTCTGGGATGAAACATACCCCGGCACAATTTATTCTTCAATTTTCAATCTTATTTAGGAAATAGTCATTTTCAATTCTGTGTCTCCAATTTTATCAGCCAGTGTATTCAGCCTTATTATCCATCATGAAAATGAGACTTGTACTCTTTCCATTTGAGACAATATCTAGACTATCCTCAATTTTGTAGTGGATTTTTTTGTTTGTTATGATTTATTCTACCACTCAGCATAGCTGGTAAGTCTTCATTTCATCTCTCACAGGCATAACTTTCTTTGCTGATCATTTTTTTTCCATTGCTTGTAATCTTTTGTTTCCTGTCATCCTTTGTTAAAGTGAATATCCTTCTAAGTAAGCCTAAAGCCTTCATTACATGATCTATTTCCTTTCTTGGTAGCAAGTTTCCAGTTATTTTTGTATCCTCAAGTTTAAAATACGACAGTTTTCCAAACTTGCCCTGCAATTAAGTCTTGGGTGCTTTGATCTTGCTGATTTCACTGTGTCAATAGGTTCTCAACACTGACCTCCTTGAAACTGAAGGCCTTCCTTCTAAAACAACTTTTGCTTGGTCTTCTTCACAGTGGAAATATAGCCAGTGGGCACTGAGATCATCTTATATTCTCTACCCTGACAGCAAGGATATAACAATATACTTCCTTGCCCTGAATACTGTGCACGTCTCTGAAATCACTTACCCTGCATGAGGTGAGGTGAGTGGTATAAACTCAAAACATTTTACATTAGCTCTAGAAAATATACAACAGACAAGTTTAAAAAAAGCAACCTACAACAGAACTTTAAGTGACCTCGAGCTGGCTATGAGTGCAATGGCTTCCAAACACAAGGTCACTGTAGCTAAAAAAGTAAAATTAAATGTTTGTTTTCAAAAGCATTTTTTAAGGTTGGTCTTTATTGCCATCATAAACTCACTTAACTGTTTAACTCTGTTTTGGGAAAGGTCGGGTGTTGGTGAGCATTAACTTGAACAATGGAAGTGCAGACAAGACACCGCTGTTTTTAAGAGAGGCAGAAAGCACAAAACCCTGAAATCAGTACGAGGGCAATGTAACATCAATCTATGCAGCAGCCATTGCAATCACCTAAAAATAACACATGAAAATCGAAGTTCTAAGTCTGATGAAAATGGAGTAGTAGTAGACTCTTCATTCTTTCAGTGAGTTGGTGACACGTTATCCTGTTCTGCAGTAGAAAAAGTTATGATGAAACTGACTGGGTTGACATTTGTTTTTGGCCTTATCTACCTAGGCTTGTTGCAATGGATAAACATAATGAGTTCATTTCCGTGCTGCTGTGTCAATGAGTAGCTTGTGTTCAATGGGACTAGCTGGCATCTTAGTAAATATAGTAGTATTTTTTGGAGCACTGCACTACACAAAAAGTTTTTGTTTGATTTAAAGCTTATGAATACACTTAGGACTATGTGGCTCCTGGAAGCCTTTCAAGTCGCATCCTGCATGCCTTGGCTCCATACACGGCCCAGCCTCCTCCGTACATGAGTGTACCTCCTACTCCAGGGTTATTTAAATAACACACCATCTCTTTTTAAAAAATGTCAAGAAGGCTAGGTAATGGTGCCAGACATCTGTGAGAGCTGCTTTTCCTTCCCCTCTTGGATTTCAGATTGTCATTTTGAGTGGCTGCTGGTTCAGTTGCACTTGGAAAGAATTGTCCAGACATCAACATCTGCAAAGCATCATTTTTTTTCTAGAGAAAAAAAAAGAAAAGAAGACAACCCCACAGTTGTTCCCATTGCTGAGATGGTAAACTGCAGCAAAAATGCCTGAAGACAAAAGAGCTGGACAGAGCCTTTCCTAGGCTCCTCTCTCTTGAAAAAAATTTACCCACATTTTTATAAGAGGACATCAGAAAACTTGAAAACCCTACATTCAGTCATTCCAGACAGTAAAACAGCTTTTCCAGCCTCCTGCTATTTTGTAGGGCAGTTCATGATAATGTGCAGGGTGTCACAGCACAGAATGCAAAGCAAAGATAAATGCTCGCTGGACATAAACACTGCAGGGCCAAAACCATCACTCTCCCTTTGACTGCACCTGTCAGTGCAGTCACTGTGCTTTAAAGGCTGGGAAGAACCAACAAAACCTGCAAATAAATAACCCTAAAGAGCATCTGTTCCAACTGCTGCTTATTCCCAATACTGGGCCATGAAGACAGATGCACAGGGAATATTTTTTAGTGTTTTCAAAGATATAAGATGGAGTATGTATACTTGGAAAGGGAGTCAGCATAGGAATAGAAGATCTACACAGATGTGGAGTGGCTGAGGAGGTGCTACATGCCACAGCAACCGAGGACAGGCCATTTGGAGTCACCCTGCAAATATTCTGCTGCCAGCCCCAGCACAGCCCACACTTAGAAGACAGAAGACAGCCTGAGTACTTCAAAGTACATCAGCCTGAGGATTTGGGGAACATTTTCTATTTGTAAAGGAGTGACAGTGATTCCTTGCTAACTTTTGCAGGGAATTGTTGTTTTCATGCTTTTCCCACATGACAAATGTTCAGTGCTCATGATCCATTTTGAATTATCAGGCGAACAATTTAAAATTCTATAATGGCTCTGAAAATGGATTAAATTGATTCCAGATGAATTACAATGGACTGAAAATGGGGAGATGCATTTTTGTTTTATACTGATTGGCGTTCGGCCCGGGCTGCTTTGCATCATTTCAGGCTTCGCTTCCTCGCATTGCGTCTGAGGCTGCGCTGACTGGATGCTGCTTCCCCCTGCAGCTGTTGGCTGCCTGATCAGGTCACCCTCTTTGCAGTTAACACGGCTTTCTCCCCGTCACAGCAGCCACAGAGTTGGGCAGAGGTGTCTGGCTGGCTCCCAAGCTGGCTAAGAAACAGAAATGGTTCAGCCATTCAGCTGCAGCTAATCGCACACCAAGGCAGAAGGGCATCGACTGTGGAGAGAGACCCCAAAGAGGTCACGGCTTAATGTTTCGTGAAAGCAAAATGCTCCAGCAGATAGTAAAGAAGCCAAGGAGAGAAACTGGAATGATGACACTTCTCCAACTACCTGCCCTGTGGCAAGATTGTATCTGCTATTAAGTTTCAAAGTCTTTCCCACACTATATAAATTCTGTAGAACCTCTTGCGACAGGATGTGTGGGAATCAGATGGTTTGTGAGAAGGGATTAAGTAGCTTCACAAAGTGCTGGTGTTTGTTTGCGTGCTCAGGAAGGTTCCAGCCTGCTGCTTGCCAGGAGCTGGGAGGTTTGCAAGGAGCAGGTCCCCTCCCCATGCCTTGGCCAGGCAGGTCCCAGCCGGGCCAGGCTGGTGCGTCTGACCTTGCACAGGAGAGAATTGCAGCTGCCTGCAGATAAGACAAGATCTTGAGTGGCACCAATGAGCGGTGCTACTGGTTGAAACTCCATCATCTCAGCTGTCTCTTAGTGGTAATCAGAGTTAACTCTGCTAAAGGGAAAGGCTGTGCTGTGCTTTTCATGAGAGCAGAAAGATCCAGCTGGCATCATTTGTAATTGAATGCTCCTGTCACTCTGCTGGCACCAACACAGGAATTAGAGAGTGTGCTGTAAGGTCTCCTAAGGTAAAAGGCATCTGCACTTAAAAGCTGAGTCATGCTGGATCAAGAAAATCTCTTGTGTATCCCAAGGGCATGAAAGCATAGATAACACAGTAAGTGCCCAGAATTGCACCCAGAGCTGGTCTATTTTTTGCTCTGCCTCTTGCTGATCAAGACCGATCAAGTCATTTAACCTGCTATGTCCCAATTTCCATATCTGCAAAATGGAAATAACACTGAAATACTTTGCAGCAGTTCTGTAAGGCTGAATATGTAATAGCATGTGCTGTGAGCACCTATGTTTGAAAGTGCAGGCAACGCGATGGTGTCCCCTGGTCCCAGCTTGCAACTGGGGACTCTGAAGTGGGCCCGCAGGAGGAAGGGGGCTGCCCTTTGGGCACCGTGGTGTCACCATGTCTTCTTACTGACTGCCTCTGTTCATGGGACAAAAGGCAGCCTAGTTCTAGGCAGCACGAAAGTGAGAATAGGGCAGTCAGTGCCCTGCTTCGTGTTTGCAGGAAATCTCTGTACGCGCCTTCATGTGCATCAAACACCATGCTGGAGAACATTAGGGGCTATCTCAGCAAAGCAGAATGCAGATGTCAAAAAACAAAACAAACCAAGCAAGCAAACAACAAAATACAAGAACTAAGGACTTACTGTTCAAATATGCATTTTTGTTGTTGTTTTTTAATTTACACACTGGCAGTATCTTCTAAGGTTTCAAGCTTATGTCCAAAACCAGAAAAGAAAAACAGAAATATCATCTTTTATTGGTGGCAAAAGAAATCACAAAGATTTTACCACATTTAATAGAAAATTCTTGTACTAACAAATCCTCTACAATGACAATAAGGCACATTAGCATTTAAAAGCAACAACTGGTAGAGATTTAACATACGGAGATGCTGTAAAGGCAAGGTGACAGTATGTGGAGAATATACTCCATACTTTTGTTTTTATGGTAGGAATTAATTGGAAGGCTGACAAAACATCTCTCGCGTCAGAAACTTCCGATCTGTTCACGCAGCACTCTGCGGAGCTGATGGTTGAGCAATGCAGCTTTTCTCATCCCCTCCACAAGGCAAAGTCTGTTAACAAACACAGTTGCAGCACAGAGAGAACTCACGGAGTGAAGCAGCTTTCCCATCACTCTGAATTCCACCTTTGACTTGCAGGAAATATCACACCCCATTGGATCCATTACATTTGTAATAGCCATAGTAAGAAAACAAAGTGACTTTTTGAATATACTATACAAGCTTTCCAAATGTCATTCAAATGAACTGCTTTGCAAGTGTGTTCAGTCAGCCTACCAATATGATCCATTCCACTTCTGAGGTTCTGTTTGCTGTTTCCTGATTTTCCAGCTTGAAAAGTCTACCCTATGCAAAATTTGCCCTTTTTTTCTGCAAAATAATGTCCCAAATATTACTTTCTAATTATTTAGAATTTAAAATACTTCAAAAATCATATCCCAAACATACCAAGACACCAGAGATGACAATGAGTGACTCAGGAGACTGATGAACTAAAATCATTTACTTCCCATGAGAAGTTTCAAGTGCAAGGGAAGCTTTCCAAAAGTGAAGCTTTACCTCTTTAACCACGTTTCAGCTGCATTTTAGATACACATTAAAATTTTCTTTCAAAAGTCAAAGATTAGACAGTGAAATCTTTATTCTCCTATCTTATTGCGGACTCCTGAAATGAATCTGGAACTCAGCTAAGAATTAAGTGCTTGCAGAGATGGATAGATCTGGAGTTCAAATACTTTTGGCAGAAAATTTCCTCTTAGAGATCTGACTCACCATCAGATGCTGCAATAGTTTGAATATTTGTGCATTAGGAAAACATCAGCATACCTTAGGTAACACCATCTTTAGGAAATAAAACAGAAAGGCAGTAATCATACTATGTACTACATATATATATATATAATATAGGCTACATTACCTAACCAGAGGCCTCAGTTCTAGCACTGTAAAAATCTTAAAAAAATAAAGCAAGACTTAAAAATGTGTTCTACTTCAGGTGGAATTTGATTAGAATAGAAAAGATCGGGCAGCTTTTTACCCGAGCAGTTAATCATAGAAGGCCTTACAAACTGCATAACCAAGTGCAAGTAATAATTGGATCTTAACAAGTTTATTCACAGTGCAAAGGCACAGCGCATTGCCTGTACTAAAGGCATTGTCCCTCTTAACTATGCCAGCATAGTAAAAACACAAAACCCTTCTAGCGTGGACAATTATATCAACAGAAAAATCTTACATTGGTACCCTAGATTGAGATTCAGCAAAGCTATACAAATAAAAAGCCCTTTACATTGCACTAGCAATAGATGGCTCCTATCTGCACCCCAGCTTAATTAGTATAATTATGTTAGTAAAAAAAAAAAAAATGTTGATCACAGTCATTGAATCATTTTTTCAAAGAGTGTGTGTTGGGGGAACACACAGAAGAAAATACCTGCTATTTGCCTGAATAAATAGGCAAATCACTACCAGGATTTCTTCTTGCTTCAGTTCCTATGTTCGTCTTCTATCCCAGGGCTTTCCTGCTGGCCAGCCAGGCCCCCGTGACAGCACGGAGGGACTGAGGCCCAGCAGAGAGCCCAGGTGAGCTCCGTGGCTCCGCGCAAGGCCAGTCTGGGAGCTGCTGCACAGGTCTGGAAATGGACATCCCCCTGGAAATGCAGGGATGACTCAGCTCCACTCTACTTAAAAAACTCTTAGCACCAACAGAACTAGTGCTCACGGCAGAGGACTAAGCATGGTTGGGAACAGGGAGTTAGACAGCCCTTGTGTGGAAGTCAAGGAGATGTGCAGTTTGGCTGGTTTTCTCAAGTAAGATTTGGCCACAGAAAGCCCGGCCCACACCATGGAAGGCTGCACACAATGGAGATCAAGGATGCAACACAGACACGAGTTCAGAGCTCCTCAGCACATGCTGTGGGAGGCTGCGGGTATCAACTGACCTAAAACCCCAGTGCCGCAGCCAGGACGCTCTCATGGATGCGCTATCTTCACTCTGCACCTCAGACCCATTAGCAGTGGCTTTTGGCACAAGTCAGCAGAAGTTGGTACAGATGCAGGAACTGCTGGTTACTTTTCTCGAGGGAGCACAGGATCTGCGTGTTCACTGCTGTGGCCAGATGGGGAAGGAGTGCAGAAGTAATGCAAGTTCTTCCATCCAGAATAAGAGCGCCAAGTGCAGAATCAGACGAAATCATACACAAACAAATAAGCATCAAAACAGAAATCCTTTCTATACATAGCATCAAACACTGACTCATACAGCAGCACCAAACAGGAACTAGGTACCCGTAGAAACTCTTTATGGAAAAGGCACAGAACCGTGTATTTGTAGTGTCCTTGTAATAGAGACATCTATATTTTTTTGCCTGGAAGACATTGCTTGTCCCTCTTCCCAAATCCCTGCATATTCATGTACTTTGCTTAAGCTCCAGGGCCTGCCTTTGACAGGAGAGCTTATACACACAGGTACCTCCCTTGCCAGCTGCCAAAAGTGCCCTTCTCCCAGCCTCACAACCCAGAGTGGTTGGTTATTCTTTGTTAAGAAGCTTTACCTTTTACTAGATTTGGCATCAAAACTGAGTGACAGGTCACAGATAATAGCACTACATAAAAGGCAATGATTCTTCTGTTTACAGTCAATTATATACAATGTTAGTTATAGTAAAACACAGAAGCAAGTGTCAAAGTGGGTGAAGACTTACATCACGCAGCATATTAGAGAATAATAGATGGAGCTGCAATGATTTACAAGGAAATCAGGATCACTAAATAGCAGAAAAGTGAGGTTTACAATATCATTATAAACTCCCAAATAAGTACCGTGTACATCACTGTAGTTCATTTCCCTGTTCAACAAAGTGTACTGAAAATTATTTCAGTGTGAAAACATTCACACAAGTCAATCATTTATTAATGCAATTGCCACATTAAGGGCAATTGAAACTACTATATATAGCAGCAATAAAAGTAAAAAGTGTGATTGACATTTGGCAAGAGTATAACTGAGACTGAGTATTCATTTCCATAATGTTGTGTTGTTATCATTAATGAATGTACTAATGATCTCTTAATTCCTCATTTAGACTGATGTGAAATTGGATTATTTCTAAAGAGTCAATAAAACATATTCCAGAGAGTATGCTTCCTACCAACAGATTTAAACTTGCTTAGATTCCTGCGTCTCATAAAAAAATAGTGCAGGGCCTATGAGGAAGAAGGCTGAAAAAACACTATTTTAAGAGCATGATAAACTTGAATCTTTAGTTAATGCCAAAGGACTAGTCTGCTGAATAATCCAGCAACTGTTATTTATTTCTGCTCCCTTCAACCTGAGGTTCAGTGCTATAATACAGAGCATAAGCTATGACTTCTGGATATTACACTAAGTAGAAACATAAAAAGTTGGTCTTTTGGTTGGCTGACTGCTTTTACTGTTGCATTTTAATCGGTCTTTTTTGTGCTTTGTTTGAAATGGAATTCAGAAGATAAATTGCCATTAGTGACTGTGCAAACAGCACAGTGGCCAAGTAAGATGTGCTCTAGATAAACATAAATCATTACCACGTATATTTTAACTGTAATCTAAATTAATTAATATCCAATTCACGACTGTTGTATAGTGCTTTTATGCAAATACCCAAAAGCTATAAGCAAGCATCCTGTCAGTTGTGGAAAGCAGGTGCCTCCTGGAATTAACATTGCTAACTCTACCTTCATACTCTGCATTTGAAAAAAATGGTGTTTGATAAATAATTACTGTTTCTGCTTAGAATGTGGCTGCACAAGCTCACAGAGCAAAGAATCTTCTGCTGAGCAATGTGGAAAGAGTGCTGGAAAAACAAAAGTCAAAAGGAAAAGAATCAGCCCAGGCAATTCTATCCTACTTCTGTACACTCTGCTGATCTGCCTGGGAAGGCTCCTGGTCCTCCAGATCAGCTCCTCACTCTCACACTCCCTCTCAGCTCCCTATGGCTGAGCCGTGACTGAGGGGTTGAGAACAGCCGGCAAGGGGGTGAGAAACTGCATCCAGCACCACTCTGCTCTCCTGAAAATTACCACTGCTAAAATTAGCATATCAATGATACACAAGTTCTTACTTAAAATTTAAATTCTCGTGATGCCTTTTGGCACTGTGAACAAACCATGTGGAAAGGCGATTCCACCAGGCCCTGGCACTGAACACACGTGCAGCTATCTGCCTTGCTTTCCTGCTGCCACCAGCAGGGCACAGGTGACCAGGCAGCCACCTGAGGGTTCCCAAGGCAGGAGCACACAGTGCTCCACGCTGCCAAAGTCCCTCTATTGACACTGGCCCAGGGGCGCTGAATGGGAATCAAACACAAAACAAACTGGGCAAGGACTAAAATCCTGCTATCTACTATTCACTCCCTGCGCAGGCATGCTTAAACACACTGGCTGCTTTTGTATGGCTTAGGTTAATCCACTTCCATAACGCTAAACCGGTAATTACAATTAGACAAACTGCATTAGCACAGAATAAAAAGTTGGCATGGGAAGTTACTGCAGAAAGGGAAAAAAAAAAATCAGTGGTGGCTATTTTGGATTCATTTCCTTGTGCAAACATGCCTTCAGGCTGAGAAAGAAAAATATTTAGGTTTCTGAATGCTGTGTGGAAGTCTCAACTTTTCTCTGGTATTTGGAGATCTGTCACTTCCTCTTGCAAAGTGACAACATAGTTGACATAACTGAGGAAGTCTCAGTTATCTTCTTAGTATTTGCTATAGTCACCCTCCCTGCCACTCAGTATTTCTTCTGTTTCCTTCTATTTTGCCCTAGAATATGTAGTAATTTCATACAAACATATAAAGATGCCAACTCCTGGTATTCATCTTTTTGCTATTTATTGCTCTTCCTGAGGTCCTAACTCTGAAGGTGAAGTCATGCATGACAATTTCAGCTTTCATAGAAAGTAGTGAAAAGCTACTAGTCCTAGCAGGGAAAAAACAACACAACAAAAAAACAACTCCCCAGATACACTTCAATTTAGAAAATGTGTCAGGACACACCTTTTTTTTTTTTTTTTTTTTTCCCTTTTAATTCTTCATTGCCTTGAAGAATTGGCAATTTGGACTGTAAATTTCTCTGGGAGAAATATCATCTTCCAAGCACATACTGTGAGCAATGCATAGCTAGTACTAAGCAAAAAATATTGGCCCTTCACTTCTGCCTTCATAATTGTATGCTATTGCCATTAGAAAATAAAACCTAATCTATGCTTGTACTTTAACAGGAAAAACAGGCATTCTTCGTTGTTCTGGATAATTTAAAATCAAGGTAGTAAATTTTATTCACATTAATATGGTGAAACAACTTTCAGTTGAAGAATTTTCTCCGCCTCTTTCTAATGCCTGTATTTCTTGGCCTGTCCATCTCCATCACATAAAGCCTATGCCCAGGCATGTGTAAAGGCTCTATATTCAATGACACTTGTATTCAACAACACATGAAATCTGTGGAACATTGATAAATTCAGAGAAAGGCTGGACAGTGTATTAGGCCCTTTTCATTTTGATGAGATGCTAAATATTAGGAAAACAAATGACTAACCATGAAGCAGACTTCTAAATCATCTCTGAATAAAAATCAGTCCAGATTATCCAAAGGGATTCAAGCTAAAGAGGCAAACTTTCCTGGCATTTAAAAACCCATACAAAAATTAGATAAGCACACTTCCCTGGGCCTTACTGTTAGAAGATCAAGTATCTGGAGGTGATATCCAGTCACAAGCTATTCTTATAAATAAACTAACTAATCACTCCAGAGCAAACGGTCCCTGTCAGTCATTCCTTTGACAATATGCAGGTGTCATCACATGGGAGCATATCAACAGGACTAGGAACAGGAAAGGGACGGCCACGTATCATTCAGCCTGGAAAGAAGGGCAGTTTCAAGAACAAGTTCCTTGTAGAAAGTCAGAGTTGTGACAAAGACCTCAGTCTTGATGATCTAATCTCAGGGGGCAGCTGGGACATGGAAAGTTCAAGAGAAGAGAAATGAGATGAGAAACAAGATGAGAAAAGAAATGAGATGAGAATTGACATCCACAACTATATGTGTAAACTCTTAGGTTGGCAGATAGACCACGATCAAGTTAAGAATCTCCTTCATTTAGGACCACTTAGTAAATCTTTGGTCAGGCAAATGAAAGCATCAGAATACACTGGTACCAATACATTAATAACCACCCTGCCTCTCTTTATCTATCTGAGTGCATGTAAAAGGCACATATAAATATCCCAACCCACACCCATTGCGTGGGGCGGCCTGTTCATGATTGCTGCCATCCACCAACTAGTTTTTAGAAGCACAGCTCCTGTTGTGCTCCTGTGCACCCAGTGCAAAGTCCACAGCCTGGTGTACGCTGTGGAAGAGAAGGTGGTCCTCCCCTTCCTTAAAGAATTCTCCCCGGATCAGGGAACTCCTCACAGAAGGGTTGCACTGGGCCAGTAGCACCTGGACCTCTATCTCTTTGTAGTCCTTGCAGACCTCTTTGAGCGCCCGTATTCCTGCCGTGTCCAGGAACTGCATCGCACAGCAGTCGATCACTATTGTGTGAAACCCCAGGGGTTCAGAGACAAGTTCCACTGAGATGCTGGTCAGTTTGCCACCAGAATTCACCCCTTTCTCTCTAAGCATTCTTTTTGCAGCCTTTTTCTTTGCCGCCTTCACCCAGACTGGATTTACTCCAGTCTGCTTGTACAAGGTGGATTTAAAGCATTCTTTGTTGATGTAGTACAGGGGCGCTTCAAAACGGAACACCACGATGCCTGGCTTGGTTTGCAGGTTCTTGTAAGCAGACAGGGATTCGTATGTCTCAGACTCTGCCACCCAGCCAAGCAGCGGTGCCTCTGGTCTCTGAGTTCGAAAAATGACACAGAGCATTGAGAAGCAAACGCCAACCAAAAGACCAATCTCAGTACTGATGAGTGCCGAGGATGCCATCGTAACGAGCCAGATCACTGTGTCCACTTTGCTCAAATGCCACATTTTGGGCAGGTCCTTGAACTTCCGCAGGGCTCCTCTGAGGTTTACAATGGTTATGACAGCAAGGACACATTTCTGAAGGGAATAAAACAAAGGTGCAATCACAAGAAGGACTAATAGGATGACCAAAGCAGTCAACAGGCCAGATACCTGTGTCCTACAACCTGTGGACTCTTTGACAAGAGTCTTGGCAAGAGCTGCACTTGTGGTAAAGCAATGGAAGAAAGAGGGAATTATGTTGCAGAAGCCAATGGCATACATCTCTTGATTGGCCTTCACAGTGTAACCATGCTTCTTGGCAAACATCTCCGAGAGGGAGACAGTGATGGCAAAGCCAATAATAGCTATGGGGAGAGCATCCAAAGCCACATTAGGAATTAGGTTCCAGTCTGGAGGACGAGGAGGGAGAAATCCTGTTGGGATGTGTCCAGCAACACTTGAGCCATAAGTCTCTCTTAGCTTCCCAAAGTGAGATGCCAAAGTAGCTACAACAATCACAGCTAATTCAACTGGTATTGGAGCCTTGAGCCTGGACTTAAAGTGTTCGTTAAGCTCTTTGGTTGGGATGAGAACAAGAAAGCATAAGAGGCTGGTGATGAGATCACAGAAGTTGGTCTTGTGTATGTTTCTGAAGATGCTTATCCACGTGGTTACAAAGGAGCCAATGCCACTGCTCCGGGGAATGTCTAGGCCCAGGAGATACTTGGCTTGGGAGGTTAGGATGGTAAAGGAGGCACCTGTGACAAATCCACTGAGCAGTGAATCGGAGAGGTACACTGAGACAAAGCCCACTTGAAAGAAACCCATGGCCACCTGAAAGGAATCAATCACACACAATGGATTACAATACAAATCTTACAGATGTCATCACTGTGAGGCTCTAATAGAGGTAGCGTAAAAAAATGCATTAGGTCTTTTGCTCTGAGCAGTGAAAAAGCTCCAGCTTCCAGCTGTTACTGACTCATCAGACTCAAATGTGTTTCTAATACAGAGCAGGCCTTTTAAAAGGTCCTCACACTCTGAACTAGTATTTACAGTTTGCTCATTGGTTCAACTGTAAATAACAGCTCCTAGTTACTGTAACTGGCAAAATATATATATAACTAAATTTAACTGAATATAACTGAAATTACTCACTCACAGTACAAGACAAAGTCCTAAGTGGATCGAAAAATAGTGTTTTAAAAGTATCACAGGTGTGTTTCCGTTTCTTCTCCTCTACAATCCAAATAAATATCACTACGAATGCCTCTGTAGAAACAAATGAATGTGAACTGCTGAACTGAAATACCACAGTCCTGCCATACCGTTAAAATTAAATCCCTCCTGGTTAATGCATGACACTCTAAAAACATAGATGCCTACTTTAATTTCAGTAAACAGCTGAATTCTGAGTGAATTCTGGGAAGTAAACACAGAAAGAGGAAAATATTTAACAATATTGCAATATGGTAATAATGAACATGTTTATTTCAAACGTATTTTATTACCTCAATAGTTTCCTATTCAAACGATAGCTTTTTTTCTCTCTTTGAGTGGGCACACAGCCAAGCTTTACAAGTGCAATGCAAGAATGCCAGATAAAAAGAAATTGGAGGTAGTATTGCAGTTCAGATTATTTTTTTGATAAGAGAAATGTCAGATCACTAAAGTCAGGAACTGAAAGTTGACACAGCACAATTTACACCCATCCAATTCAGTCCTTATATAAGGCAATTAAAAAAAAAAAAAAGGTTTTGTGACAGAGTTAGGGGGATATATAATAGGAGCCGCAACTGTTCTCTAGCAATGCTCCATTATGGTCCTTATGGTCCATAACATATTAACAAGCCTATAATGTTACTAAAAGCTGTGCAATGCTCCTGTATGCACGTTCTGCAAGTCTGAGTAAATTGCTAGGACCGAGAACATATAAGGAGAGGAGAAAGAAGAGTTTCTTACATCTTAGTAACTGGAGTCCTCCTGTCCTCCATGTGTCCATTCTCCGGGATGCAGATTAAGGATGTTTGCAATCCCAGCAGACTGTTCATATGGACAATCACTTGAAGAAGAATTAAAACTATTTCTGCAAAATACCTGTTTGCCCACCTCCTCTTACCTGATAAACTCCAGCTATGAAGGTCATGGTGGCTCCCACAGTAATTGCATAGCAGCTTTTATCACAGAATGGATGATGAGATGTCTGATTCACAAGAGAAATGGTGGTGTTTACTGCATCTGCATGGGCTCTAAGAGCAGCTGGCTGTAAGTCATAGCCAGCTCTCTGTACCTCACGGTCCACGACCTGTCCCACCATCAGACAAAGCACCCCAAAAATGCCAACTGAGATGTGGCGGGAGGTTCCAAATATGAAATAAATAATGCTTGCAAAAAAGGATGTATAAAGGCCATAAATAGGCTCCTGTCCAGCGAGGAGCGAATAGGCAATTGACTGTGGGACGAGCAAAACTCCCACAATCACACCAGACATTACGTCTCCCAGTAGATACTCTTTCAGTTTGTATTTGGGAAGCCACTGCAAGACAGGAAGGAGACTGAAAACACAGTCTTTAACTTTAGCTGGAGTGCAGATGCAAGTTTTCTTTGCTCGCTTCAGCACCAGTGCCTTCACGCTCCTTTTCTTCTCTTGAGGTTCCAAGAACATTCTGGGATAAGAACTGTGCTTAGCATCATCATCTTCTGGCATTTCCGACACTGAACGGACGTTGTTGAATTCTACTGTTGCTGCCATCTTGAAAACTCCTTCACAAAACAAATAAAGAACATTTTCACTAAATCATAGATAAATGTGCTATGTAAGACTTTTTTAAATGAATTGAATTCACTATATATGCAAAGCAAGGGCTAAATGAGTTACAAGCTCAGAGGGAGCAACTTCCAGGCAAACTTGGAAACAGCCTCCCCATCACAACCCAGTTCAGAAAGAAATCATCTGCCCTGGGAATTCATGTTGTGCAGGATAAACCTGCCCCTGGTAATGTAGTGAAATGGGAAAGAATGCAAGGGCAATGACTCTGGGAGAGCGTTCCTTGATAAAATCACTATTTACAAGATGTTCTACCATACAAAAATAGGCATAGAGTTTATTGTTGTCTAACAGTAAATACAGTTACTCAAAATGAATACAGCTTGGCCTAAATCTTATTTATATATTCTTTCGAATGCAGTGCTTATACCTGCCAAAACTGTAAAGATTTCTTTGTTACCTAAGAAGCTGATAACGATCTTTACATAAAGGCTTTATTTCTACCAAGAATATGATGCAGGTACACTCTTTGCAATTTTTGGAAGCCACATTTCAAGTAAATAATGTCCTGCCTAAAAGGTACAAACTAGTAGAAGGTACATTAATTGAGATAATGTAAAGTAGTCAGCACATATCTGCTAGAATATGTGCTCTAGTTTAGGCTGCCTACATGCAGGAAAACAAACTGATTATATCAAAGTGCATTTAATGATAGGAATATATTACTTGAAAGTGAAAGAGCAAAGGCTTGATGAGACTAGTCCTAATGAGACTTAAAGATATCAAGAAGCAATTGGGAACATTCACACAGCACTTTCAGTTTCAAAAAACATGCAGAATATTCCCAAAATTTTCCTTTCAGACATAATTCCTATGAATACTAGCACGTTAAAGACGTTAAAACTCAGCCATTTGACTGCTGCTACAGTGGAGTCACCATCAGAGATAGCAGTCATACTCTGAAGAGCCTAAGTCTAAGGCTTTTCTTTTGAACATTATCTTTGCATTCATCAAGCACTAATAACTGAGCAACACATTATCCAACGCATTTATCTAATAATTCCACCTCCACTGGTGCAGTGCAAACATCAATCAAATTAATATTCTATGCAATGTTTACTACTGAATTAATCATCAAATCTGCATTTGAGAAAGCCATACTGAGAATGCCACTGAAGACTCCCTCTCAAAGCTTTTTCACTTAACATTTCACAAGTAGCTGTGGAACATTCAATACTACTATTACTTCAGTAGGAATCTCTGAAAAACTACGGAAAATATGGGAGGGTAGAAGTGAAAGAAATGAGATTAACAGTTTTTCTTATATTAACTGTTGCTCCTGCAGTCCTGACAAGACACTGGTCTGCCAAGCTACAGAGAGGGGAAATGAATCCCATTAATTTTTGTACCAGTCGACTGGTACAGAACTCCTATTCCTCCTTTCTAGGTTTGGACACTGTCATATAGAGGTGGCCAAAGTACAGTGCACCAGCCTTATACAGTGGTTTAGAGTTATGTCTCTATTAGCCTTTTAATTCAGACTGAGGGATGAACTGCCCTCAGTTCTTCAAGACAGCATGAAAACACAAGCAAAGGAGCTAATATCTTAAAACAGTTTAAACATGATACTAAATGTATCAGACAAATCCACATGGGAACAGACACAGCTGCAATATTTCATGTTTAGACTGGCTTTTCTTTCCAGATAAAAATATTTAAGATATTTCTGCAATATCCTTCCCATTAAAAAGCAATGTAATCTTACAATTCTAGTGCAATTCTACCTTGTGATGTAGAGCCTCTCTTTTGCAATCATTGCCAGAGTTTTCTGGGAGTTAAGCTGAGGTACCTGTTCAACTGCAACAACAGCCTGTTGGACTTGACAGTCATACGGAGCTAGGTCAGTCAGTTATTTCTGCTTGCTATTCTGTAAGGGTTGGATCTATCCAAGGAAGCAGGAACAGAGCTGCTGGGTGCTCCCAGTGAGTAGAGGACACTTATTTGGGGCCTGCATTCCCAGCACTGGGCTACTATGCTACAGCTCGCAGGGGGCTATCTAAAGTCAACACACAGTATGTACGTGTACAGATAGTCAACAGAAATGCTACAGAGAAGCCTTCTTATCTTAGCTCCTACTCCACTCTGGGTCTCAAAAAAAAAAAAGTGTTTTCACTCACTATCAACCCAGAGACAGCCAATCTTTTTTTCTGGTGGGTAAGCTCCTATATCTTTTCAAATAACTGAATCCTGCATGCTCCTTGCCAACTCTGACACTGAACCGCTACTGAAAGGCACTTCTGTTTTAAACAGGGACCAGCCTGGCATAGGATTGTCGATAAAACCGCTGCATCAGTCAGGATGGACTCGCTGCCCAAGGCCAGGACTGAACAGCCTTCCCGTGAGCATGTCCTGTGTAACCCATGCAGGTGTGAGGAGCCAGAGGAAACTAGATCTCTAACACTATCACTATCCCAGTGAGGATAGGAGAGTATGTGTCTACAGCATGCAGCATATGCACAATTTGTGTTTGCTTAGTTTTATTCCTACTACAAGTGCACAGTTACAAAATCAAGAATCTTTTCATCCAAATCTCATCAGAACAGTACCGTAAAAGCTGGAGGAAAAAAAAACAAACCACCTCCAAACTACTTTAGTTACTTAGATTGGTTCGTTTTCTGAGATTTTAGTATGGAAATTCTTCCAATTCCTCTCTGTTTCTCATCTATGAGTTCTGGACAGCTTGCAGAAACCTTAGAGGTATTTGTAATCTCTCAGGAAACTCAAACATGAAACCCAGAGAGTTCAGCTCAATTCTGTGCAGTCATAAAATGTCTGCTTACTAGATGACATTGGCCTTTTTTTTTTTTTTTTCGCTATGTCTAGACAGTAGAAAAATGTTCTAACTGGAATTTTTTGACCAGTAAACTGTGGACATATACTGGATCTTTGTGTTCACCTGGAAAATGGCCTTCTCTATGCGGCATGAAAAGGGCCTTTCATCACACAGTTCTTGCCTCTCAGAATGTAAGAACACTAAGTAATGACAGTTTTTAACACCCATTTTACCCTTTACTGTCTGAACGTGTTACTATGTATTATTTTTGTAATCATTTAGCCCAAGATTGCTGAGCAAAACTGGATTTTGTTCTTACAGAAAAAAAGACAAAAGTCCTTTGGTTCAGCATACTGAAGGATATTTATCCCAGCATATTTAATTTTGGAAAAGAACCTCCTGCGTTTATTTGCTTTGAAAGCTGTAATTTTCATATAAATAATTTGTATACCTAGAATACACTTTTACCAGCTCTTTTTGGCCCGAGTAAGATCTTCAGGAAATGTCGAACTGCCACAAAAACTTTGTATGTGATATGAAGAAAAACATAAACCACAGAAGTTAAGAAATCCCCAGTAGCCCCCTGTAGCGTTTATCAACTGCTAACAAACAGATATGGGGAAGTACTGCATTCTTGAGACCTGTAGTCTTTTACAAAAGATTTCTGGACCCCACTCTGGACCCCACTTCTTTCTGACCTGGTTACATGTTAGAGGTTAACCAGAATCTGTCTGAAACCTGGTTTATCGGAAACACTAACTACAGCCGAGACGGGTGCTGGCGTGGATTTCCTTGCACACTCTGTCCCAGGACAGAGTCACCTTGACAGTGAAAGCACAATGGACTGTGAAGCTCACTCAAGTGACAAAATGTCACTTGAGTGAGCTTAAACTTAGGTCACACGCACTTAGAGAGTAGAAACAAAATAAAAGTGGAAAAAAAGAATAACACAGCATTTTGATAATGAAATCTTTGCACTTACTCTTGGCTGATTAATCTATTAATCTCCGTGGAGCAACAAGGAAATTCAATATTGCCACGATAACACTGAGATAGCCATTTGAATAGCACTGTATATACCTAGGAATAAAATTGAGACTTTTGATAAAATTTTTAATATTCTCCAACAAAGCACTCAAGTTAGAAACACCAATTTCAACAAGAGACTTAAAATCACATAAGCCCTTCTACCAAAATCCCGTGGAGAGCCTGGGAGGACGTATACTAAGTACTGCACAAAAGCAAGGTACCTGAGAACTGAGTTATCTTCCTATCTGCACAATAATCATCAAACATTAACTCACGCAGAAAAACCCCTGCACTGACACCCAGGACGTCAAGACCAATGTTTGATCCCTGCTTGCATGTAGCGCTGGATCTGCTTCCACCTCCAGTGGCACTTGCCATGCAGTGCCGGGATGCCTCCCGTTTGCCTCCGTGATCGCTGACCCCCACGAGCCTCTCCCATGGGAGTCCCCATGGAGGCCCGTGGCCTCATCCATAACCAGAGCTGCTAGGGAAGATTGCTCGGCTCTGAGAAAGCGGCTGGGTCTCCAGACCGGAGAGCCACGCGCTGCCCCGCGGCCCCGCTTCCCAGATGCCGGGATGCCGTCGCCCACCCTGGCGCTTCCCATGCAAAAGGCACGTGCTCCGGCAGCCCCCCTGCCCTGGCAGGGGCTACGCGGTGCCGCGCTGCCCCGGGCCCGGCACCGGGGGCTGCAGGGAGACCCCAGCCCTGCGGCAGGGAGACCCCAGCCCTGCGGCAGGGAGACCCCAGCCCTGCTGGCAGCCCCCGAGGGCGGCGCGGGCTCCGCGGAGCCTCGTGCCACGGCTCCTCGGGCTGAACGGGAGCCTCGCGCCGACACCTCGCGCCCGCAGGGGCCGAGAACGGGCTGGGTTTTGCCTGTTCACTGACCCAGTGCAAGGAGGGCGCAGAGGCGGCAGCGGCGCTGGCGCCTCCCGCTGCCGCCGGCGCGCGGGACGCCGAGGGCTGCTGCCCCGCAC
>JAWLRI010000843.1:1580861-1596205 GCA_034781795.1 Crypturellus tataupa | reverse complement strand
CCGCTTGGATGCAGCCCTGTGCCACGTGTTCTAGGTGGCCCTGCGTGTGCAGGGGGGTTGGACTAGATGACCTCTAGGGTCCTTTCCAACCTTGGGCATTCTACAATTCTATGATTCTCACTGCTTCCCTAGGAGGCTGTGACCTGTCTCTGCCCGGAGGGAGTCCGGCTTTTCCCGACGCACACATGGGTCCCTCTGGCAGCGAGGCTCTCATGGCTGTGCGCAGGCTGCCCCGTTACACCACAGGCAGCAGGGCAAGTGGCAGGCAGTGGCTGGCCGCACTTCGGTGACATTACCAACTTGTCCTGACTCACTTCACACACACTCACTGAACGCTGGGTGACCCTGCCCACCGTAGGCGTTAGTCTTTCCCCACCCCAGTCCCAGGAAGCCCCAAGGCCTTCCTCTGCTCTTCATCCTCACAGGTGAGGCTGCATTGGCAACCCACAGACAGTACTGAAAGGCAAAGCCTACCACAGTGGTCACCACAAATCAGTCAACACAGAGGTGAAGACTGAAATCCCCCACAGTGCTACCCACCCCTCACTTTCTCTGCAAAAGCCTTCCTGCCCCCCGCTCCTTGGTACTCCGCTCCTCCCCAGGCAAGCTGTGCTCAGGTGGGCAGAGTGCCCCTTACCAGCGATTTGCTGTGGGCCTCCTTGAGGGTGATGATGTGGTGGCCCCTGTGGGAGCCCTCAATGGAGCACAGCATACAGGTGTAGGTGCCATCATTCTCACAGAAGCACTCAAGCAGCCTGCCATGCTCCTGGCAAATCCGTTCCTCAGCAGAGTAGTCTGCACCAGCCTCTACCAGGATGTGGTCCTTCCACAAAGCCTTGGCCTCATGTCTGCTCAGGTGGGCCTGGCACAAAGATGAGTTGCAGGTGAGGCAGGCTTTCACAGCTGGCTGGGGTTGATCCAGGCAAAAATCACAGGGAACCACCTCCTTCTTTTCTGGAGACTTCTTGTCCTCCTTTGTTGTGGAAGTGGTGGCCAGAAAGGTCTCCACGATGCTGCAAAGCTGAAAATTCCTCTGTTGCTTCAGGACGGGCCCCAGCGGCATGTTACACGTCGGGCAAGAGTAAGGGGCCTTGGAGAGCTGCCGGGCGCTGAGGGTTCTCTGGATGCACTTCTTGCAGAAGCTGTGACCACAGCTCAGGGACACTGGATTTCTGTTGAGTTGACGGCAGATAGGACAGCTAGGACAGCTGAGTTCAACTTCTAGGCTAGAATCTTCCCAAAATTCTTCCTTAGCTTTTGCCATGGCTGCAGAAGTGACAGTTTAGCCCGTCAGTGAGAAATGAAACTGAAGAGAAACCTGTGGCGTTGTGCCAGACTCACAGATCCCGCCCCGCAGCTGCAGGACCTTCCTTCCTTTCCTCCCTCCTGACAGGAAGGCATCAGGTGACCTGCTCTCTCCTCCTCCCTGATCCCTCCTATTCTTAAACAAATACCTTCTTCCTCTTCTTGAACACTTTCAGGTATCACCAGGTCTTGACAGACAATTTCTGTTTTTATGGTCACCTGTAGAGGGATTTCTGCAGCTTAAGGGCACTGCACCGGCAGTACCACTCTGCATGTGAGCCCCCAACACAGAGGTGGAAGCAGGATGATGCTAGGGAGGAATTTACAGACAGGGAAACACCTCCTGCTAACAACCCCCATGGCAGACCCAGGTGAGCAAAGTGAAGATTAAAATCAGCTGAGAGAGTTATGAGGCCTGGTTGAGATGAGCTAACACTTTTCACACCGCTGTTTGGGCCTTTTCTTACCCTTCTCCACATCAGTTACAAACGCTCCCCCAAAGGTGAAAATGAAAGTCACTGTAAACACCTGGCAGACTTGCTGAGGCTGGTCTCCCCCTGCACCCTGCTGGCAAGGAAATGGGGGTGCAGAAAGGCCTCGCCGGAAGGCCCCAATGCCTCCCTTTGCCCTGATGTTTTGCCTAGGTCTCCAGCAAGATCAGTCCAGCTAATAGACACAACCTTAGTGAGGCCACAGGGAACTTTGAAAGTATCCACCCTGGGACTTGTAATGCTTGGGTTATCCATGTTTCAGAGAGGTCCTATACGAACAGTGCGGCTCCCACAAGCAAAGTGAGCCTACCTAGTCACGATTAACACAGAAGGGGCTGGTGGATACTAGTGCCTGACTTTGATACAAAATTCTAATTTCTGAGGTTCTTGGAGTCCTTCAGCAAGAGTTCCTGGGAATTATTCTAGTTACAGAAATTAAAATTCAGACAAGAATTATGTAAGTGATAATACAGAGAGCTCACAGGGAACAGGAGCAGGAGAGAGTAAAGAAAACTAGGTGTCTTGGGTCTTTGTATCTATTGTCAGGCTTAGCTTCTGTAATGGATGGCTCAGATTATGCAGTACAGGAGGAAGAGAGCAGAGGTAAAAGCTGATGCAGAAGAGCAAAGATCAGCACTGTCACTTGCTAGTTGTGTAGCAGTTAATGTTGTGCCATAAACATTTTTATAAATTAAATTACCATTGAATTTTGCAAAGTAAATTACTTTAATAGAATGCAGCCAACACAGCAATCTATATAGCTGAGCAAAAAAGTACAGCTTAACAGTATGTCCATCATGATTATCAGAACAAATAAGATATAAGCTATTGCAGTAAGCCTCAGAGAGTTATGACAGACTGCATAACAGCCTTGCCCTCACACAGACACGTCCTGCCAGCATATTAGTTATATAGCAGACATAAAAAAATGACCCTGCCTGGTTTTCTGGAAACCTGATATCAGTGATACAGGATGCCCCCTAAACATTTTTTCCAATTCTCTTCTCATTCATTCACCTGTTGCTGAGACATCTGAATCTTCTTACAGCTCCATGACAGGCCAGACCACTTCCTGTTCACTTGCAACCCAAGATGCAAATATATCACATTAGCACAGAGCCTCTGTGCAGCAGCAGTCCCATTACATATGGAATTGAGACCCAGTAACAGAGAATAGCCTTGCCCCTGCATCGCTACAAGAGTGTCAAAGTGCCTGCAGACTGGCTGGGATTGGCAGAGACAGGACAGTTTCAAGGAATGCCTGCTGTTTTTATAAGCCAAAGGCTCCCAGCAAGTATTCCATCCTTGACAGAGTGTCAGAAAAATGACACTATTTCCTGTGTGGTCCAGCTTGATGCTCATCACACCAAGGGCTGTTTGCAAGCTCTGTTCTGTGATCACTGTTTCATCAAGGAACACTCTGATATGGCAGGTAGCAGTTTACAGAGGGATGTGCCACTGTCCCTCTTGCAGAAGTGCCAGCCACTTTTTGCTCCTGCTATATTCACTTATGAACACTCATGGAGTGGCAGGCTAGTTCAGCACAACAGCACCGTGTCCTCTTACCCTTCCAGCTTGGGACTAACACCCTCAGGACCATGAGAAAGCAGCTGGAGGGTGAAAACACTGCAGATGTCCACCTGTCCAACAGAGACAGCAATGCAGGATGAAGGAAGATTCAGGATAAGAGAGTTGGTCCATCCTTTGCATGCCCACACAGGGACCTAAATATTCAGGAATTCCCCTAGGAATGTGTCTCAAAGGCAGATGTACAAACAGAAACAAACAAACAAGCAGAAAAATAAGCCACATTTATTTGAAGATTCACACATGATCTCAGTTAACATATTTGGGCTTCTCCAGCTCTCTGCTTACCGAATGGGCAACCAGCATGAAACGAAAGCTGCATGCCTATGGTGTGTGCAAAACGATCTGACGCCCAGGACTGCTAGTCATTAGAAGTGGAAGTGAAATGTAATAAAAGACCATCTGGTGAAGAGCTTACCTGTCTCAGATTGCTTCAGAAACCCATAAAAGGCATTTTCAAAGTGGAATTACTATAGCACAGACAAAGGCCAACCCAAATAATTGGAGTACCTCAGGGAAGAGAGATATTGTTAGGTACTTTAATGAAAATAATGAGGTCTCTTTGCCCTCTTAGAGCCTCCAGCTCCTATTTATCATGGCTGGCTGCCACTTTCTCTTCTTTCTATTTTGTATCTCTATCTGAATCTGAGAAACCTGTTGTGCCTCATTAAGACTGAGGACTTCCAAGGATTTTCTTTTGGTCCTTTTCTAGCTGCCTCTGTATCTCTCTGGAGACTTTTGCCAGCTGATTCCTCTGCACATGCTCCCTCATCTTTTAAAAATAAAATATATTTAAAAAGAGTTTTCAAAGCTGTCAGGGGCAGGATCTTGCATTCCACATCCTAAATTTCACTTAGAAAAGAACCTGGCCTTCTGGGCTGACTGAAATAATTAGTAACTTAGTGCCTCTCCATACAACATACCGAGATGCCCAAGGACCAAGGCCAAAGGACATAATTGGCCTTCCCCAACATCTGGCAGTTGACTGCTAAACACTGCCAGCAGGAATCGGGATATGATCCCTTGACCTTTGTAGAGATTTTGGTCCATGGCTTTCACCAGCGCCAGCCTTAGACGGTAGATGAAAAGGTAGTAGTTTTTGTATTATGCTTGCTTGGTTTTTTTTTACTGATACATTGCCTTTTGTTCTTTTAAAGAAGGTAGAGGAAAAACAGTTTATGTGCTTACTGCTTGCACCAAACCTCCATCACTGTTTGAAAGCAGCTACACTACCTCTAACAGGACATTGATGACATTAAAATAGGTTTTTCATCACAGTAGTCTTCAGGCTAGAAGGGAACATTTCCTATGTCCAGACCAGGGCTTTTAGTCACAACAGTTCTGCTGGTGGAGGAAGGCAAGTACTAATTTTGTACAAACAGAGTGAGCTAGGATTTGGATACCTACATTAAACTCCTTGCTCTTTCAGAATTTTTGAGATATTTCCATGCTGAGGAGATGAGTAAGAATATATTACAGAGGAAGATCTGCAAAATGTCATAGTGCATGAAGCAGCAAAAGTGAAAGGAGAGCTAAATTTAGTTTCTGTATTAAAAATTTGTAATGACCAATGATATCTAGATATCTACCTGCTCCTTTTTCTCCAAAAAAAAGGAGCAGGTAGGGGGGGGAAGGAGAAAAAAAAAGAATAATTTCATGGGTTAGGAGAAAAAGTGACTTTTCAGCTAACTACTGAGAAACTGAAAATGATGTTAGCTCTTTGTTCTTAGCTGCTTTCATGTGACTTTATTTAGATATCTAGAGATTTCCCTCCTTTCATTGTTTGCTTTTCCTTTCTCTTTCCCTAATATTATTTCTTTAGTTACTCCGTAAGCTGGACTGCAAAATCCAAGGCTCTCACTCACTTATTCTGAGAAGCTCTTGGTACAAAACACAGTCAGTGATTGTGTCCTAGCAAAAAATGCTCTGTGTGAAGCCCCTGTGACAGGTCTTGCTATCTGTGGTGTTTGCAAAGGCTGATGTTATCGTGTTGCGCCTGTCTGCTCCTGAGGATTCCTGAGGACTCACAGATATTACTTTTACCAACCAAGACTCCTGAGCCTGTGTCCACGCAAGGATTCTGTACTTGGTTAAATGCCCAAAGGATCTGTTGCTCAGTGGCAGCAATATTCATTTTACAAGAATTCATCTTACAAATCTCCTCCTAGATGGTATTGATCTCCTGGTCCTGTCATACTTGATGTATCTGCTGCGGATAGAAAAGCTGTACCAGAGTGCAAGCCTCTTTTCAGTGTTCCCCCTTACCAGCTCCCTAGTGCTTTCTTATTATCTTAGTCCACTGAATAGTGATGTTTCAGAGAAGGAGACACTGAGGAATAGAGATCATCATGAAAACAAAGGCTTTCACACAAGAATTTGCTCACTTACCAGCAGCAAGCCACATCCTTTCTATGCCCCGCCGCAGACCAAGACACTGAAATTTTGCAGACCCAGAGAAATGCAGATTCCTCGCACAGCAGGGTGCCAGCTCAAGGTGTAGATCTAATTGCACATCTTGCCTTTCTCTAGCAGATGCTACAAGAACATTAAACATTCTGTGGCACGGGGCAGAGCCAAGAGCATGGGGGGCATCATGTCCCTTCTTTATTAAAGCACTATTATTAAAGTGCTGACATGAGGAGGAGGTGATCTCCCTGCTCCGCAGTGTGCTGAACAGCAGCCAGGCAGAGGGGAGCGCTCAGCACATCTGTATGGGTTTGGCTGTGCCTTTACCTTCCTGCAGGAGTGAGAACACCTGCAGGGGATCTGGCAGGGAGTGGGCACCTGGCTGAGCACCCGCGAGCTGCCCTGGGCCGTCCTTGCACCCTTGTACTGGAGATGGAAATTTCTATGATCTGTAGAGTCATAAAAATCTCCTGTGGGAAGCAGTGGCCAGGCCTTGAGAAAGAAGATGTTTGCCTGCCTAGGCTGAGCAATAAGGAGCATGGATGCAGCTGCTCAGTCCAGTACACAGGCAGCCCCCTCCGAAAACCTGTTGAAGACAGCCACTTGACTGGGCTGGTAGCCAACGTAATCGCAGATGTCCTCCAAACTATCTTTGGAGGTCAAATACTTGGAAATGAGGAAGCAGAGGAGGAAGGCAGGACCCTCGAATTGAGGGCTGGGACCCCCTGACTGGCATGCACGCCTGCACATGCAGCGGGGAGAGTTGTGCAACTGAAGGGGGAGTTTGTCTGCCCCCTGGCCTGTCTCCTGGGTCGTACTGACCCTATGTGCCAGGATGCACCGGGCGTAAAAAAGGAAAGTGAGGAGAGAGGGGGGAAGGAGAAACTCCTAACTCTGAGGCCTACGCTGTCTCCGCAGGAGCCAGTCAGCAACTCTCTCTGATCTGCCAGCTCGAGAGGATGTTCGGGTCCAGCATCCCACCGGCAGGTATCACCTCGTGAGTAGTTATCCACACTTTACATCTTTTATGTGCTTTCACCTGAATAAATGCTCAATGTTCAGGTGTGATTATTGCCGAATCCCGAGCCCATCCAGAACAACCCTCACGGAGACGTGGCCGGGCCAGACACACCGAGCCTGTTGTGTCGGCAGCACCTCGCTCCTCCAGAGCCAGCGGCTGTGGCGTTTAGCGTTCAAGATTAAAGGGGCCCCTAAGGTACCCGGACTGAGTCCTGCCAGGGCATCCAGCAGCCTATGGTCAGCAACCGCTGTGTGGGTCCCAACACAGTTTGGTGTTGAAGTCCTCATTCCGTGTACTCTGCTTGAGTGTCCCACTATGCCAGGACTTGTCCCTCCCTTTCCAGCCTTGCAGTCACACAGGTCTCTTAAGAGGAAATCTTCAGAGTCTTGTAAAACTCATATATAAATATTTGAAAGCATAAAAAGAATATTTTGAGGGAGAACTCATTTGTCTGCCGTTGTTTTAAAATAAATTTTTAAAGTGCTGTTGTGATACAGAGGTAGCCCATGGCTTTATGTCAATGAAAGGCACCAGTTACCTGCAGGAACAGAACTGCACTGTTGCCAAAGCATCTGCTGTTCCTATAAGTGTTGTAAATCTCAGGAATCTTCTCTGCTCCAATAGCTGCTTTATTTTGAAAGTCCTGGACAATGGCTCATCCCCTGCGAATCTGATGGCCTCCAGGACCTGTTCCTTTGTGTGGCCCAGCTGGCCATGGAGTGATTCTTCAGAGTGATTCTTCACAGTTTCTCAGCTCATTTTCATGGGTCTAAAAATTGTCCTCAAAACAAGTAGAACAAAGAGATAAGTCCAGAGTTCAGGGCTGTAGCTATTACTAATGCTCGTATTGTGACATGGAAAACCAGGGGAGCAATATTTTTTGTGTCTGGGAGTTTTGAAAATGAGAACACCTACTTAAGATCAGAACTGATGCTGGAGTTCTGGCCTGAAAAATGATTCTTTTTCTCAGCCACAAAATCTGCCACCCAAAGAAATATTTCCAGCTGAAATCTCAGTTAACACCTCCATCTCTTTCTCTCCCCACTGCAAAGGTTGCAGTGAAGCATTTTCAATTTATTACTAGTTTTTTGCTCATGTTGTTTCAGAGCTGCTCCTTTCAAGGTCTCCAAAAGCTTCAGATATGGTTGCAGTGCAGGGGGGCATCAGTGAGCAGAGCTCAGCCTGGGGGCAGCCCTGCCCTGTGTATTATAGAGCCCCTGTGCCCGCTTCGGCCACCTGCAGTTATTCCAGTCATCAGCGTCTTCTCGGCAGCCGCTTACTCGTGGATGCAAAGAGCAAGTGCAGAAAGGTTGAAGAGATCTGGTTGGCAGTGCCACCCACATGAGCAGTGTTGCACCCTAGCCCGGGGCTCCCCAAGGGGCTGCCCTTCTGCAGAGCGGCCTCTGCAGCAGAGCTCGCAGGCAGCAGGCAGCATTTTCCCTCCAGCTTTTGGGGATCTCTCCTCTAGGCCCCCAGAGTAGCGAGGCTTTGGGCTCATCAGCAAAATAGCACAACTGGGTTGTCTTAGCATAAACCAGACAGCACTTCTTGGTCCTTGAGAAAGGAAAGACAATTTCCTTTTGTCTGGGAGAAGCTAGGAGCACTGCAAGGCAGCCCCTGTGGGAACGTGCTCCTTCAGACATGCTCGGAGGATTGAGGCAGTGGGACGTGGATGCGTCAGACAGAAAAAGCAGGCGACTCCATCCTCCTGCTCTGGTGCTTACTTGTCCTTCTACCCTCCAGGGCTTGTGCCAGCAGTCGGCAGGGTGCAACAGACCCCGAGGGCTCTGCTGGCCGGGTGCACATCCCAGGCGCCAACACTCTCCCCGCGCACTCCTGGCACAGCTCGGAGACGCGGGCTCCTTGCAGGTGCCAAGCTGAAAAAGAAGCAGAGATGCTTAGAAAAGCAGAGAGGTGGAGAGCCCCCCCATGCTGCAGATGGAGCCAGCTGCCTCCCAGAAGCCACCGACTGCTAAAGCACCTCAGCAAGCGCCGCTGCCGCGGTGGAGTTACCAGGCTGGCTCCGCGGGCACCGCAGCCTTGAGTTATGGGCTTGCAGGCAGCAGCACTGACAGCTCCGTTCGGGGCTTCCCCTGGTTAGTGGGCCGAGCAGGCCCTGTGCGTCTATACAGGGGTGCTGAAGGGCAGATGGACCAAGGCCTGTGCAGATACTAGTTTGTTCATAACTGACCTGGCACAATGTTTGGGTCAACTTCCTTGTGGCCAATCTTGACTGTAGCTCACATGTAATGCAGGCAACAAGACTATGCAAACATAAGGAGGCAGAAATCCTTAGACTGGGCAACGTGATAGGTCTTTGAGCAGTGGGGTTGGTGCTAGGAAAGGAGGTGGTAAGAGGAAGTCACCTTCTTACCTGCAGGAGGTTGCTGAGGAGCACAGGGGATCCACATCCGAGTCTGAAATGTATTTGGGTGCAGAGACTGTGAATGAAAATTTAAAATGTATCCAGCCAAGGACTGAGGGACAGAACAAGAGGGAACACAGGTTGCAGGATGCAAAACTAGCTGCAGCTAGAGAAATTTCCCCACTGTAATTTAAAGCAGCGCAGCAAACGCAGCAAGCAGAAGCTGTGAGGAATCACATCTAGCATACCAAGCAGTTGCTGGGCATAAAGATGAGTATAGCCATGCAGACAGAGAAGTCCACAGAGCTGGCAAAAGCAAAGAAACCAACCTTTTAGCCGTTTGCTCCTGCAAAGACACCCATCAGACCTAGACAGCAAGCACGGATCGATGTCTGCTGAGAGCAGGCAAATGCACGCGTTGTTCTAAGTGAGGCCTCTGTGCATGTACCAAATAGTCGAGGCCTCCAGAGCCCTCCTTGCCGGGAACTTGTGTCACACAGGAGCTAAAATCAATGTCTGAGAAACAAGAAATTCCTGATGTCTGATTAGAGCATGGAGCCATGCTTTCCTGCCAGAGGAGTCCTTGTGCATTCGCCAGCGCGGAGGCAGCAGTTAGCCTGGCACAGTTGAAGGAAGGATTAGATATTGGGTGTCTACGCAGGTGACAGTGTTACAAATTGAAACTAAAAGGCCAGGTCAGGCCAGGCCAGACCAGCTTTTCAGAGGCAAAGAGTGAAATAAATCACATTCAGAAACAGTGGGGATTTAGCAGCACCTTGAACTTAGGTCTGAAAATGATTTTCAGACAGGAGTAACTTCTAGTACGTGCACAACCTCGGCCCTCAGAGGCTGCTTCCTGAGCAGAATTACCTGGGAAAGAGAGATAGGAGAGCCTGTCAGAGAAGGACAGGAGCTGGCTGAGACGAAAACCACACAAGAGTGAAAGCACTGTAGTTTTCTTCCAGGAAAATCTGATTTGAGAATGAGACATCCACCTCTGTACTGGCCCAGGTGCTTTCAAGGAGAGCCATTTGCGTAGGGAAGCAGAGGATGCTCCTTTGCAATCCAGGTTAAGGCATCTTTATTCCCTAAACAAGAATCTCTCGCAGGACTGATGGGAACACAGAACTAGCAGCGTTCTTGGGTTAGCAAGCCCAGCCCTTGCTCCCACTGCCTGCTGTCTTTTCTATAGCAGAAAGAACTGTTTTGAACTTCCTTAGCGAGAAATTGCCAGAGGGAAATTTATGCCAGCATGAAGCACTGTCTTCCCTTTTTATTTTCCCCTGAAATTGATGGAAGTAATTGTTGGGATTAATTGATCTGCCAGACTGATTTAGTGAAGTGTCCATAAATGGCTCCTTTTCAGGCCTTAGATCAGCTTACCAGATGGACCGATAGCAGTCAAGGAATGGCATCAGGCCTTTGCCTTCTGGGAATCTGCCTGAGAATGAAATGATTTGGGCCACACCAGAAAGGACCATCCTCAGCTGCTGCTCTGACCGTCGCCACAGACCCAGGCCCCAACCTGCTCCGAGCTGCCGCGGCCTCCACCAGTCCTTGCACCCGCTGCCTCCTGCCCTCCAACATAGCGCGTCTGCCTGCATTCCCGCATTTGCTCCTCACAGTTGCATGTTTTAATCTGTTGTGGCACTGGCAACATAACTCCACCCTGCCACATCTCGGAAAAACATTTCTTGGTGGCCCTCAAGCCCTTCTTTGGCCTCCAGACTGGGAAACTGGCTTCCCATCCAGGCTCCATTAGTGCTGCCTTAACCCCAGGGAAGATGGCAACAGCTTTGGGTTTGGAGAGTTTTGACCTGCAGCTTTGGGACAAGAGATGTAGGAATGTTGTCTGGGGGAGCGTGCCCCGCAGCCGCGGCCGGCAGAGCACACCGCACAGAGCACAGCGCACAGAGCCAGCCTCGCCGGGAGGCACCGGCGCCTCTCATGCCGCTGCGGCAACCACACACCCTCCTGTTACCTGAGCTGCTCCTCTCGGAGGGCTGGGCAAATCCTATAGAGCAGCAGAACAGAATGGCAGGGACAGCTCAGCGTGTCACAGATCTCCTCAGCTTGGAGTGCTGAGTACTCCTGCCTGGCAGCATAAAATTCTGGATAAATTCAGTGAATGCCCCTGGCCTTGGGCCTCATCCGGGCACAGCTGGGAACAGGTGTTTGCTTCAGCTTCCCGGCTGTGCTGGCACTCGGCTGCACAGCATTTGCTGAGTGGAGGTGCTAGAAGTATCATCTCTTCCAAGAGTCTGGACTCTGCTCACAGGACCACTGGGAACACAATGCCGGGCAGTGGGTCTCAGCTCATCTCATCCGTCTCTCTCCCGAGCAAGATGGGTCCCTGGAGACCCTTCTGGCATTGTGTTCACAACTTCAAAGACTGCTGCTCTTAAGCCAAATGGTTTTACAGCCTCACCTGGGGACTTCTCTGCACAGTGGCAATTTTCCTTGTAATCCAGCCTTGGCTCTGCTGCAGCCTGTGGCTGCCACTCCAACATCCACATCCCAGGGGCTCTGGCTGCCGTGCTGCCTGCCTTGCTCCCTCCGGCGCCTTCCCAATCAGGGTGAATCCCAAGGGCCAACACACCAACTGCACTTGCACTGTGCACGTTTCCTGCAGGGAGAGCTGCAGTGCTTCCCAGCGCAGGCGGATGCTCTTCGGTTTGCCAGCGTCCAGGCCTGCAGCAATTCCTGCTGATGTCTCCGGGAGCCACTCCTGCCGCAGTGCTGTGCATGCAGGAAAAGCAGTCGCCCCGTGGGGTGGCCGGTGTCCACTGGGGACGAGCGTGGTACGGGGGGGGTTCTTCTTGGAGGACCAGCTGCTCATTCCATGTGGACTCCCCAAAGAGTATCAAACTGCAGCTTTTCCTGCACACTTAGCTGAAAGCAGTGGATATTCCCACGCACACCAAGCAAGTGGCATTCTGAGAAGCAGAACAGAGGGCTCTCCGCGCTCCGGCCGCGCACACGGAGGCACGGGAGGGATGGAGGCTCCACAGGGGACGAGCCGGGGAGGCTCCGCGGTGCCTGACCCTCCTGCGGATACGGGGGCTGCCCCGGCAGCAGGAGGCACTTAGTGAATCACCCACCGCCTCCTCCCCGCACGCAGCCTGCACAAGGCAACTGAGGCAGCACAAACTTGTTGCTTTTTTTGCCACTTTATAGTATATATGTTATAGTTTATTTATAGGCAGATCACTTCACTATTTACAGTACATGAGCGTAGAGATTCTACAGTCTTTGTGATGTAAACAAGTAACTCCACGGCAGGGGGAGTCTGAAAAAAGAAGCCAGTTCTGAAGTATTTACACAATTTAAAATAGAACTTTTATACCCACTGGATAGATAATAGATAATACATTGAGCGATTTGGTTAAATTATCTATGAAACTATAGAATCTGACAATGTAAAAATACAAGAAAACGTTCTTTTGTTTTAGAAGGTAGACAGTTAAATCACACTAGAAATAAATCTCTTTTTAAAAATAATAACAATAATAATAAAGGAAAGGCATAAGAATCCATGCCATCTTTTAAGGTTAAAGTATATTACATAAATAAGGACACAATGGAACGTAACTGGGGAAAAAAATAAGTGAAATATAAAAAAAAGCTACCAATTAAAAAAAATCAACTAAAATCTTGATTCTTAATCACAGAGGGTTCCATTCTGCTAATTTTACTTACTCTGCAAATAAAAATCACAGAGTTTAGTAGTACTTACTCAGCATGAGGAAGAGAGGCAGAATTGGCCCCTAAGAGCAGTGTCCTTTTATTTAAAAAAAAAAAAAAAAAAGAAGAATTTAGCTTTTATTATAAATAACAAAGCAGATGTGCCCCTTTTTAGGTGAAATTCTTACACCTTTCTCAAGAAATGCATCAATTTAACTGTTCTCTCTTTCATGCATGCATTCACACACTCCCTCCCCCCCTTAGTATTAACTCAGTTTGGCTCTCGGGTAAATAATGCCCCTTTCAGTGCCACCTGGTGTGTCACAGCCAGACTTCCGACGCTACTCCCTGATTCCAGGACTGATGAAGGAAGAGGAATGCAAACCAGAAGGCTTTATTTGGTTCTATATTGCTTGAGATTGTCAGGGAGGGATGAAGATGCTTAGAACAGAAAGGGTTTCACGGCTCAGCTATGAACAACGATGTGTTTCAGTACTTCCAAAAAGAAAGGAAAAGAGAACAACAATGAAAAGAAAAAAGAAAGCGCTGGTCTGTAACTCTGTAACGCTCCTCTGCATGTACCACTGCGACTCATCTAGTGACGGAGCTGCTGCTCCCTTACGGAACATACACAGCTCAGAAAGCTGCACTGTGGAGGAATCGGGATAAGCCTTTTCTTTGGGGCAACACCGTACTTAAAACCCTGGATTGTCCTCTGCATTCAGCCCAGACATTCAGAAATATTTTCTCCTTTCCAAAGAAGTCCCAGGAATTCACTGGCTTCCAAGCCAAAATAGCGTATGCCACCCTGAAACTAACAGATTTCATGGGGCAAATCTGTGCAAAAAAGTGAATGGGCATTTTGCCATTAAATTCTTTACATTTAGCAATTCCCCACAGTACTTCAAGGAAACCATCAGGGCACATTCTGTAGTCAGGTATTCTTAAAAAAATAAATCTCCTCCTTACTTATTGCCTACCATCATAAACCCTTTTGCTCCATCTTGTCTCAGGGAGACCCCTTTTCGCCAGCCTTGCGGGTGCAGGCGGTGCTCAGGCCGGGGAGCCCTGCGCGGGGCGGCCGTGCCCGGGCACAGCCCACATGCAAGGAGCTGCAGCGACCTCAGCACACACACACACCCCAATGGGGCCGCAGGGCTTCATTCTGTGCCAGGGTCAAGCCCCGTGGCACTTAAAGCTACTCCTGCGGCAGCAGAGCCCCCACGGATGAGGATTCCTGCAAATCCTGCGGTTCCTGCAAAGTGCTGTGTGCCTCTGGCTGTGCTGTGGGCTGCGCTCCCTGCGCCAGTGCTCAGGGCAGCTCTTTGCAGGGCTGTGTGCCTGGCCCTGCATCCTCCGCAGGACCCAGAACAAGATCATAGCCTGTAATGCAGGAAACTCCTGTCTGCACCTTGCGCCAAAAGCCCTCCTTCCTTACCCAGGTGCAGACTACAGCACTGCAAGCTAAAGAAACCTTTCTATGGAAAAAAAAGTGGAAACTTATTTTTCATCACAAACCTTGCAGGAGTGACTCCAAACCCAGTAAATATTCACGCCTGGGCTTCTTAAGTTGGGCATCCTCCACTTGCACCCAGTCTTAATAGTGGCGGGCAGCCCGCAGAGCTGAGCAGCAGGGACCTGCAACCCCTCTGCCTTTACATTCAGCAAGGACGAGCCGAGGCAGAAGGAGCCACGGGCAGCAGCAGAGGGGGCAGCGCCGACCAGCTCCTGCCGCAGGCGTGAGTGAGTTTCCTGCAGCAGTGCAAAAAGTCAGGAGAAACCTCTCAAGGGAGGAGGGAAAATAAGCCATCCAATTTAAAAGAATGAGAGAAGGAGAAAAAAGAAAGAGAGAGAGAGAGAGAAAAAGATGAGAAAGAGAGAAAGAGAGAGAGAGAGAAAGAGAGAGAGAGAGAAAAAGAAAGAGAAAAAAGAGAGAGAGAAAAAGATGAGAAAGAGAGAGAAAGAGAGAACTACCCTACTCCCTCCCCCACCATTTATAGGCTTCAGGCACCACAAAGAACACTTATTGCATCTCTTCCTATCCTAGGCCTGCAGTGCGGATGGGCTCTGTGCATTACAACATCTTCCTCTCCTCAAGAGACCCTTACTCCATGCGCAGAAGCTCTGCAAAGGTCACTGGCTGCTGGCTGACATCGGAAGTCCAGCCTTGGGAAAACTGTGAAATTTTATATCTGGCTATATGGAAACCAGCGCTCGTGAAGCGACTGAGTGATTCACATGGGAGGAGGCTCCTCCGCGCTCGGCAAAACCTCCCCTGGCTGCCGCATTCAACCCTTGTGCGTTCGTCTCGGTTGATGCATTCTCCATCTGGACCCAGCCCCGCTCCGTGGGCTGAGCTCTGGCCTTGAGCTGAGCAAGGAGATGGAAGAATTCCACTTAGCTGTTTTTTTAATGTTTTTTCTTTCCTTTTTTTTTTTTTTTTTTTATAATTTTGTTAAAAACATAATCACATCAAAGAACATTA
>JAWLRI010000843.1:1526165-1573278 GCA_034781795.1 Crypturellus tataupa | reverse complement strand
TCTTCAAGACCCACTTGGATGCAGCCCTGTGCCATGTGCTCTAGGTGGCCCTGCATGTGCAGGGGGGTTGGACTAGACCTCTAGAGGTCCCTTCCAACCTTAGGCATTCTATGATTCTATGCTCTTGGAGCTCCCAGCGCAGAGGCAGCTTGGTAAATTCCCTGGCTTCACCACATGGGGAGGACTTGTTGCCCAGGAAGGACCAACACGGTGCTCCTCTGAGCTAAGCACAGCCAGAGCTGGGTGACTCCAGGCTGAATTTAGGACAATGTTACTTCCCCTCAGGATAAATGCTGATGATGTAGGAAGGAAGCACTGTCCTACCTGCTGTCCCACACAGCTCCACAGTCAGCATTGGCTCAAAGTTTCTCTTCCCAAAGGTTGGGTCCCTGAGGGAAGAAGAAAATGGGGAGAGAGGAGGTGTTTAGATGAACCACAAACCAAAAAAAAAAAAAAAAAAAATGGAGGTTTGCATTTCTTGGGCCCGCAGAAGAGGTTTGCGACACGGCCAGAAGCTGACAAGCAGTCTCAGCAGGGCAAAGTGCAACCGGGCACAGGGATCTGGGTTAGCAGCATGCCCTGGCTGTTACCACAGCAGGACAAGCCATAGCCTCCTCTCTGCACCACCTCCTACAGATCCCAGAGAAAGAGCCTGCCCCAACCCCAGGTGCTGATGCCACCACAGCTCCTTGAGCTGTGCAACCAGCCCCAGCACCAGCCTCTGCCCTACGACCCGCCAGCAGCTCTCCCGGTCTGCTCCGTGTGAGTTGCCCTGGAGCTTGCAGGCTCGGCAGCCCCAGTGAGGTGTATGGGGCCGATGCAGGCTTTGCAGGCACTTACGTTTGCACCAAGGACAGGGTGAGACACCGAGGTGTTTCTGAAAGACAGGAGAGAAGCAGCGTTACTGATGAGTCGCGCTCGCTGCGAGGCCAGGGCGTGGGGAGGCAGGGCAGGAGGACGCTGTGGCAGTGTGGGCAGTGCCGGCAGGAGGGATGAGCTGTGCTGCCCGGGGCTGAGCACTGCTGAGGTACTCACAGCAGAAGGCTCCAAGAGCTGCATTTGGGGGCAGCAGCAAAGCTGAGCCCTGCCACCCAGAGCAGGGCATGCGGCAGGGAGAGGAAGCCCTGCGGGATGAGGTGGCCCAGTGCCTTGCTGGGTTAGTTATGTGTCTCTAGATGAAGGCAAAACCTCACGCAGGTCTTGGGCTTTGCCCTTTCAGAGCCTGAGGCTGCCTAAGGGAGTCCATCTTGCTACAGGGGTGGGGAAACCAAGGTGGGGCATGCAGGGAGCAGCGCGTGGGCGGCTGGGCAGGGCAGTGGTGGCCCCAGCCCCTCACCTGCTCGTTCCAGCAGGGCGCAGCGGCGGCTCTCGGCCCTGCCACCTGCTTCGCTGTCGCCCTGAGGCAGCGGCCGGGGCTCGGCTGCCTGCGTGGCGCTCCTGCCATCCCTGTCCTCCGCACCCGCCACCTCCACCTCCGCTGCCGGCTCTTCGGGCAAGAAGCTCTCCGGGGCCGGCTCCCTGGCTGCCTCCCAGGGGCCTTGGCTCTCAGCCGGCTCGCCGGGGACAGGCGGCTCTGGGGGCGGCTCGTCGAGGAACGCGAGCCAGTGGCCCAGCTCGGGGTTGAGTCTCTTGGAGCGGCGCACGGCGTACACGGTGCTCTCCTGCCTGCGAGCCGCCCTACCTGCGCCCGGCAGGCCTGCGGTGCCCGCCCGCTTCCCTGCCTCATCCTCAAGGCTGCCAGGCTCTTGCAGGGCTTCCGCCTCTGCCCTGGGGCTCGGCCACAGCTCTGCCTTCTCCGGCGGTGTTTTGGCTCTGGATCTGCACGCCCCGCTGGCGTCCTCCTCATCCTGGGCTGCCATCCCTGGTGACCGGGCGCCAGGAGGCCTGGCGAGGGAGGCGTACACGGGCTTGCTCAGACGGTATGGCTTGCTCACGTCACACAGAAGGTCCCGAGCCAGGAGCTCCTTCAGGATGGAGAAGGAAGCTCTGGGCTTCTTGCAGCTGCTGGTCGCTTGCCAGGCACAGCCTGGCTGGCTCTGGGCACTGCACGGTGGGCGCGTGGGTGAAGCGCTGTCCGGCTTGGCCCTCTTGAAAGGGCTGCCACAGGGCTGTGTCCTGGCATCGGCAGGGTCACGTGTAGGCAGCTTGCGCGGCGGCAGGCAGTAGGTGTGCATGTAGCGGATGAGCTCCACCACCGAGTGCATCTCCCGCTCGCAGGAGAACTGGCTGCCGGCGCTGTCCTCGGAGGAGGAGGACGGGGTGGTTACGGTGTCGCCAGAGCTCAGCGAGTCCTCGCTGGAGTCGCTGTCATCCTCATGCTGGGCGCAGTCGTCCAGGGGCAGGTAGTGGCGGCTGCTCTGACACTCCTCGGGGGCCTGGGCGGCTTTGGTCTGCGTGCCGGGAGCCGCGGACGTGAGGTGCCTGTGCAGCTCCGAGCAGCTCCGGCTCTGCGCCTGCTGGAGGTGTGCCTTCCTGTCCCGGGGACCCTCTGCCTTCAGAGAGGAGAGAGGAGAGACTCAGCCCCGAGCCCTGCCGAATCAGCTGCCTGGCACGGGGGCATTTGCTAGGCACAGAGGAAAGAGCCGATGGGGTAACAAGCTGCCCAGTGCCCTCTAACCACTGCCTGCTCCCCAGCCGGCATGCTCATACCAACAGCATCGAGCTAACCTTTTCCAGCTGACCTCAGGGCTGGAAAAGAGACTCCTCCTTGCTCCTAGGCCTACAGCCCCTGGGGAACAGGCCATTTCTGTGAGCTCTTCATCCAGGATGGCCATTTGGCATTGCGTTGTGACTCAGCAGGAGCCCAGTGGTCTGCATGCACTGGGGTTGCCCTGGGCTTCTCTAAAACCAATGCAAAGCAACCCTAAATGATAAATAACTGATCTGAGCTGCATGGGCTCATGGGTCAGACATCTCTGACCTTCACTATCTAACTCTTCTTGACGACTTGTCTTCATGATGACTCATCCTGCTCAAACTGTCCATGGGGCAGGTTCCCTCTCCTGGTGCATCATGGTGCATCCTAGCCTGCTCCCAAGTCCTGGGATCTCCCACCCTCCGAGGCTGAGCTACCTGCTCTATGTCCAAGGGTTTCCTTTGGAGACACCAGCCTGGCAGCAGGGACCACACCGAGTCCTTCCCCACTAGCAGCTGACACGAAATGATGAGCCTTTTTGGTAGGAGGGTTTTTCTGCTGTTCCCATGCAATCTAATTTGCTGGGTCTAATGCACTGCACAATTACCATTATCCAAGTAGAAAAATCTTTGATGGCAACTTCTGCTGGATTTCAGGAGATTAGCTTAAGTGAGCGCCTGGGCTCTGTGGTGCTGCACACTATCTCCTCAGGCTAAGTCTAGCTGATCAATACTATGTTTGATTGCGAGTCCCTTGGAAAGGAGGGAATGAGGGGCTGTGAGGGAATGCGAAGGATTTTCATCAGGCCGTGCTCAGTAGCACTGGGAGAGTCTTGACCCCACTCGGTCACAATGAAATTGAAACATTTCTTGAAGGAGAACAAAGCCTGCAGTTTTGCTGAACCTGAGCTGGAAGTAAAGAGGAAGAACTAATAACTCAGCTAAGCCCAAAGCAGAAATGAACAGAGCAGAAATGCTGGGCTGTCTGCCTATGGCGGACCCACACAGGAGGCTCTTCCCTCTACTGCTCCCCAACCCCCTTTTTTTCCCTGTTATCAGCATGGGAAATTTCCTCCCAGATGCTCCCCATGGTCCATGGACACCACTCGGAGGCTGCTCATGCTCCCCTGACACTATCTCTGGTGACGTCCTTAAGGAGGACAGTTTCCGGGCATCAGGAGGACCTCCAGCGTTTCCCACTGGGCAGGCCCAGGCTTGCCAGCATGAGCAAGTACCTTTGCACAGGGCCGCGTGGGTCTGGACTTAGGGGTCCCTGGGCGCCGGGCACCGCCGTCTCTCTGAGCCTCGCAGCTTGGAGGCACATGTGACGGAGAGAGAAGCAACTTCTTCAGCTGCAAAGAGAAGTGGTGAGAAAACAAGTCGGACTTGCAGTGAGAACAGGCTCATGAGCAGTCCCCAAACATCACATGGTGGCTTGGCTCACAGCCACTGCAGCCAGAGGGGTCATAGGCCCACAGCTCACACCACCACTGGCCATCTCCCTTGCTCTGCATCAGATTCAAAAAGGGAAAGGAAAAATCAGAGGCAGGAAGGAGTGTGTCACACCCCCCTGGGCTGCAAAGCCTGCAGGAGCGGGCAGGTACAAGCAGCACTCAGCGCTCAGGGAATTCAGAGCAGCTGCTGCTGTATTCACCTGCACCTCCAATTAGCTACCCCAGGCAAGCCAGGGGGTGGGAAAATGAGCCACAGGCAGGGGAATTTGCTTCCCAGGACCATCCCCACTCCGATGAGACAAGCTGTGTCTTGGCTTCCAAACTTCTCACTCCATCAATTCTATCCTTAGGTGACAGACTTTACATTTGCATGAGTGACTGATTTGGACAGCTCACTTGGGTCCCTTTGCAAGGCTCATTTAGCTGTAACATGCAAAGAGGGCCTCAATTCATTAATTATCTTGCAAAGCATCCTGCAGATGCAAGCCCCTGTGGGAAATGCCAAGAATGTATTGAGGATTTTCCCCAACATGATTTTTTTCAAGAATTCCACTGTGATCCCTTCAAGAGGGTCGGAGTGGGAATTTTCCTTAGGCTACGCATAGCACAGTTATTTCTGATGGCAAGGCTCGCATAACTTTCTTCTGCTCAGAACTTCTTTTGTTAAAAAAGCACACCCAGCAACAACAGCATTTCTTATTCCACCCATGTTGTGCTAACAGCTGAAGGCGACAACAGATCAATAGCAAGACGACAGCATAGGCTCCATGGGGTTGCGTGGAGGAGACGGATCTAGGGTTTGGTCTCCTGAGCTGGCCTGCAGACTCGGAGACCCCCTCGTCAGGCGCTGGGCTTTTGAAAGTGCCACAGGAATAGGAGGCTCCTGGGCAGGGAATGCCAGGACACTTCAACAGGCTGCCTGCTGCTTTCAGCATGCAGCTCCCGTTGGGATAAACAACCATCCCCGTTTTCCCTCCCGCCCTGTAACGTATACATCCTATATATACACATACATATTGCGTGTGATATATACACCCACCCGCACGCGCTGTGGGAGGTGGAAATGCACGTTCTCACCACTGGATGTCACTCCTCCCCACCACAAACCAGGGCTTTTGGGGCAAGACCAGGGGATCTATAGGGGGGGGACTGTGAGGCACAGGTGCCACCAGGCTACCACCCGCCACAACATGCCTGTGTCCCCGGGGGCCACCTGGGTGGCGATTTGCTGCAAAGCCACTGCTCGGCTGGGCCAGGCTGGGAATGGGACAGGAGCAGTGTCACTGCAGGGTCCCAAAAAGGGGGCTCAGGGCGAGATCCCTCCACCCCTCCAGCTAGAGAGAGGCACTTGGCACTAGAATCCCCAAGGCAGGGCCGGGGCTGCAGCGACCCCCTGCCCAGGGCTGCTGAGCCAGGGCCAGCTCTGCTCTGCTACTCATGGGAATGGGGCTGGGATGCAGTGGAGAGAACCCCCAGAACCAACCCCACCGCCAGGCCTTAGGTTAGACAAAGGTAGGAGTCATGCCAAAGCGGCCACCACCCACCTGGCACCAGATTCTGGCCCCCACCTCCTTAATGTACAGATATTTGTATATACACAGCAGCAATCAGCCTGTTCCCATGAGGATGGTGATGGAGGTGACAGCAATGATGCAGAACATGTATACGTATACAATACAAGTATATGCTTTGGTATTGACGGTTAAAGAGAGTTTTAAGCCTAGAATGAAAAAATTCAGACCTTTGCTTCCTATCATACCCATGCAGCCGGCTTATCAGGGGCTCATCCAAATCCACCTTAAACAGTAGGAAGTGGGTTCTTACTAGAGACAGCTCATCAAACTCGGGGGCCTGGGGCGGCCCTGCCGTGAGCGGGGTGGCGGGTTTGGGGGAGGGGGCGGGCGAGGTGTAGGCTTGGCTGAGTGTGTCCCCCTCTTCCATAGGGCGGAAGGCAGCCAGGCCCATGGCATCTCCCTGGATATCATCCAGTGTCTCGGTGAGGGCTGCCAGCAGCGCTTCATTCTCGCTGTCTATTATCTGAAAGGAGGAGGCAGAAACAAGAGAGAGTGAATTAGGTTGAGCAGAGGGAGCCAGGAGACTTCCCTGGGGAGGGATTTTGGAAGAGGAGCAGGCGCTGTGCGGCAGTGGTGGCTCGGTCTGGTGGCACCCAGCGCTGCCGGGCTGGCGAGGACGTGAGCAGCCATGCCACCAGCAGCCATGCCTCCCCCTGATCCAAGGGTAACTTGGAGAGATATTCACAAATGAAGCAGTAAGATAGGGCTAGAGGGAGAAAAACCCTCTAAAAGGGCTGGAATATCCCTCCATCTGTCCCACCCAATCCCATGGGAACAACTCAGAGCACCCTCCTCAGCACAGGTCGGCAGTGTCCCAGGGCAGCGGGGAGCCAGGCACATGCCACGGCGCCAGTGAGGTACCACAGCCTGTGTCCCCTCCAAAAGTCTCCAATGCGAGGACCTCATGTTCTCAGCCCTCATGTTTTACAGACAGCTACTCCCAGCCCCTGCCTGGCCTGCAGAGCCCAGGGCAACCAGACCCTAAAGACTGAGAGCAAGGCCAGGAGAATTAGATGTCTTACAGTACAGCTCTTCTGATTTATGTTTTAAGCACATGGGATGATCTGGGGATGCTGACAGGCGATTTGTGAGTGTCTGGGGCTAAGGCCACGCTGTCAGGTTGCAGCACGATGACGCACGGCCTGTGTGTGATGGGGTTAGAAAGGCAGCCCCTGCCCCGTGGTGCCCTGAGCTGCAATGTACAACTCCTACAGCTGCACAAAACAGCGTGCAGGAGCACAGGAATGGCTGAAGTGAGCAAGAAGCTAGTTCTTCTTGGTCCTCCTCCATAATAGTTGTAATATAAACCATATCCAACAAGAAGCAGGATGCCATCAGATATAAAATTAGCATGGGGGTATAAATTCAGGTTCCCCACGAGGATTGTTGACTGTAAATGGCCTCCCATATTTCTCTTATTTTGTTTGAAACTTAAGTATCTTTTGTTCCATGCCCTAGCCCTGCTTGAAGACACTACAGCAGGCTCCAGGGAAAGGCAGCAGGATACTCCATTTTTGGCTCCGTGTCCTTTCCTCCTGCTATTGGCACGGGACTGCTGTGCATACAAGTTCAGTGGGATACATTTCATCATATTCTGCTGCTCCTAATGGGCCTGTCTTTTGCATTTCTTCTCTGTTTATCTTTTCCCCAGGAAGTTCAGCGGAAAATATGCATCTCGTGATGAAGGTCCGTCAGCTGGACTGGACTATTTTCAAGCACAGCATCAGCACAGCATAAAAGCCAGAGGATTGTTATTATGACCAGGTTAGCAAATATTAGCGCTTTTTTTTCTGCTTTAAAAATAAATTCTCCTCCCTCTCAAAAGGCAAGCAGTGCCAAGCCCCAGACTGGCTGCCAGCGGGCACCAGCCAGCTGCACTCCTGTGCCCCTCCGGAGGGGCCTGGGCAGGATGGGGCCGGCCGAGGACACAGCGGGAGAGGACGGAGGCTGCGGGGCTGGGGGCGCACGGCCCTGGCCCCAGGGGGCCTCGGCAAGCCCCTCGCTCGCGCTCGGCCCAGGGCCTGCACTCGCCAGCAGGAAAGCGCAGCGTCGCCTTCTGGAGTCGGGTGCTGCTTTGGGGACATGGCACTGGTGCCGCTGCTGGCACCCCGGCCCAGCTGCAGTTCTGCCTAAGCCGTCACGGCCGCAGGGCCGCTGCTCGGAGCAGCTCCCGTGTTCCCCAGGGCTGCCGGAGGTGCCCAGCCCGCAGGAGCCAGGTGAAAGGGGCTGCTTCCCGCCCACGGGACATGTGGATTCCTGGCAGTACTGCCCTGCTTGCCATGGCCCCACGACTCCCCCGCCACCTCCCAGCACAACTGCCAGCTGGGGAGCGGAGCAGGACGCTCTGCGCTGCCTGCGATTCCGCTTTAATAATACATCACAGGAGGGCTGGCTCAGCAGCCCTCCTCTGCTCTGCCGCCTCCTCATTACCCTTACTTGCTTGCTCCATTTAGACACAGAGCAAATTAATGGAGTGTTAATCAGCGGGGGAACGGATATTAATAGCTGCCACCTTCTCTGCCTCCTTCTTCCCCCTGCATCCCCCTGACCTATGTCCTCGTGTCCCCTGTACAGGGCTGCCACCTGAGGCTGGCACCAGGGAGGATTGGTACTGCATGTGTGCCTGCAGAATACTCCGTAGGGGCTCTGCACCTGATCCGAAACCCAGTGTCACACTGAGACTTCCCACTGCTCCAGTGGGCGCTGGCCGGGGCACACAGGGCGCAGCGGGGCACCAGCGCGTCCTCCAGCTGCACGTGCACCCTCGGAGTGAGAGCGACGGCACCCCAGCCGCTGTAGTACCTGGAAGAGCTCAGAGTCGTCCGTGCTGTACTGGCTGGATTCGGTCTCGGAGTGCTCCGTGCACCACTGCAGCTCGCTGAAGCAGCTGGCAGAGTCAAAGTCGCTGGCATCCAACTGGGACAAGTCAATCTCAGGAAAATCGGAGTAAAGGTGCTCCTCACCAGACACCTCATACTGCGGAGAGAAGAGAAAGGGGGTCAGCCCGGCCACTCTCTCCTTGTTGCCCTCAGAGAGGCCCAACCAACATGCAGAGTCTTGGTGGGGAACACATAGACTGTCCTCCCGCAGTGACAACCCCACCCCTGCTGACACTGGCTAATGGCAACAGGCTTCAGCCTTCCTCTAGAGCAACCACCTGTGGAGACCACGGGCCTCAGCTCTGAGCCAAGGGATGAGCTCCACGGAAGCAGCCAGAGCTGTAGCCATCTCCACTGCTCAAGTCCATCACTTGGATCCCAGAAATACCTCTTTAAAATAATATTTGATAAATGGCGCATAGAGGAGCAATTACACGGCAGTCAAAAGAGTAGAGAGCACCTCTTCACGGTGCGCTTTGCCACTCAGTTTGTGCAGCTTGACACTCATTGGGGTTGTTACTAAAAGCTGCCATGCAACGGGCAGCAAAGCCTCGCAAGTCCCTCCTGCGCAAAGCTCTGTGGTAGGTGTTGAAATAGCAGAGTTTGCAAGTGGAATTGCCTTGTCTCCTCTGGTAAGCTTGGGCTCAAAGCTGTTTGCACTCTTAAATGAAACTCAAGCTACCCCAGCCTTTGGTGAGGTCCAAAATACGCACGGCTTACCCAGCTACCCGGAGCCAGCAGTGGTAGGGGGAGGCAGGAGGCTTGGGGAGCGCACAAGGTAGTGAAGCACGAGGCACGGTGCAGGCCTGCCCCATCCCCTCCCTGAGCTCCTCAACCCCGTCCCTGCAGTGAGGCATCCCCCAGTGAATGCCCAATGCTCAGTGAAAATCCTTCATGGGATGGTGCATCTCCTGGCAGCCCTAAGGCACCTTGAAGGCAGACCAGACCCTGGCCCCAGTATCTCCTCCCACGTCCGCCTCCCGTGTGCACACAAAAGAAGAATGGCATAGAAAAGAATCAATGTCTGGGTGCACACAGGGCGATCTAAGCTCTAGGAACCGAGCTAAAAATATCCATTTAATCACAGAAAGCAGCTGAGACCTGCCCTGTTTCTACCTCATTCCCAACTGCTGCCTTGCTATAAAGCTTCATAGCTCTCTGAGGAGCAGAACAAATGATTGCATTAAGCACCCGAGCGGGGAAAGCGGATGCCCGCCTGCCACTGCTCTGCCAGTGCTGCCACTTGCTGACAGCAGGGGCAGACCTCAGCACGGGAGAATGCAAAGGGAGGAAATCACATTTAAAGTGAGAAGTGGCCCTGGGCGAGTGCTAATTTGAAGCCTTCCCATCCTGTTTCCATGCCCCAGATTATATAAGCACGTGTGCACACAGGAGGCATCGCTGGTGCCTTTGGTGACACCGGCTCATGCTGCAGCACTGCTGCAAGCTGCAACGCTGCTGGGGTCTTCATGCCAGTAAGACAGCAGCTTTCCATGGACAAATCCTTATGCCAGAGGGACAAGAGGCAAAGCATAGACCTCGCTCCCAGGAAGCATGCACGTGGGCACAGCACGAAGCCAGCCTCACCACCAGCTCACTGTGTCCTCTGGTCCCAGGCCCTCCGCTCGCCGCTGGTTTTGCCCCCAACCTGCAACCCTGAGCCCAGGGTTCAACCCCAGAGGCAAAAGGTCTGCTGCACATGCTTCTGGGATTGGCTGCCTGGTGGGAGTTCTCTGGTGATGAGGGAAGCAAGTTTATTTACACAGCAAATGGATTTCGAGCAGACAAACATCTGAGCACGTAAGAGAGGCTGCAAAGAGAGAAAAACACCGTGGCCTCCACTTCTGAACTGCCCTAATAGGGTCTCCTCTGCAATTCCACAGGACGTGAAAGCAATTTCAAACAAGCTGCAAAAATGGAAAGACAAGACACTAGTTCTCTCTTTCTCTCTTTTTCCATTCTGGTTTAGTTGGGATAGTGTGGGATGGTTGGTTTTGCTGCCGAGGCTGAGGGAGCTGTGCTCCCTGCAGGGTCTGGGGCACCGTGTGCCACTCCGGACGCACCGTGTGCACATGCAGGTGCTGTCTATCCTCCACACCGACCCGCTGCCTTCCCCTCTTCCTGCTGGCAGCGCAGCAGCAGGGACAAGCACTCTTAGGTCTGCAGGGGCAGGGCACCCGGCTTCGCGCCCATCAGTGCCCAGCACGTGGCCGGAGCACGGCCAACACCACAGGGCAGCTCACGGGGCTCCATGAGGTCAGCCCGGACCCCTGCTGCTGCAGCCAGCACGGGCAAAGCACCAGCCAGGAACCCACCAAGACCGATTTCCAGGCACGCAGGCACGTCGCGCTCCCCAGTGCCTTCCCCTTGGCCGCACTGCCTGATGGAGCCCCAGGCTTACAGGTGAAGGCCTGTAGGACCTCTCTGCTTTGCCCAACTCTGCAGAGGGGCCCATGCGCCTCCCGCAAGTGAAGGTGCAGGACAGGGTGGACAGGAGCTCCTCCTAAAGGTGCTAGGGCAGCAGCAAGCATGCAGCGCTGCCCACCACAAAGGCACAGTTCGTGTCTAGGGCAAACTCTGGGAAGGTTCCGGGTCTGCACACTGCATGCTCCCAGGCCAGGACTGCTACAGTTCGCCCTGTGGGACGCTTCCCCTGCTCGCAGGTGGCCGGAGTGCAAGAAGCGAAGGCACTGCTGGAGCAGCAGTCCTCGGGTGCTGTCCTCTGCGCTCCCGGGCCTGCAGATACAGTCATTCCCATTATCCGAGCTTTCCTGCTCCCGCTCTCCTTCTGCCTGCTCCACTCGGGGAGCAATCCCATGGCTGCTCTTGGATTAGATGCCCCTTAGCCTCTCTGATGTTCCTTTTACCTGTTGTGGCATACCCTGCTCTGCTTCCACCACGCTCGTGCCTGCCCCAGAAAGATTCTCACAACAACTTTGCTCCCCCTTCTCCCCAAATCTTCCCATGGGAACAGAGGCAGAGGCTTTTATTTTTAGAAAAGCCATACATACGTGCATATATATGTGTGTGCGTGTGTGTGTGCATTCAATTAAAAATAGCAAAGCAGTCAAATTCTCCTGCTCCTTTTGATATGCCACAAGGGAAAAGATCCTGGTGCTGAGATCACAAGGAGCAGCTGACACCAGTGCTTGGGATGTCTTTTGATCAACTCCACAGATGTGACACGTCCCCATTGGCAACAGAGACGGTAAAAATAAACTCCTCCAACCTAAGGCCACTTCAGGCGCTGAGCTGCCCTCCTTCGGCACCCAGGGGCTGTGGGTTGGGGCCCTGGCACTGCCATGCTGCTTGCCCATCCCGAGGGAATGCCTGGCTGCACTTCCCAGCCCAGGAGACTCCCAGGTTCCCACCCAGCACAGACCAGGAGCACCTGAACAGTCACATCTGCCTGTATGGAGCCCCCTCCTCCAACAGAAAGGGGAAGAGCCTGTTCAGCACAGGAGCCCCCACATCCGCCCAACACAGAGCGGCGGCTCCAGCGAGCTCCCTGTGCCGTGGAGTCATCCCAGGTCAGGAGCAGGACAGGGCACAGAACACTGATCCTGCCAGTGCCGCAGCAGCCCCGCCGAGGGAGGACTTCGGTCTCCAGGGGGATCGATGAGCTGGAGCACCTTCAGCTGGCATCCAGCGCACTCAGCAGTGGGAAAAGCGCTGCCTCGTGGCCAGCTGCCATGGACAGCGAGACTGGAGCAGGCTGGGGGACAGGCCAGGGTGGCAGGGGAGATGCAGAGCGCTGCCCTGGCTGCCCTTGGGCACTAGATCTCCTCTGCTCTAGCTCTCTCTTTTCCCACCCTTTCCATTTCCTGCTGCCTTGGGAGACGAGTGAACTTTTGTTCTAATTTTACTTGGGAGTTTGTAGGAAAATCAGCCATGGGTTCTTGGTGTGCAGCCAGCAAACACCCATGGAGACATGCTTGAAAACTCGGAGCCATCCGCCAGTGCAGACACCTGGACTGTGCGCAGGGCAGCACGGCTACATGCACAAAGTCGCAGGGAAATCCACAGCTTGTCTGATCAGCTCTGCCAGAGCAGGGGGAAGCTCAATGATGAAGATGAGGCACCACTGCCACACACCTACATCCTTCTGGGAGATACAGGACTGAAGGCCCAACACCTCCTGGAGCAGGAGTGACCCATAAGCAGCATCACACAGAAAACCTGATGTGAAAGCAAAAACTGAAAGGTGGAGGGCGCCCAGGGGCACATTTCTTAAAGGCTCATACTCTGGCCGGGCACAGAGCACACCGTATCTCCACAAATGCCAGGAGCCTCATGAAGTTCAAGGAAGGGAGATGCAAAATCCCACACCTGGGGAGGAATAACCCATGGATCAGGACATGGTTTGGCAGGCAGGGTGGTCATGGGTTCACTGTGGGACTCGATGAGCTTGAAGGTCTTTTCCAACCATAATGATTCTTTGACCGTCTGGGAGCCTGTAATCAACTCCAAGGCAGCTTTTCAGGGAAGAACTGGGGTTCCTAGTGGACACCAGGCTGAACGTGCTGTGCAATGATGTGCCCTGATGGCAAAGAAGGCTGATGGTAATCTGGGCTGCATGAGGAAGAATATTGCCAGCAGACTGAAGGAGGTGATTCTCCCCCTCTGCTCAGCACCAGTGGGGTTCGTGTAGTTCTGGGTCCAGGTCTAGGCTCCCCAGAACAATTGAGACACAGATATATTAGAGTAAGTCCAGTGAACGGCCATGGAGATGATTAAGGGTTCTCCTATGAGGAGAGGCTGAGAGGGCTGGGCCTCTTTAGCCTGGCACAGAGAAGGCTCAGAGGGATATTACAAATGAGCACAAATATCTGGATGGCAGGGTGTAAAGAGCATCTTTTTAGTAATGTCCAGTGACAGGACAACAGGCAACAAGTACACACTGAAACACAGAAAATTCCCACTGAATGTAAGAGAAATGGTTAAACCCTGGAGCAGGTGTGGAGGTTACATCCCTGAAGATATTCAAAACCCAACTGGACGTGGTCCTGGGCAACTAGCTCCAGCTTCCTCTGCTTGAGCTTGGAGATGATCCCCAGAGGTCCCTGCCAATCCCACTACTCTGTGATTCCAGGATCAGCCTTGTCCAATATGCGTTCAAAGACGTCCTGCTCATCTTGCTTTAAACCATGAACTGACTGACCTCAGCTTTAGCAGAAAAGCAGTCACAATTATAGGACAAAGAGGCAGCTGCACTTGTATTTACAAAGAGCTTCAATTCTGTAGACTTTGCTTACTGAGAGGACAGAGCATCAGATTTTTTATTAATTTACTACTAAGTGTGCACAGCACTTCCCTGCTGTGAGGAGTTTATAACTTAAATCCTGAAAGCAGGGATTGCTCTGGGAGGCCAGCAGGACTCTCATGCTGAGAGGGTTGTGCTTGCTTTGTGTCCCTACCAGGGGCTGGAGACATTTCAGAGTACCAATTTTGTGAATTCCTGGGGACAGTTCAGAAAACACGAGCTCCGGAGCCCTCCCCTTGCGCACACCCTGCCTGGAGTCAGTAACGCGCACATGATCCCTGCTGCCAAAGTAGCAACAGAGAGGAAGCACAAGGGGCAAAGCTCCAAAGCAGCCACTGAAGGACTTCCAGAGGTCATCTAGCTGATAGTGCTATCCTGGGAAGCACTGACTGTACCTAACATTTTCCAGACAAGCATTAGGGTAAGTTTTTCTTAGACATTACAGGCAATGAAGACTCTAGGCCTCCTCCTGGAAACTCATAAAAGCAAATGAAGCTGAATGTTTCTGGTAGCTTTTCAGCAGGTATTCCCTGTATTATTGGGGTTGTGATTTCCAGGTACTGCTGATGCCGTCAGTTCACTCGACTTCAGAGCGGCTCTGAGGAGGGCACCCGCCAGACAACGTGGTGCTCAACTCCCCATCACTTTGTGGACGCCCTTCTCTCGCGGCTGCTTCTCACAGCCCTTTTTCCCTCCTGCTGGCACCAGCCCTGACACAAAGGAGGCCGGGGGAGCTGCATGGAGGTCACCTTCCCCTCCCTGCTGGACTGGGAAGGCAGTTGATGGGCAGGACCTGCTCTTGGCACCCCTCCTGCGGGCTGTTCTGCTGGGGACGGAAAAGGCAGCCCAGGCAGCTCCAGCCTGGGGATTCTTAGAGGCCAAGTTCTGCAGCAGGGCATGAGCAGCTGCTGGCCAGAGGTACATCCAAGGAGACTGTGTTCAACAGAGCTGTGATTTAATGCTGGCCCTGGAGGTCATGGAGACAGCAGGTGGGATATTCCTCTAGAAAGTTAATTTTCAGATCTTCCCTCTGCTTTGGAGCAGCTTTAACTTGGGTGCAGGCACATGTGAGGTCTTATCTCTGCAGCGAAATGAGATTTCTCTCCAAGCCCAACTCTAATTCAAATATTGGATTAACGAGACAGGAAATGTTTTCCTCCTTTTCAATGTGAACTTGGTCGCCTCGCACTAAACTGCTCCTCCAGTCACAGCAGTGGTTAAAGAGGCAGGTTTGGGGCCTGGGTGATGACTTTCCATGGACAGCAATACTAGAGCCAACCTGCCAAGAGCTCCACATGCTGCAACCAGCCAACTTTGGGGAGCAGCCTATGCCACACAAAGGCAGCCTGTTTGCTGTCTTCTTGCCCACAAGGCTAAAAATGGGAATTTACCACCTGGAGTACAGCAGCCTCCAGGGCAAACACTTATGCTTTGTTTTTGTCTTATCTGTGGCAAGCCACAGAAATCAAGCTTTAACCCCGTGCCTCATCAAGACGATGCATGTTTTCACCTTGGAAAGAAACAGAGTGATGATGCTTTCTCTGGAAAGAGACATGGTGTCTCTGGACATGGTCTCTGCAAAATTGTAGCTTCACTGCCACGTGAGCAATGAATCAGTTCACGCCAGCATTTCACAGCGTCAAAGCCCGCTGCTCTGTGCAGTGCAGCATCTCAGTCCTCCTCACCACTTGCTTACCTTGGGCTTTCAGCAGGCCCATGACAAGCAGACAAGATTCTGCCATCCCTGGGGGAAGGGAGTGGAGAAGGTATTTGGATATCAGAAAAGGCACAGACACCACTGACGAAGGGGTATCAGGTAGTGATCTCCAACGTATCTCGCAGAGGCAACCTGTCCTTTCTGACACGGCTGGCAGCCACGGGCAGTACAAAGCCGCAGCTAAGGCCACACAAGAAAGCCAAGTCCGATGCCCAAGGTGCTTAGCTGGCTTCGTGCAGTCCTTCGAAGGGGCAGGGATCGGGCAGGAGAGACCCGCAGGCCCTGGCGGTCCGGGGTTTTCTCCTCTATCGCAGCCTTCCCATGCAACACCGCCAGCACACAGTTCCATGTCACGGCTCAGGGCTCCTAGAGGGGTTTTGCTGCCCTTAGAACAGCATGGCTGGAAATTTCCCTTATCTAGAAAACTGCTGGTTCCAGCTCCTTGAAGTTGTGGCCAAGTATTTTGCAGCAAGGCTCAGAACACCCTGGGCAATCACATCCACCACTGCTCATGCGCAGTGAGGCTGCAAAAGTTTAAGCTTCTGAAGTCTGCTGGTGCTAAAACACTGTGGAGTGAGCACAGCAGCTTCTCAGTAACTTAATCCCATTTCAGCCTGGAAGGCCAGATTTATGTTGTCATTTGCATAAGTGTCCCCAGGATGCTTTGCAATTGCCTTGTCACTCACATGTCACTTTGCTGCTCTCTTTCCAAATAGAAAAAAAAAAAAAAAAAAAAAAAGGAAGGGAAGCAGTGGTTCCTCCAAAAGCCGAAGGGCCGGGAACAGGCAGGCCACCTCCTTGCAGAGGAGCAGAAGTGGTGACTCATGTGTGCAGAGCCTCCTCCCGCCCCACAACGAGATGCCTACTCAAAGCACTAAGGGATAAATATACATTCATGCATGCACTGAAGACACAGAGCCCCAAACTAGCCCGCAGCATTTAGGCTGGGACCCAAAGAAGCACGAGGTGAGAAAAGGCAACGAGTGCCAAGTGCTGGCTCCCTGCAGCCCGTCCCTCAGGGCTGCCAGCAGCACCATCTCCAGAGTCTCTGGTGCCCACGCTCACCGAGGGGCAGGAGAAGATGCCCATAGCCATCGGCACCCCGAGCCTGTTTCCAAAAAGGAAATCAAATCCACAGGCAGGGGTTTGGAGAGAGCTGCCCGGGCTAATCAGGGAAATCCGTAATTACCGACTGCCTGAAACACAGATTAGGGCCACGCAGGGAGGCAGACTTTACGTGGGCGACCTCCTGGCCAGACAGTGAGCGTGGCACTGGTGACATCACGGGCACGGCCAGCAGTCCTCGCACACCTGCTGGCACGCAAACCCTGGCCAGCGCGTGCCCGCTGTGGGGATGGCACAGCCAGCAACACGCAGCACCTTGGCCTTCAGCCATGCACGAGGAAGAGGAGGGCAAGAGGAGCTGCCTCCAAGGAGCGCTTCCCGTTACCCACGGCTCAGCCAGGCCCAGGCGAGGGACCACAGAGGGGATGGCAGCTCCAGGTCAAGAGGACCAGCGCATGCAGAGGTGGGCATGGAGGGAACTGCTATAAATAAGTGTAAATAGGGCACGGAGGCACCTGGCCAGCGCTGTGAAGGTCACCACGGTGTGTGCCAGCAGATAAGCAGCCCCTCTCCCCACTGGCATTTGACAAAATGTCACTCGGAAGGCGGGAGACGCGGTGTCGGGTAGTGCCTTTTGTCAGGCGGTCCCTCAGGCAACAGGCGGGTATTTATAGCCCGAGGCATAAAGCTGAGGAGCTGTGTGCAGCCCCAGCACTGGGGGGCAGCAGGAGGCAGCAGGGAGGGAGGGTTGCAGAGGGCACAGCGGGATGTCACCCTGCTCCATGCGCCGGCCTCGAGCTGCCGCCTACCAGGAGGGCGCAGGGGCCAGCATCCACGACCAGGGCCTGAGACGCAGCTCCCCCCACGGAGGTGCTCTCCTCCACTGGCTTTTTCTTACCTTGGAAGGGTATAATTAAGATCAACCGTGAGATGCGAGGAATAGGGAATATTAAACATTAACTGCAAACAATAAAGCTGAACTTGCCAGGATAGCTTTGATACGGAGCAAAGATGGAAGAAATTGCAGTAACCCATCCCTGAGTCATAGCGCGGAGCCAGAAGAAAGGAGCCTGCGATACTGGTTAGAAGGCCCTGAATAAACAAAGGTTTTAAACAAAGGTGTGCCGAGCGAGGAAGAAGTCGGTAGCAAAGGGCTCATATCACAGGTTATAGAGTGACCTTTTCGTGCTAGACTCAGCAGCCGTTTATTTCGGACTCCAGATCTCAGAGTCCACCTCATTGCTCCATGAACTCTGGAACCATCCAGCTACCAGCCGTGAGACCCATCACACTCCCTGCGCTCTAGGCCAAGAGCGACCGCAGCAAAACTTCAGCCACGGTTGCACGGCAGCTCCACAGGCACCGGAGGCCCCCAAGAGCCTCGTCCCCTGTGCAGGGCACAGGCTGCGGCCACAGTGTGCTGCTGCTCCACTGTGTGCTGCGGCTCGCTGCACGGGGTGAAGGTGGGCTGGGCAGACATGGCCAGAACACCGTGTTCCCAAAGAGAGACCTCATCTCTCGACACCCACTAATGGAAGCGGCGCTGGCTGCTGCGCCGCCGAGCGCGCCGGCTGGCTGCACCGCACCACTAGGCACGCAGCACACAGACGGGCACCCTGCCAAGGCCACATGCTGCCCGGCTGCAACGTCCCTCCTCGCTAGAGGAGCGAGGTGGCTTCACCCCAGCTTGCCGTGCCATGAACCCAACCCCTCGTGGTGTCTCTGCAGAAACACCTCAGGGTCCCGGACCTCTTGTGCCACGCTCCTTGCCTGCCTGCACAGCCGCAATGCCAGAGAGACCAGTAGAGCCAGCACGCCAAGGGTACCAGCCACCCCAGCGAGGCCAGACGGGCATCGGGCTGCCAGACACTGCTGCCACCTCCTAATAAACTCCTTGCTCTCTGCCATGCCACAGAAAGCGGCACCAGCAAACAGCCCTCATGTGTGCTACGGCAAGTATGAAAGTGCAGGGGGACGGAAATCTCCCCTCGGAGCAGATGGGCTTGGGCAGCTGAGCCAGGGGTAGCAGCGCAACACGGAGGTTTGAACCTGCCTTGAAAAGCCCGTGCAAGGACGAGACATGGGAGGAGGAATCTGCCCAGATCAGCTCAGGGGTCTTACCAGTCCAAACCATGCAGTCCATGAGCCTTGGAAACAGGAACAGCCCGGAGGCAGTTCCTATGCTCCAGTGCAAAACGCACCTCCTCCCAGCAGCACTTCTGCAGAGGGAAGCACAGATTGCCTGGGCTACGCCAGCTGGTGAGGAAGGACTGGAGAGAGAGAGGTCTCACAGCAGAGCAGCTTCAAGAGGTGTTTCAGCCCAGGAGCTCTCCACAGACGATGCCTACAGGGCTGGGGAGGAGTGAGAACCTTCACTGGTGGGAATTGCTCAGCTGGAGATGGAAAAAGCCAAATAAATTTCCCCAGAATGTGCTTTGCAAGGCTGTCTCTACAAACTGCAAGTGTGCTCCATAGGCCCAGGGAGGCTCGAAGATGCCTCCACAATGCTGCAAACTCGGTCACTGGGGAGTAGGACTCCCTCCCTGAGGCAGCAGGGCTCAACAGTGCTCAGGGCATGTGCCCGGCTGCCTGGAGACCACAAACTGCCATCCAGCACGTGGTGGATCCCATTGGATCAAGATCCTGCCCCGAGCCTCCCACCTGGTGTTAGGTGGTCAGCAGAAACACACGAGCATCTCCGCTAGCAGCCATGTCCCCACGGGAAGCAGAGTGCGAGGTTGCAGCCAGGCTGGCAGCGGAGCTCAAGGCAGCGGCCGGCGCCTCTGCCCACCGCCTCGTTCGAGCTGCCCCGCGGGGACGGGAGCTGGTGCCTGACTCACGAGGGAGCTGACTATTAGCCACCTCTGCTTGTCACAAAAATTCCCTGCCATAGCAATTCCCTTCTTCTGAAAGGCAAAAATGACCAGGCAATTATTTTCAGCCCTTCCTTATCTGTTGTTCTTGGAGCCCAGAGCCACATGATGGCTGCGGGCAGGGAGACGCTGCTGGGGCCGAGGAGGGTGCAAGGGGCTGGAGGAGGAGCAGACCTGCCCCGTGGCCAGCAGCTCTTTCGTAGGTCTGGCCACCATCCGGGCCCCCTCCAGTAGCAGGACAGCCAGCTGGGGCATAGGGAGGACCCACATCCCGCACTGCAGTCTGCCAAGAGGGCAGGGGGACAGCACAACCTGTCTGGACCTTTTCTGCCTTGAGGATATTGTAAACATCCTCCCCTTGCCCTGTGCTTGCCAGCTAGGACCAGTTCAGCTCCATGGGCACCACAAGCCCAGATACCAACAGCTCTTCATCAACCCTACGGGTTCACCTGCCCCCACTGCTGGCCTGAACCGGGAAGGGCAAAATCCTGCCAGGAGGCTGCGAGCAACTGGTTCCCCAAATCCCAGCACTGTGAATACCAGGGAGGTTGAACCACTAATAGCACTAGGAGGAAACCAGAGACGTTTCCCATAGGGAATGGTGGTAGAAATCACCATTTAACCGTCGCACTGGTCTCTTGCACTAATCCAAGTTGCCCGCACAGGCGCCAGCAGCCCACGCGCACGCTCCTCACACAGCACTGTGTGTAGTCCTAGGCCCCGCGTGCTCAGGGTCGTCCTGCTTGGAAAACGCTTCCTGGTTCTGCCGGACATCGCAGGGTGAAGTATGCCAGGGTGCACGACGCACGGTCGCCTGGGCACCACACGGAGCCTCCACTCGCAGGGGCAGCCCATCCCTGCCCCCACAGGCCCTGCGCTCTCGAGGGCACATGACCGGAGCTGTGGTCCTGGTGCGCGTCGCAGGGTTCCATCTTCAGCCTGACAAATGACAGGAGAGGGGCAGCCAGTCCAGCGTGAGCTGTAATTACTGCAATACCCTTCCTCCCTGGTGTGGGGCATGGAATGCAGGACGGTGCAGCAGCAATGCCATGCGGGGGGGCGAGGACTTGGCACTCATTCTTCAAGGGGGCGGCCGCACTTGGAGGAAGACTGTAATTTTCAGCAAGTTTTGGCGGATTTTCCTGGTGAAGCGCTCAGTGTCAGCAGAACAGCGGCCATGAAATGGGAGCTGAGGCTAAAGGCAGGCCAGAGCCTGGCCCTTTACATACATATCTGACAGGGGGAAGGGGGACCTAATCTGCTGTCTGCTGTACAGCAAAGCCCTGCGCTATCACTTTGTTAGGTCTAGGGCTGTCGCCCCACAAAGCTTTTGACTTTGCCGAGTAATTGGCGCCTTCCCTGGTCTCGCAGTTCCTCCTACACAGAGCAAGGACTGTCTGGACTGCTCACCTCCATCCTGAGGGCCCTTGCAGCCCACTTTGCCAGGGAAGGAGCATGCAGGGGAGGGCAGAAAGCCCCTCTCCGGCCTGCCTGTCCATGCAGGTATGTGTGGGAGAACCAGCCCCCGGCCCCGCTGCATGTGCCCTGCACCCCTTCACACCCCGTGTGCCTGGAGACGGGCAGTGGGGAAGGTTCAAGGGCAGGCGCAAGGTCTGGGCTGCAGGCTCAAAGCGATCGGGGATTAACAGTGCCAGGTGCTGAGGAGAAAGGGCAAAAGCACCCGCATCTCTCGGCACCCTCTCGCCAGGCCTGTTCATTCGTGCCCAGGCCTGCAGCCCGCCGGCAGCTGCCGCGAGGACCCTGCCAGTGCCAGCCCTCCCTGCACAGCTCTGCGCCCTGCACAGCTCTGGCCTTCCCGCATGGGAGCCCTCACGGATGGCAGCTCAGCCAGCGGAGAGACCATGGCCATGCAGCCTCGGGCACCAGCGGGAAGGCAGAGCCAGGCTGCAGCATCTCCCCTCCCTAAAGCTCCAGCTCAGGATGGATCAAAAAGCCATAGGGAAAGGAGATGCCAAATGGCTGTGCGCTTTCCAGGCTGGGATAATCCAAGCTGAGAAGTCCATGGTGTGAACTCATCAGCAGTACTGATCTCTGGTACCATCTCGGTTATCCAGTGGGGACCTCAGGCATGGAAAGGTGAGAGGAGAGCAGGTTCCAACAGGACGTGGGCCTCCCAGCCCCGGGCTGCGTACACAGTGCTGCAAGGTCAGGGCTGGAGGCCTCATCCCTGACCAGCATCTCCAGCCTGGTGTGCGCCCGCTGCAGCCCCAGGAGCTGCATGTTCACCAGTACAACCTGTTCTGCATGGGGATTTCCCAGTGCTGCACCAAGGAGGCCCAGCTGCCACGCAAGCAGCGCCCTGTGGACGTCGCTATCCCGGGAACACGCGGGGATCTGGTTGACCCCCACTCTGCAGGGGGCAGCTGCTGGGCTGCCCAGGGGAGCAGGGCTCCAGGCTGGCACCTGTGGCCGAGCAGGGCACCCTGCACATCCCATCGGAACAGGCTGAGGTCCCAGGTGCTCCCTCTCCTCCCCTCCAGAAGTGACTCACCCCAGAAAATAAGCACTCTGAGATCTCTAGATAGAGAAATCCCTCTGAGGGCAAAACGCTCATTTAGGAGAACGTGCAAACCAGAGCGATCACAAGCACACCAAGCCTCGCGCCCCTGCGCGCAGAATGATCCCCTGCAAGGAACCACACCTTTCTCCTCCCAAAACCCCAGCCAAGGAGGCACCGCTGGGGAGACACCAGGGCTGCAGCCGCTCCAGCCGAGACCGCAGTAGCTCCTGCGTGGCCGCTCCGCGGGGACCCGCTGTCCCCTCCTCCCTGTTGGGAGCGCAGTGCCCAACAGGACTCGACAGGGTGTCCCCTGCACTGCTGTCAGAGCTGTCAGTGTCCCCTCTCCACGGTGTCAGCTCCCCACAGCAGTGTCCCCTCCCAAGCCATGTTTGCCCATGGCTGAGGAAGGAAGGGACCTCTGGAGCCCAAGTGCAGCCCAAATGCCCCCAGTTCCTACCCCATGCAGTCATCTCTGACGCTGTGTCTAGCCAACCTGGGCCAGGCTGCCCTTGCAATCCACCCCTGCAGCCTGGCCCCGGCAGCCTGGTGCCCTGAGAAGCCGCCTCATTCCGGTCGCAGGCCCCCCCACCGCGGGCAGCAGGAATCGGAGCCGAGGGGCATTGCGACTGCAGGGCCGAACACGGGAGGCAACGTGCGCTGGCAGCTGCGCTTCCCACACCGGCCAGAGCGCCGCACCAGTGCAGGAAGGGGAACTGCTCCATGTGCCACCTCCACTCCTCTGAGTGGCTCCCACGCCTGGCAGTGGCTCCTGTCACGTGTGCAGCTCCGCTTCCTTGGGACCCCGTGGTGCTGCGCCTTCGCCTCGCTTTTATCCCATCCATCTCCCTGCTCCAAGGAGGCCATCAGTCTCCCTCAGCTGCCTCTGCTCCCTGTGTCAGGGGCCTGCTGGGTGGGAATGCGGCCAGGTGTCCTTGGGCAGAGGCAGCTTTGCCTCCAATGTCACCTTGGTGAGGAGCGTGGCGGTTCCGGAGCCTGGCGCAGCGCCGGCCTGGCCTGGGAGCAGCGCTGGGAGCGCAGTGGAGCCCGGGAGCGCTGTGGAGCCCGGGGCAGTCTGTCGCCATCACACCCTCCTGCAGCCAACTTGGAGCACGCTCGAGCCCCACTGAGCAGCCCTGCTGCAGCCTCCTGAAATCTGCTCTGCAGTCATCGGTGACCAGGTGGGGCTACACGTCCCCACGCGCGAACGGCCACGGGAGCCCTTTCAGGCGCTTGGACTGCTGCCACACAGTCAGGTGCCTTATTCCTCCTCCGCAAACAGCCTCCGGTTCCTTGCACGTCCTGGCTGCCCTGGCGCCCTTGGATGCCTCTGTCCCCCATGCTGAACACTTGCCAACTCCCTGTGTCACTGCTGTGCTTGGCCTCCTGTGAGCCAGGTCTCGTGGGTATCCTGAGGACACGGGCCCCGCGGCTTGCACTGTGCTGGGCTGTTACCCCACACCGAAGCAGTTACAACCAGACCTGTGAGTGGGTCTTGCAGCCCTTGAGGTGCCCTCCAGCGCACCCGTGTTGCCAATGCAGAGCGTGCGCGGAGGGAAGTTGGGATCGCCCACGAGCGGCGCGCACAGACTCATCCTCCATTGCACTCAGCCGGGAGCAGCGCCAGGGCCGTGCAAAGCCCACTGTGCAGGAGGGGTGGGAAAGGGGCGCTCCACCATGTGCCTGATGAAACCTCCTCACTGCAACCACACCGGGCTTTTCCACTCTGTCTGCATCCTTGGCAGGTTACAGGAACCTTCTTGCAACCTGGTGAGATCAAAATTGGAGGGATGCAAGAGCATGTCGGGGTATGGACAGAGCAGAGGGGGAAAAAAAAAAATAAGGTGCTCTGAGCTGCAAGGGAAGGATCTGTAAGAACTGCTCAGATTGTCTGTCACAGGCCAGACAGGCCTCTGACTTCTTCAACCACATTTAGCTCTGCAGGCTACACCTCAGCATTTGGTTTTCCCTGTAGAAATTCTTCCCAAGTTTCTAGGAGGTGAGAGGATCCAGCACGGGAGAACATATGTTCCAAACAGCCTCCGACGCATTGCAGAACCAGGGAAAAACCCAGGATCTGAGCACTGTGCATCATCATGCAAATCTCATCCCACCCATGCCGGTACCAGTCTCCCTTTGGCCGGGATGGCAGGAAAGCTGCAGCCCAAGCCACGTGCAGCTTCTCTGCGAGCAGCCAGCTTCCTCCTTTGCACAACACTTCTGCCTCTCCTTAGATTTCAACACGGATTGCAGGGAAGTTCCCAGGCCCCCGTTTGAGTCAGCAGGAGCCTTGGCAGCCCCAGCTCCAACAGGGGAATTTTGCCTAAACCCCCATGGGCTGCTGTGCCCGCAGTGGGGCTGCACGGTGGTGAGCGTGGCGGCAGCACAGCAAGGCAGCCGGGCTCACTGCTTTCCACGGCAGCACGGAAAAGCCACACGAAGCCAGCAGCTCCAGGCACCCGTGACTGCCCTGCTCCTCCGGCAGCTCAGCACAGCCCAGGAGACCCCAGCGGGAAGCTGGAGCCAGAAGGACAGCTCTGCGCCGCAGATGCAGCCTCTGTGGTGCTCCCTGGAAAAGAGATAGGAATCAACCAGCAAAACTCGTGGGAGAGCATGGAGAGAGCGATCTCAGCCCGGCTGCGTCGCTGCCTTTGCCAGCAGCAGAGCTAACACCGGGCTGGGATGACACAGAAGATGGCTCCATCCCTGGAACATGTTTCTTTAGGACAAACTTCTGGGTGACTACCCGAGGCTTTTGCCAAAGCGGGCGGGCTGCGAGCCAGCGCTCTGCCGAGGCGCCCTGGCGCGGCTCCGCTCCACAGCCCTCCGGCGCCGGCCCCGCTCCACGGGAGCTGCTGTGCTGTCTGTGTGGCTGCTGCAGGGGGGATTTTCCGCGTGGTGCCGGATGTCCTTGACCAGCCTTTCCATAAAGGTGGCATCACGCTGGAGGAGCAGGGAAACCTGCCTGCACCAAGTAGTAAAATATATCGGCAACACTGACACTTCTCCAGACGTTGCATCTAAATATAGACTCCTCATTTGTTCCCGTGCCGGCTGATGGATTTGGTGCAGAAGGAGCCAGGGTGCCGGCACTAGTCCCTGCCCTGCCCTGGCCAGACCTTAGCACCAGCAGCAGCTGGGTGAGCACTCGAGCAGCGCGCAGCCCTGCTGTGCAGCTCTCCGACAGCCATAGGGACAGCATGCAGGGAGCAGGAGCAGCAAGAGGGGCAGTTTGGCGGCTGTAATATTACCCTTTGGCCAGGCGCTTCACTAGCATCCTGGAGGGACAAGGGGAAAGCTGAGGGCTCTGGAAGCTGATGAAAATTTGCTGGAAACAGGATCTGATGTTTGCACGCAGAGAGGTCCTGGTCTAAGCTGAAGGACAGTTCACCGGGATGGGAAAAGGCTTTGGAGGACAACTGGGCTCCTCAGTGAGGGCTCATGAAGGAGTCAATTGCTATCTCCACAAGCCCATTTTTGGAAGCCTTTGACCAACTGGCCCTCCAACCACAAATCAACATGCTCATGAGAGACATCAGACCAAGCTCCTCCTTTCTTTGAAGATGCCTCAGTAACCATAAGGGCATCATGTCCCAGGTCACACTGACAGTGGGATAGAAAAGCCAGCCCTGGCTGGGAGGGATGCAATCCACTATATAGGCTGGTCATTTCTCTGTGCTTTTTACCAGCACTGCAAAAAGCATCTTTCAGCAGGTGCAGCAGCTGCAGAAAGAGCCACACGGCTGCTCCAGAGCACCTGAGAGAAAAAGGCAGCAATGCTGGCAAAAGCCCTGCAGCACCTTGCTGATCCAAGCAAAGGGCAGCAGCACAGCAGGCAGGAGCAGCCGTCCCACCGCAGGGTGCACCAGACCTGCACTGCACAGCACACAGGCTGGCAAAATTCAGCTCTGCCTCATCACTGCTGAGAGGACTGGCCTGGATTACAGTCAGATCCTGTAGGGAAAACTGAGACTAACCTCAGCTTTTTTAAAAAAAATTCACTGAGTCAAAACGCCTCGGTACAGCCAGCCAGCCTCCTCCTCGTGCTCAGCATTTGATTAGTGTAAGATCTCCCAGAGTCTCGTTCTTCTGCTTGTATTGGTTTAAATGAGATGCAAAACAAAATTTACTATGAAATTACTCTTTTGAATGCATCCCAAGAAACGGGAAAGGCATTGCTGTGCTGGTGGCTCTGAATCCCCCACTCGTGTATCCCAGCAGATTTCTAGGGATGCCTGTAGTGAGCAAGTGCTCCCTTGGTGCAGAGGGATTCCCTTTGCTCTTCATGAGACAAACCGTAGTATCCGTAAAATCTAAGCAAGGATGCTGAGCCAGCCCCAGAGAGATGGAGCTTGATGTAGCTTTCCTGCTGACAAAATGCAGGTACAGACCATCAGCCAGAACAGCCAAGGATGCCAGGGATCAATCTGGCTGCACTTGCTGCCTCTCTGGGACTATGGGAGAGGGATCGTTTGAGCCAAACCCTCAGGTCACACAAGGATTTGTTGCTGTGTTCCTGAGGGGAAGGAAACATGTCACACAGTTTGCTGGAGACTGCATCCTCCTTGAGTTCTTGCCATGACTTTCCAGAGAGAGATGGTTGTCCTTTGGGAAGGGGTCAATTCTCAAGACAGAGCCAACAAGGAAGGCAGGAGAGGATAGAGAACTCCAGAACAAGCTGTCCTGGGGAACCAGCAGGAGGAAGGACAGGTCCAGGCCTGGATGTCTTGCAATGCTGGATGTTGCCCATGCTCTCACGCAAGGCGGTAAAGCCTGTATTGCCCCCACGCTGCCTTCCTATGACAGGACAGGGCTTTTTTTCAAACCAAGCAAAATTACACACCATTCTTGGCGCTCAGCCCTGTGCAGGAGCCCTTAGAGGGGACTAGGACGAGATGTCAGCCCAAGCTCCCACTGAAACGCCGCTGAACCCATCCTGAGCCCATACCTTACCAGGGACCCCTATATCAGAATCCCATGCCAGGGATCCCCAGCAAGGCAGCCCCAGCCCTGCGCCGCCACGGCTGTGAGAGCTGCGCTGGAAGAGGCGCTGCTGGGAGCAAGCGTCTGCACCGTGCTTGGCGTCGCGCGCCATTGAGACGGGGCCAAGAGGACGGGAACTGCAGGCATTCTGCCTCCGAATGCCAGCGCTCCCAGACGGCCGGTTCACACTGGGACACCTGTGCTGCGGGAGGCCACAGCCGTGCCACACTGTGGACCAGAGCCACTGTCCCAGCAGCGTCTCCACTCCCAAGACGTCCGAGAGCAGTTCGTGCAGCTCCTGACACCCCACCAGGAGGTCTGGAGAAGCATCTGGCAGGGCCTTGGCCATCTGGGGACCAGCACTGGGCTCCATCTAGCATGGCACAAACAGCGAGGGGCTGCGCGGCAGCTCCCTGGCAGCTACAGGCACGTTGAGTTGCCTCCTGCTCAGGTGACCATGGAGCCAGGAGAGGGGCTGGCTGCCACATGCCCCTCCACGCCAGTCACCACGTGCTCTCCAGCCCAACCACTTCATTGCAGAGCGTCCGCAAAGGCAGTGCTGGCGCCTACACTGCCCCTGGGCCCAGTTCGAGGTGGGGGGAGGCACTGTCTGGGCTCGCCCAGCCGCCTGTGGCACTGCCACTCTCCCTGCGGCCACTGCCACCACTGCTGTGGCTGTCGGGGCACAAGCTGCCCGCGACACACCCATCCTGTGGCACAACCCTCCCGGGGCACAACTCTCCCACTGCACAACCCTCCCACCTCACACCCTCCCATGGCACAACTCTGCTGCTGCACACCCTCCCGGGCACAACCCTCCTGTGACACAACCCTCCCACCACACAACCCTCCCACCGCACACCCATTCTGCCACACACCCTACCGTGGTACAATCCTCCCACCACACACCCTCCCGCTGCACACTCTCCCATGACACAACCCTCCCACCACACACCCCTCCCATTGCACAACCCTCCTGCTGCACACCCTCCCGGGGCACAACCCACCCACCGCATGTCTCTCGCTGCCTTCCTTTGCCTCCTCATCTCCACAGCCCCCATAGGCTCCTCTCCCTTATGCATCCTGAGCCCACAGAGGCCTCTGGGGGACACAGAGTGTCCCAGAGCAGTGGCAGGAGCTGGAAGTGACGCCTCCCCATTCCCATCTCGCACTGGAAATAGTGCCAGGGCCCGCAGAGAGCTGCAGGGCGCCGGCTCCTCTCCCAGCACAGGCCCTGCCCTCCCGCCACGCTTTCCAGCCATGGGCATCAGGGATACCTGGCGCTCCACAGCTCACCACTGCCCGGGGACACCCAGGGCTGCTTCCCACTCTGTGCTGACCGGCAGCAGGGCCTACCCGTGCTTCAGCTGCTGTGCAAGGCCAAGCATTTAGCAAATACAGTAATTACAACATGCTCAGAGCACCTCTGGGACCAAGAGACGTTACTGAGGAGTAGGATTTTTCCCAGTTCTGAAATTCCATTTGAGTCCCCATTTCAGAAGCAGAGGGATGGGATACATTTTTGGCCCTTTTCCCCCTCATCCTACAATCTTCTCACAAGCCAGAACACCGTTTGTTCTATCAGTTTGCACGGAAATGTTCAATGAGGCTCTTCCTGCCTCTCTGCATCTGGGCTAAGGTGTGAGTCTAGAAGTGACGTACCTCAGACGCACATTGCAGGGGGCAGTGAGCCATCGCTGGGGGACACAGGAGAACAAGGACAAGCAGGAGTAACTCACAGAGCCCTCGTACACAACAAGCCCTCTCCACGCCTCCTCAGGCTGCTGCTTTGCCCCTGCTCGGGATCTGCCCAGCCAAGAGCTCTGCAACAACCCAAGGGACACCCAAACCCGGATACCTCCCTCTCCCAGTGCTGACATCTGCTTGAAGCAGCAAAGGGAAAGACACTGGCACCCCATCAGGCCGAGGCCCACACTCCTGCCCACCCCCAGCCCTCACGGCCTTTCCCCCACTCTCCGCCTGCTTGCAGGGGTATAAACCCTTGTGTGACCACTGGTATTTGTGTGGCAGGCCACCAAGCCCCATGCGCTGTGATGTGGAGCCAGCAGCAGCTGAGAAACACACTAAAATAAGAGCTGGCAGGAGGCAAGACCAAGGGACATACTCGAACCAGTGTGGGGATGCAGCTAGCGACTCCCTTAAAAGAGACCGCAACAGACTGCAGCACCGTGTCCTGCTGCACAGGAGCGGCTTGGCCACGCGGCTCCCCCAGTTCTCCGTTGCGTCACTGTCCCTCCCTGCTGTTGTCCCAGGGCCAGGACAGGTTTGCTGCAAAGGGCTCCAGAGGCAGGTGATGCCCCACCGGGGCTGGCGACTGGGGCCAGGCAGCAGCAGGGCTGGGGAGGAGCGGGACCGGGGAGGCCCTTGGGCTGAGCAGTGGCAGCAGCAGCGCATGCGCCTGCAGCGCTCCCACGGTCAGCAAGTAAACATCCCGGGACACCCGGCCAGACAGATGTTCATGAGGTGAGAGAGGGCCAGGAAGGAGTGAGGGCCCGGGTGGGCAGCAGCCGGGGGTCCTGCTCCCAGGCGCACACCCACGTCCTGGACCCCATTCCCACTGGCTCCATAGAATGGCTCCTATTGCCCTGCAAGCTGGTCTCAAGCACAGTTTATTTCGGACGCTGACATTTGCTTTGCTTCTTCCCTGCTGGAAGAAGCCACGTCTCTTCCCTCCCCGGGGAGGGCTCTGCAGCTCGGTCGTCTGAGCACTCCAATCTGCCCCGCTCCCGCCTGCTGCCTTGTGCCCGAGTGTCCCCCTTTTGCCGCTATCTCTGGCCGTACAGGGCACGCGCTGCTCAGCCCAGGCAGCGCTGGCTGCCAGGGCATCACCTACTCCTCATCCCTGCACGCGACAATTGGGTCCATCCGAGCCCAAATAGTTCACATCATCAGCCCATGCCTCAGTTTCCTCCTCCCAGTCCCTCGGCTCGTGACAGCAGCCCTCTCCCACCTTTCCCAGGAGGAGGATTTCGCTAATGCCTGTCAAGGGATTTGCAGCTATAACGGGCTTGCTAAGCACTCGCCGCACTGGGGAGCCAGCTCGCCTCCATCTTGGCTCCGAGAGTCCTCAAGAAACCTCTGCAGGAATCACATCCTGGCCACCACCTCCTCCTGCTGCCGCCCGGCCACCAGCACAGAGTAGAGCCACAGGCCTGGCCGCACAGCCCTTGTGCGGGGCCGTGGCCACAGCACAGCCGGCGTGACAGGCGCCATGCGCCAAGGACAACCAAAGAAGGAAAGGAGCGGGACGGAGGAGACGGCAATGCTTCCTCGCCGGCCGGTCAGCCCATACTGTAAAAGGAGTGGGAACGGGGCTGTACGCTCCACTGGGGCTGCTTTGAGACGGCTGGGAAGCAGGGAGGAGGAGGAGGAGGAAGTTAACCCTGCAGACACTGCGCTGCTGCCCCAGGCAGGGTGGGGGACGTTTCCCTGCCCGCTCCCAACCTGCCCCAACAGTCTCAGCTCCCGACAGCCACAAGTTGGGTGCGGGGTGCCAAGGGGCGCTGAGCCAGGAGACGACCCCCTGCGCCAGGCAGCGGGAAGCGGAGGAGGAGGCACGAGGCAGCTCTGGAGGCCCGAGACGCTCCCACGGCGCCAGTGGGAATGCTGGCATGCCTGGCCGGCCAGCTCTTATGCCTCTCTGCCCGCACACCTTGCAGACAGGGACCCGCTGGTGCTCACAGTTACCCCACTGCACCTCCCCAGGGCAGCCGCAAAGGGTACAGCCCTCCAAAGCAAAGGCCAGCCTGGTGTGGGAAAGGGGACCTCTATGTCCCTGACGCCTACCATAAGCACCAGCTCCCCAGGAAAGCTTCCCAAGCGCCCACTCAGGCCCTGGGCAGGAGTTGATGGGGGCAGGTGCCAGTCAGCACCTATGGCCAGGGCTGCGTTCAGCGAGGACATCAGCTGAAGAAGTGAAATGTGTCCTGGAGGAGGGGACGTGGCCCACGCCACCCAATCAAGGCCATGCAAACCCTCTAGCAAGACCTTTGGACATTTCTGTCCCTCCTGAGCTACCCCATGGAGCACAGACTGTGGTTTCTCAGCTCCCCACCTCTCCTCACCATGGATGTGAACATTAATTAAGTGCTTTTCTCCTGCTTAATCAGTCTTGGCCTCTCCTAGATGTTTTGTTGGATTCATCAAAGCTCCAGGAATTCAAACACAGTGACTGCAGGAGAAAAGTTACTGGATATTTAACTGCAGCTTCCTTTCTTTGAAATGTTTATTGGCTATTGACGTCAAATAATTATTAAGAATTATTAATTAAGAAGGCAATTAAGAGTGTTGCTTTTGTTGAGGTTTTGTTATTACAATTATTTTATCAGCCAACAGTAAAAACATCAGCCTTTCCAATCGCTCGGAGTGAAGCAAAGCTCCTATAATTAATTTCCTTTTCCGCAGCAAACATTTTACTTTGACCTACCTTAGGGACTTCCCTTTCTCCAGGTGTGCCAACAGCTCCAAATACATAGAGCCAAAGGGTATTCAAGGCAGCGTCAGCCAGGTCTGCAGAACACAATGTCCCTTCTAGCCTGTCAGATGGGACTAGCCACATCTGAGGAGAATAATTTCTTTTGGGGAAACACCCAAGAGCCCCAAAACCGAGGTGGTAGGAGGAAGCTATGGGGAGGGTGCAGGCATGCACAGCCCCAGGGAACCCTATCACAGCAGGGAGCTGCTCAGCATCCTGGAGCTCAGCACCTAAGGGCTCCTGCACTTGTGCCTGGGACTGAGGCTGTGAAGTCCCTTGGGGCTGCACAGGAGATATTGCTGCCCAGCAGCCAAGAGTAGCTCAGAAGCCTTTGCCTCAGGGCCTCCTCACACCATGTCCTGGCTTGGTGCTGCTTACAGGGCAGAGCTGTCTTTAGCTCACACCCAAATAGTTTCTGAAGTTCTCCACAAGGAAGATGGAAGGTAGAAAATCCCCCAGGGGAAGGGCCCAACCTTCTCCTACCAAACCGCATCCCGCCTGGCAGACACCTTCTCATCCCTGTTCCAGCAGACGTGTCCCGGCTCTTTCCTATGCTCCAGGACAGTGGGTGAAGACTGGGCAAGCCAAAGAGCCTAGCGAACCCAGGGGCTCCTCCTGCACTGCTGAGCAGTACGAGTCCATCCAGACTTCACATCCTGCCCTGCAGAGACCAAGAAAGTCACAGAACAGAAGACTGTCACACACCCTAGCGAGCTTTATCCACAAGGGCAAGCCACTTCTCGTTCCTAAGACACCAGCCAACACCCATGAAAATACACATTTTAGAACCATCTCTCATTCATGAACATGGTGTCCTGTCCATCTCTTGGCTCAGTAACCCACCAGCTGCACCTAACATGTGACAGGGAGTTCCACAAGTTACTTTAAAGCAGATTTTCATTACATCTTCATTCAGTGGGAAAACAGGCAACTTCCAAAGCTTGTCACCAAGAGGCCTGCTTTGGAAACCAAGTGTTTTTCAAAGATTGTCCCAACATCTTCTTATCCCACCAGGACCCAACCCATCTTTCAGATTGGATGGGAGAGAAGACAGGGAGCTCCTGATACTGACAGGAAAGGCAGGGTGGCAGTTGGGAGGAAGAAGGGATGAGTTGGGGGCCGGGAGGCATTCCCAATACTCAGACAACACTGTGAGCAACACGCAGCAGAACAGACAAGAAATTAGTCCTTGGAGTTGTCAAGGGCATGAATTTCAGAAGGTTATTGCTCTCTTACTTCCTGGGTCATTAGCAGCCCAAGGAAATGTGAGCCCCATAGCAGGGCATCCATCTCACCTCCTAGTTACAGGCCACCCTCGTGTTTCCAGTTGCTCTGCTAGTCCTCGTCTTTGTAATCTATCCTCTCTGGGAATCCGATCCGTGGGTGCCGCCATGCTGCACTACAAGGCTGTGCCTTTGAGATGATGTGACCCTCAGCAAACAGCATGGCATTCCCAAGATCGGGACACATTGCTAGAGGATGCCAAATGAGGGTGGAAAGCCAAAGACCTGCAAGGCATGATGAAAGAGACAACCGAGGTACTTGCGCCTCTTCCTCTCCACTTCATCCACCCTGCCCTCTTGCCTGCTCGCCAGGCTAGGCTGCAGAAAGGACCGTGGCTGAGAGTATCCCCCAACTCCTGCCGAAGGGCAGAGCAGGAAAATGAGCGGGATGCATTGCATGTGTCAGGAGGATCGGCCTGCGGGCACATTTAGTTCCACACCCACACGTGTGCTGGGAAGCCTGGCTCCCAGCAAGCAGAAGGGGGACTTCACGCTACAGCTCCTGTCTTGCATGTGCATGTACACACCTGCCCTCGAGCTCGCCACATCACGCGGCCTGACAGCAGCCACAGCACTGAGTCCTGGTCCTGTAGTCACCAGGGCCCAGCTCGCCTGAAGGGGCGGAGAGGAGCTCAGCAGTGGGAACACCAGGCTGCCCTGTGGCAGCTTCAGCTCCAGTGTGCTGGGATAGCCGCTGCAGGCACAGCTGGGCCCACGTGCTGCCCTGGCCTGAGCTACTGTTTGATGAGGCACCTGGTGATGCTCAGCCTGACAGCATCAAGGGGAGCGCAGGCTGCGCACCTGCCCTCATGGAGGGCTGAGGTGGCTGGTCCCCCCGCACAGACAGGACAGATGGACAGAGCTGGCCCCGCCGGGGCAGCCCCAAGGCTCCTGTATCTGCTGAGGCACCAGGAGGCTCTTCCTCGCTGGCACGGGACAGCCGGGTGCTGCGGCAGGGCAGGCTGCTGGGGAGCCAGCGCCTCAGAGTGAGCACGAGGGCTGGCTGCAGCTCACCACAGCGTGCGCAGTGACAGCCCTGGTCTCTGCTCTCCTTAGCCACATTCCCCCGCAGACACACATGTGCGCACACGCTGCTGTGGGCGCAGAGCCTGCACCACGCGGCTCCAGGGAAGGGTTCCACGAAATGGGCTACAGCAGCAGCAGCGAGGTGGACGGGGTTGCGCCTGCACCTCAACTCGCCACCTCGGCTGCGATGCAAAGCCTCAGTCAGGCCTTGCTCGGGGGGGCAGCAGAGGGGGAAGCTGCTGAGAAGCGTCAGCTTCTCCCTGGCCATCTTCTTGCCACACTGCCTCACTGGCAGCCCCCCGCTCCGGCAGAGCCTCTGGAAGTGGGTCGGCTAAATATAAATGGAGCAGCCGGAGCACCCTGGGCCCCAGGCACCTTTCTGCCTTGCATCATTGCCACCCTGAAAACCACGGCCTCAAGACGGAGGCTGGTTCAGCCTGTACTGTGGTAAACATGAAACACTGCTGAGGCCTCGGGGCCACTAAAACTGCTCCTTCAGAACAATCATCCCAAGAGTTTTCAGTCCTGCACACCCATCTTGGCCAGGGAATCAGCCACGGAGGTGATGGCCAAGATGGGACTGACATCTACAAGACAGACATTCCCATGAGGCCAACGCTGGGAATAAACCAAGCCATTTGTGGACTCCTCAGCACAGCACAGGCCCCAAGGAAAGGGATTTAAATTTCCATTTATTGAAACGAGTGAGCTGCCTAAGCTCCTAAGCAAACAAGCAAAATGCATCATTAAGATTTGACAGGCCAACTCAGGGTCTGACACCCACACATGCCCGTTCTGGGACGCACACCAGTAGGTTTAGCTAGAAAGGTCACGTCAATCATCTCAGTGTGCTGCTTCAGTGGATAAGGACATTTTGGAGGAAGTTGTGGCCCAAATTGTCTGCATGGGCAGCAGAACAGTTCTGATCCAGTATTCCCAGTTTGCTCCTTGCCCTCAGTTATCTGCACACCATCCCCACTGCCTCCTCCACAGCTGACCTAGCGTAGTTTGGTGGGACCTACAAAATCTGGCTGCAGCCTGGGTGCTGGCAGGTTCTCCAGGGACCAGTTCCATGACTAGAGACCAAGAGAAGCATTATATTGGGAGCACTTTGTCCTGTGTGGCAGAGCAGCAGCCCCACTACCCCCATGTCTGCGCTTGAAAGTAGACCATTGCTGCTAGAGGACCTGGCCTGCTCTGTGTGGAGCAAGCACCACTAGCATCATGCGGGTCAACATGATGTGATGTTCACTCCTGACTCTGAGCAAAGAAGATAGAAAAGGCAATTTTTGCAATTTGCAGGTTCCAGCTGTCCTGCAATCTAATATCCCCAGCCTTCAGGACAGCCTGGAGGATTGGTTATTAGGGAAAAACAGTCTAATGATGCAGCTTGTTAAACTCACAAATGGATTAGCCTGGGAACCTTTATGACTACAGAGTCCAAGTATATAAAAGATAAGCCATCTTTTTACAAGTATTACAAGATCTTGCCTTAAATCTATGGGGTGAATGATATGAATCCTCAAAGGTCCCTAATATCTAAGCCTCTCTTCTCACACTTAAAGGAAGCCCTGGCAAGAGGCTGCAGCACAAAGTGCGCCTGGTGAGCAGGGGATCTGCACTCGGGTAAGCTCACGTGAAGGCACTGGGGTTACTCCACGGGAGCAGGATCAGACCTGTGTGAGTGTTGGTATGAATGAAGGTGGGAACAGTGCTGCTAAAGATAACTTTGTGAAAAGGCGCTATTAATAGCAATACTGTGCTTTTTTTGAGCTTCTTTCTGCGAGGCTGTCTCTGGGATTGGCAAATGCTGATGGATTAGGGCCTGCTACAACTCCAAGGAAGCGAGTGCGTGCACGCATGCGGGGGCAGCATCACTCCTCAGAGCTGGCAAGGAAACTGAGGTCTGACGGACTCAAACACCAAGTGAATCGCTGCCAGGCACGGGAGCAAGCCCTTCCGTCCCCACTCAGCGCCAGCCTGCTACTCTCACAGGTGCCAGTGTCCAATCACCCCGACACCAGCGAACACTTTCCCACCTCCGTGAGACTCCCGGAGTAGCCGGCACGGAGCGCCCAGCACGACTGCAGCTGTACCCGTTGCCATGACGACATCACCGCTCCAGCGCAAGATGGAGATGACGGGATTGGTGAGGAAAGTAACGGAGCGGAGCTGCGTCCTCCGCCTGCCGTGATGCAGGGTTGGGACTCACCGCGGTGCTGCCGCTGCCGCACATCCCGGCCCACGCGGCTGCTCCTGCAGTGCTCCAGCATTGAGAATCCCTGGGTCGGGATGAGGAGCAACTCCGGGCTGCCCTGAGAAGGGGAAAACGCAGGAAGCCTGAGTCCAGGCTCATTTCAGGCCCGGAAAGACAGAGCTGAGCTGGCTGGGCAGCAATTCCAGTGAGATGCTCTCAAACAGCTTCCCAGGGACCTGCATGCAAGGGGGAACCAAATGTCCTCCAAAAGCAGCACGCACTTCTACCGGAGCTTTTTGGACCACTTCCTGGCAGCCCATCCCTTGTCCACCCCGCGCCTGCGTCCAAGGGTTTCGCAGGCGCCGCTGTCCCACCAGGCACGTGCCTGTGTGCCAGGGCAATGGCGGGCCGGGACAGCACTGCAACAGGGGCAGCGTTGGGTCCCCCGCCACCCACCCTCTGTGCAGGATTCTGCAGCGTGCCCTTTCATTACAGCAGTGCAATTAGCCTTGCTGACCTCTGAAATCCTCAGCCTCTCTAAGCAGCCATGCATTAAATCCCAGATCCAAGAGTGGAAATAGACTTCGTAAAAGGCTTATGGCCCTATTTATTACATTTTACGCCTGAAGGAGCCGAGAGCCCGGCACAGGCGCCGCGGCCAGCGCTGGCTCTGCCTGCGCACCCAGGCAGACACATGGGCGGGCAGGTGGGCTCTGGCACCCGGTACAGCCCTGGCAGCTGCCTGCTCTGCCCCGGCTTGGACTGCCACCTGAGCACTACTGAGCAGGCGCTCGGGCTGGGACATGATCTAGAGGGAAGCTAACACTGCCTTTGGGGTGAGTAACTGTCCCTGATGCACACCTGGATTCCCTGGAGCAGAGTGTGACGGTTTCAGCCATCTGCCAGCACAATACTGGGGTCCAGAGGAGCCTCTAACTCCCAGGCTGGATCCCCACCTTGCTGCTACTTCCCACAGTGTGCAACTTCTACCTTCTCCATGGTGCTACGGCCAAACCGCCGTGGGGTTAGTAACACTTGAGGAGAGTGCCACCCAAACGGTAATGTGTCTCCCAGGTCTAGGCCACCTCAGCGTGCCGAGAAGCTGTGAGGTGCCGTGGGACACGGCCAAACCTGCCCAGACCGCTGCCCATACCTGGAAAGCCGAGGGGACACCACGCAGGTTACAGAAGGGTGCTGCACAAAGCTAGCATGCACAACCTGCCCTGGAGATATGAGGCTGTTTGACTCCAGCCCCAGCATAAGCCCCGGGGTCGGGGCACAGCAAGGAGAGGATGGGGCAGTAGGAGGTCCTCCGTGCAGGGAAATAGCTGAGCAGCGGAGGGACCCTCCGCCTTCCTGCAGAAAACGTATGGTAGCTTCATCCCCTGTCCACCCCCATCAGAGGCAGCACCACAAGACGGATCAGTTAGCGCTTGGAGTGGCTTGGCTGAGCGACAGCGCTGGGCAGCTGAGGCTTCAGTGTCAGCACCACAAAGCGTGGCGGAGCAGAGGGGCATGCGAGGGTGCCCCTCGCTGTACACTTATAAATAGCTGCTGCAGAGACTCAAGCGGCACACCACGTGCTTCGTGCCCCGAACTCCTGGAGACTGGCACACAGCGACACCGTTGGCAGCTCCTCTCTTCTGAAGGAGCTGGTGGGGCAGCCCAGCTCCAATACCATGGGTCAGAGCAGAGAGGTCAAGAGGCAAAAGCAAGGGCAGCTCTGTGCTTCTCTGAGAAATTGCATTTGCATCAATATTTGGTGCAATCTGCAAGTCCTTCCGGATCCCCAGGTACCATTAGACACGAGGCAAGCTAGCACAATGATCAGACTGCTCATGCCAAATCCAGCTCCGAGTCTCTCCTCGTATTCACCCAGAAGGCAACATCTATATCAAGCAGTTGGTCCCTGAATTTTGCTAAGTGTCCAGTTCCTGATACCATGTATGGCCTTATCCAGCATGCAGGATGCTCTCAGGCATATGAAACTGGGACAGGAGCAGGACTGGTGGGGCAGAGAACTGGCCTGGCTACAAGAGGAGCTCAAAGAGCCTCACAACTGCAGGTGGGAGAGCTCTGCATTTCAAGCACCACCTTCTGATGGTGAATCCAGGGTTCAAGGAGAGCTCTGGTCTGCTCTTGTGGTCCAAGATGCTGTAGGATACCCATGACAGAGGTAAACTGCACTTTTAAAAAGACACCCCTTAAAAATGCCAAGACGAAAGGGAGAATCACAGAATACTTATGATTGGAAGGGACCTGTATAGAGATCATCTAATGCAACCCCCCTGCTCAAGCAGGGACACCCAGAACACGTGGCACAGGCTGGTGTCCAGGCAGGTTGTGAAGATCTCCAGAGAAGGAGACTCCACAACCTCTCTGGGCAGCCTGTTCCTAGTCAGGAACAAAGAATTCCTTTTGGACATATCCCATGGAAGTTCAGCCTTTTCAGGCTTCACGAGTGACATTAGGGCTTTTCAAAGGGCATCTTCTCTAGTCCCAATGTTGGCATTCAAGCAGTGTTACTACTGAAATAACAAAAATTAAGAACAAATCACACATTTTTCATTAAATGTGCTCAGTGGACTTTGATGCCTGTTCAGTGCCCCACCTACCCTAGAAAAGAAGAGTCTTGCTTTTCCTTGCCTTTCCTTCTGTCCTGCCCAACCCCATGTCACATGCAGCAGCTCTATCCCAGCAGCCTGAAATACCCTCACAAGATGTCGTAGCGTCACCAGAGCCCCCTGGACAGGATCAGGAGATCTTGTCCTACAGCTAAGCTCTGCTTAGTGTGTTTTGGAATATCACTCCAAGGGGGAATAGCACATTTACAAATAGGATGTCTGGCCATAGATGGGCCCTTTCCTCAAAAGACATTGAGACATAATATATATATACATATACATATATATATATATATGTATATATATACATATGCAGTTCACCTTTCAGCACTGTCCCTGTTCCCTGCACACCCTGTTCACAGCAGAAAGCAGCTGTCCCAGGATAGCTGCAAGAAAGCCCTGGTCACGGCAAGGGACTAACTCCAAAGGGCTTGACTGAAAGAGGTTTAAACTCCATTAACACCCCTCCACAGAGGTCCCATATCCTCCAGTGCACTCCCATGCTAATCCTCTCTCAAGAACAGCGGCTATATTTAGGTATATAAATGAGACAGAGTGGTTCTCTCCAAAAAGAGTTAGTTTGGGTTATGTAAATAGAGAGACACTTAAAAGCTGTGTTTTCAGGTCCTTGGACTGTCATGAGAGAGCAGCAGAAATGGGGATGGTCCCTGGACTAGCTGCTTTGATTCGCTTTGAACTCTGTTCTGCCTCCAAGCCGGGTGGGTGTCTGCGCTCCGCCGTCAGGCTGGCCCCTCGCAGCACGTGGCCGCGGGCGCTGGGGCAGCGAGGGTGCCTTGGCAAGCCGACCTTCATGCTTCAACCTTCCCCTGCGCCCGGGTCCCCACGTGGCCCAGTGAGTGCAAATCAAGGGGGAACCGTCAGAGGGAACTCCCAGTCCCTCTGTGCTGGGCCAGCTCACAGCACAGCCGGGCTGGCTCACAGCACGGCTGAGCTCGGAAGAGGCCTCTGGAGATCAGCTAGCCCAAGCCCCTACCGTCCCATTCCCAGGCAGCCCCGCACCTCAGAGCTTGGCTCACACGTACATGAGTGCTACATGGGTGGGAGAGCTGCCCTGTGGGACCGCCTGCCAGGGACTGCTGCCCAGGCCCCACACGGACACCAACCAGGCAAAGAAGAGTCACAGAACTTGCAAATTTATAACCACAGGCAGGCTGAAGGCAAGATGAGGAGGAGTACACCGAGCTGCAGACGCACTCAGGGCACTGCTGATGATGAAGCAGTGAAAGAACTTGAGGCCACTGCGTCTGCATTGCTCGAGCAGCTCCCCACAACACCCCTCACAGCTCGGCTACAAACTTCCTTCCTCTTGCATCTAGTTTCTGGAAACCTCTGGGCCAACCACGGAGAAGTGACACACACATGAGCTTCTTCTGTATACCCAAAGCATCTCCTCCTAAATCTATGGGGGACGGGTGCAAGGTGCCCACCCGGGCCAGAGTGGCAAGGGCTGCTGGAGCTGCTTGTTAGACACTAGAAAAGCAACTTCTTCTCTACAGCTGACACTCATAGCAGGAGTTTCTGAGGACATGTACCAAGTGCTTTCGTTTTCAAAACACATATAAATAGACATACATAGTCCTTCCTAAAAGGACATGACTCAAAAACAAACAAACAAAAAGAAAGCTTTAAAAACATCCAACATTTTCAACTGATAAAGCGACACAGTTTTCATAGGTCTGAGTTCTGCTACCTGGGAAATGGGTTACAGCACACAAAAAGCACGTGTGCCAGTCTGCTGGTGGGACTTTCAGGGACGCAGAAGCTTCCTTTTCAAGAAATGCATCTGCAATTTTTCTCTTTTCACTGTTAGCAGTTAGGCACATAAGCACGCTCACAAGGAGACATGATGCTAGTGGGTTCAAACCTCCAGCTCCAGCTCAGCAGAGCAGAGCTTAGATTTTTCAAAGAAAGGTTTAAAAACCCTCCTGCCATTAGGATGCCGGAGGATGCCTCTGAAAAATGTGCAGCTTGAGACAGGGCTGCAGGCCTAAGAAGAGAGCAGGAGATGCAGTTTAAAGGCAGCTGATAGTAATACAAAGTTTTATTAGCTTAAATCAAAGGACCATGAAAGACGCAAACATTTGCACTGAGGCTGAGCGAGTCCCAGGAAATCAGAAGCAAGGGACTCAGGCTGGAACAAAGTTCAGGCCTGGCGCGCGGGTGCCAGGTGAGCAACCTCTGCGTGGCAGGAAAGGGCACCATCAGCTGGCCTGGTACAAATCACTGCAGCCCCCCCGCCGCGCTCTTCCGTGTCCTGGTTTGCCCCCGTGCGAGCGCTGAATGGAAGCGAGCAGAGCCGAGTCCTGAATGCAGAGTCTTAAATCACCTTGTACAGCGAAATGTCCCCTGCGCGGGCTTGGGGACGGCGCCCCCTTCCCGCGCATGGGCAGCGCGCTGGAAACCAGAGGGCCACGTGGAGCAGCGCTGCCGCCAGTGCAGCTTCCCCAGCCTCCGCACGGCACCCGCAGAGGGGCTGCCTTTGGGAAGAGGGTGAGACGGAGCCTCCCTGCGCACCAGCTGCTGACGGGAGTTGCAAGCAGGAGCTTTAAGCCCTCGGCTCATTAGTGTTATCCACATGTGTACACAACCATCACTCCAGCTGGATGTTGACTGCTGTTTGTGTTAGCCCAGCCCAGCAGCCTGGGGACGAAGCCCAGAGCCGCTCATCTCATGTGCGTGCATGGACCGCAGTGCCGTCTCGCTTTCCTGCCGCACTTCATGGTTCGCTTTGCGCTTTTGTGGGAAAGGAACAGCGCAACTCACTCCTGTGAGGCACCTCGATTGAAAACACAGCAAAAGAGGGCCCCAAAACGCCTGATGGATCTGAGGCCACCCTGACTTCAGCCACCAGATTTGGCTTGTTCCTGACACGTCTCCCCTCTGCAGAGCGCAGCCAGGAGCCCTCGCAGGGCCTGGAGTGCGTTTCTTTTGCGTGGTTAAGCCAAAGAAACGCACTCCGAGGCAGCGGGACTTCCGTTCGCCTGGAGCCTCCCCCTCAGCCACATTGCTCGCCGCAAGCAGAAAGGCTCAGCAATGCTCTGCCCCTGCCCTCCAGCTCCCCCCGCCACAGGATTTCCTTGCTCTTGATGTGCATGAAAATTCGGAAATGAGGGCTCCATGGGGATGAGGCAGGAGAGCAGATTTGGGGGGCTGTGAGTGGATGACGCGCGCTCCCACCCCCTGCAGCTCCTCCGGCTGCCAGACAATGGCCGGGGAAGCTGTGGCCGCAGCAGCAGCCCCCCTGCAAACGGCAGCAGGAACTGAGGTGTCCAGCCAGTGAGGCCGCCTCAGCAGAGGGGGCTTTCCTGCCCGGCATGGCTCAGCAGCACCGTGGGCGGCAAATCCACAGCATAGAAGTGACATGGCAGAAGAATTCGGAAGGCACGTGCAGGCAGAGATACAGCAGCCTGAGTCGTGGGAGCTGGGGGCACTGCGTGCAGCCCGAGCCGCCTCAGTGGGAAAACATGTGTGGAGCAGAGTGTGCGGCTCTGTCCCAGTGCGGGAAGGGGCACTGCAGCCCTCGCAGCTCACAGGGGTCTCTGCCATCACAGGAGAAGCTACCATGGCGGGGGTGAAGCCTCTCCTCGCAGCATAGTCCTGCACTTGGAGGTGCCACCATCCAGCACCCGCCGCTTTGTCTCAGGACACAGGGGAAGCGAGATAAGCAAAACGGCTTCCCTAAACCCTGCAGGGCTGCCCAGGATCAAAGGTTGGCCTGGCTACTAACCGGGGCCATCCAGCAAACCCTGGGGGCTAGGGCGCCTTCTCCAGCCCCTCCGCCTGCATGCCTGCCAACACTCGGGACACTGATGAGAGGAGCTGCTCCTCCATGGATTTCTCCCTCTCCTACAGAGCCACAGGCATATGGAGAGATTCCCAGCTTTTATTTTTCCGTGCCTTAGTTCTAAAGAAAACTGGTTTAACATAAGATTACTGAGCAATACAGTGCCTGTTTCCAGCAGAAGTGAAGGGAAATGGAGCAGAAGCAGGGATGGGGCTGGCGAGACTACGAGCAGAGCCAGATCTGTGCAAAGTCCTTGGCATTTCTTAGAAATTCCCATTATAAAATAAATAAATAAAGAGTGTAGTCTCATGGCCAGAGCTCAGAAAAAAAAAAAAAAAAAAAGTGCTGAAGAGCAAAACAGCCCAGTGATAAGGAGGGGAAAGCACACTGGGCAGCCCATTCCCTGGTGCCTCTGGCACAGCAGGACTGCTGTCCTCAAAAGTAGGTCAGTTTGCCTCACCTGACCATCTGCACCATTAACTTTAACCTTTAGTCTTTGGCTCCTTGCTACAAGCAGAGGCAGTTTAAAGCACATTCCCCTGACGCTCACAAGATGGGAGCTGCCCAGGCTGCTGGCCCTGGTTTGCAGGGAGGGCTCTCCCTGGGCTGCAGCACAGCACGAGCGCTCGCACGCAGCGCGAGGACGAGGTGCTGCCCAGCTGGGGCCCACGCTGCCAGCCACCAGCTCCAGGGCTGTCCCGGCAGCAGCACAGGGCTTAGAGCTCCCCACCAAGCACTTTACACTGCCAAACAATCACGAGAAATATAAGCTGCGCAGGGTTGCCATGGAGCGAGTCTAAGCCACGGTAGCAGAGCCTGAAGTAGATTCCTCTCAAAAATGCATTTACCCAGCAGGGTCCCCAGCACTGCGGGGTCTCCAGGTGCCAGGGACGGCGGGCTCATGTGGCCTGGCTGTCCCAGCATGGCAGCCAGGAGCTGCACATGCAGCGGTTCCGGCAGAGCCTCATCTCCAGGGACAGTCCCTTGCAGGGGACGGCAGCTGCCCCTGAGCCTGTGCCCTCACAGTGGCAGAGCTCTGGGAAAAGCGCTGTGTTTTGGAGCCACATGGGCTCCGGTCTCTCTGCACTAACGGGCAGCCCAGCACAACGACTTCCGTGAGCCTGCATGCGGGCACCCTCTCCTCTGGGGAGCGAGCAGCTGGGAACCACACAGGCTTCCTCAGGCCCCAGGCAGTTTTTCATGGGACATCGGACAGCACATTAAGTGCCAGAGCAAGCAGAGTTTCCATCCACAAAGAGGCTTTTGACATTGGAAAGGTTAATGTGGGAGAGAAATCCATCTCCTTCACAAAGCTCCCTTTGCTGGAGGCAGCAGGTTAAGACCTTAATTATTCACCTGTTGGAGAAGTGCCTTTCCGTGGCGGCGCCAAGTGGGGAAGGGATGTGTGGGCACAGTCGAGAAGAGCCCCGTAGCAGCGGAGCCAGCCGGGTCTTGCCACAGCGGGAACTGCGGGCAGACAGACGCACTCCAGAGCACGGCCCTGGGAAGCCTGCGCTTGGAGCCAGCCCTGCTTCCCCCACACGCTCCCTCCCTGGGCTCCTCACGGCCGCTATCTCCTGCAGCAGCAGGCGGCCCCTGTGGCACCCGCACTCTCAATCTGTCGCACCCACTGCCACGGCCCAAACGGACCCCATGTAACGGCCACTGCAGCAGCGCCCCCCACCCAGCCGCCTCACAGCGCAGCCTGCCATGCTCTGAGGCGGGTGTCCCCTTCCTATGGGACCGCATCCTCCCAGGTCCGGCACGGAGTGCAGCAACCTCAGCGACATGCTGGGCTGGCAAAGACACACTGGGCACCGGTCCTCAAACTGCCTCAGGAGCCTAGTCCCACCGCAAGAGTGTTCCCGGGAGAGGAGCACGCAGCAAAGCAGGATATGGGTCGCTCGGTGAGGAGAAGCCGAAATTAGGTCTGGGCATCCACTTCATTCCCGACAGTAACAATTCACCCTGCGTGCAGCGTTTCAGCCGTGGGCTCCAATGTGCTCTCTGAGCTCATCAGTGGGTTAAGCTGCAAGCAGGAGGCTGAGAAGTGAAAGAGGTGATATTGTATTTCAGTGCATGTGATCCTTAAGCATCTGTCTGAGAAGCGGCCTCGTTTTCCTTCTCCCCCTGCACTTTGTTTGGGGGGTTTTACACAAATGGAAACCAGAAGCATCAAGCCACTCCTCATGCATCCAGGGATGCCGGGGGACCTCTGCACCCCGCCATGATGCTCACATGAGTACCTGTACAGCTGCCACAAGCCAGCTACAGTCAGCTCCCCCTTCGAGCTGCAGAGTGGCACAATATGGAATAAGCAGGCCCAGAAATGACATGGTTTGACTTGCTGTAAAGTAAACCCCTGCTTTTGATAAAAAGGAAAAGGGGGTGGCAGGAGGAAGGCGCATTTCAAGTGAAAAAATACGGATTTTTTTTCTGTAGCAATGCAGATACCACGTGAATCATGACTGTCCTCAATATGTAAATAGAGGATAGCAGGCATCCTCAGCACAGTCCGTAATAGTCAAGAGACCAGTGCAAATGCCCACACTAAACCTTCCCTCTGCATCTCCCAAGGATCCTTCCAACAGGGAGGACAGGATCACTGGCACTGCATGCCCCTAACTGTGCCTTTCCATAGGTCTGCTGCAAAGGAAAGAGAGGGGAGGAGCACAGGGAGAGAAGAGGAAAGACAGTGGGGAAGAACCAAGTTCTTCAAGATTTCCGCAAAGGAAATGGATGATATTCATGATCTCTTGGCCTCCTGACATTGTAGCCTCTCAAGATAATCTGATCCCGCGCCGGAGCGCTAGGGACTTTGCGGAAGCAGCTTTCAGGCTTCATTGAGAAGTCAGTAACCCAGTTGTAAGCAGAGGCTAGTACAGTAGTAATGGGGAGAAACGTCAGCACAGGCTTGGGACCCGCCTCCCGTTTATAGTTATAAAGAAAGCATGTGACAGCAGCCAGGACTGGAGCCTTCACTGCAATTTCATCAGAGGTTAAGGTACAAGCACAGCACACTTACAACTTCAATCATTTCTTAAGCAAAGGCATGCAAATCATAGCTGGAGGATCTTTTTTTTCTTCCCTCCTCTTTCTTTTCTTCTTACACCAACCCTTAACCCTTCTGTGCACGTGGAGGCAGAGAGGAAATGCAATTATCCAGAGCAAGCTCCATGCCATAAAACAAACACGAGCTGCACAGCACTTCTGAGGAAACCTGCAGCAGTCTGCAAAGATTCGTGTGCAGCTCTTAACATTATACACCCAGCAGACGTCAGACTAGCACTAACCCTATGCATGTGCATGCAGCATTCCCTCTCATCTACCGCATGTATGGGAGAGAAGGGACAAACCTTGCAAACCTTATTTTAGGAGATGCCACAAAAATGGTTTTATTTCATCATAGGCCATTTCACAGTCCCAAATTTTGCAGGGGATGTTCACAACATGGTGGTTTTGCACCAGGGAAGGATGACGGTTTTGAGGATTTTTTTTTTTCCTTCCTAACAGCTCCCTTTCAGAAAAGGATTCTAAACTGAAGCATCAGATTCCAACAGAAAGAAGCAAAATGAAACAACTCTTCAGATGTGTGCTGCAATCCCACGAGCTTTTCATTTCGTGCCAAACATCCAAGGATCATATATGTTATCCCTGGGACACAGAGCCAGGAACTTTCACCTGCCCGGAGAGTAATAAGGCTGGTGGGAAGCAAAGCTTTCTTGAAATACTCTGTCAGGACGACATGCACAAAAGCAGCCTCCTATTCTCCAGCTAACAGTAATAATAACAATAATAATAAATCCTTCCATATCAGAAAACACAAACTGCTTACAAAATCTTCTCACCACTTCTCACCTTCCCTGATCCTTCTTCTGTAATCAACCTGTCAGCAGCTCTTAGTTAACCAAAGTTGCCGCCTCCCCCTTCTCTGCCCCCGGCAAACTGACCGTGTCCCATGCCAAGCTGGAGCGCTCAGAGCCGGTGTGTGCAAGGAGAGGCGCTGGGACTACATCAATCTAGCTGGTGGCAAGATCTGCCTGGTTCTGTCTGGCACATGCACCGGGGGCAAATCTGATTTACCAGGTCTTGAGATCTTACTTGTTTTGAACCCAAACAGCAGGATTAGTCCCCCATGCTCCCTCCCCACACACACTCCTGCTGTTCGCAATCCCAAAGCTAAACCGGTGAGAGCGCCAGGGCTGGGGGGAACGTGTTAGCTTCACAATCAAAGCTCTTTTGTAATCTGCAGTTATGAAAGTGAAGGGCTGGAGGGATGATATATAACTACAGAAAACTCTTCCCACTTGCACCAGGCTCATCAATCCGACTGCAAAATGCAGCCCAGATCAGTCACGGCTCTTGCCACTGCCTGGCTTATTGTATAGTGCCTCTCTTCCAGCCCCCAAAATGGAAAAGCATGCAAGCCCTATAGCGAGCACGGCTTGCTCTCGTGATTGTGCGGGAGCTGCCAAGGAACCTTAATCTGATTTTAATATCCAGCTCCGTCCAGAAGGGAGCCGATCCAGATTTTGGAGTTGTTCATTTGCAGCATGAAGACCCCTGTCGCTCCCGCTGCTCCATCCCCCCGATGCCAGCCCGTACGCGTGCAACTGACGCTCGCCATGACTCATTCCGCAGCCCGGCTCTTCTCTGCCCGCACCGCGCAGCCCCCCGCGGAGCCGCCGCTGCCCCCAGCCCCGCCGTGCCCGGCGCCGGGGTG
>JAWLRI010000843.1:1494812-1525742 GCA_034781795.1 Crypturellus tataupa | reverse complement strand
CCCCGGAGCGGCGCTCCGCACCCCCGCGGCCGCGGGCGCTGCGCGGCGGCCAGAGGGGCCCCTGAAGCCGCGGCGCTGCAGGCACCGCCGCTAGCCCGCCCGCAACCTCTGGATCGCGCCTTATTGACATATAAATCCTGACAGCCACCGGATTACCGAGTAGGGTACATTGAACCGGTCTTTATAGCTGTAAGATCAGCCTTGGATGTACACAGGAACAAGGTCAGGTGACTGAAAGTGAAAAGTAAAGAGGAGCAAAAGGTCTTCAGATTTCCTTCCTTTCCACGGGAGTGCTGCGCTGCCTGTTGCAGCAAGCATCCTGCTGTCACATGCTTCATTTTCTGTCTCAGGTTTTGAAGCACACAGTAAAAGCCCTTTCAGAAATAATTAATGACTGGACCCAAATCTCATGAATGTTCTATTTACTTACCCCAAGCAATTACACAGTAGAGAGCAGGGCTTGGCAATGCAGGCTGAAGGAGCTGATACACAATCAAGCAAGTGGCAACGCCTGCGACTAATGGGTCCAGACCTCATATCCCTACCCCTGGCTCAGGTGGGCCTATAGGATACTTAGGTGCATTCATGACTGATGAAGCCAGGTGATAACACAGTGATACAAGTGGAGATAGAGCTTTGTTATGTGCTCTCAGGGCTGAACAGGAGCTACTGCTTTTTGGAACCCCCGAGCAGTAAATTCTTGCTGCTGATCTACCTTGTCTCACTTTTGTTTTGAAGGATGGACTGTTTGCAGCCTCTCCTTGGACACCCTTCACCTCCCTTTGGTTCAGGATGTGCTCTCAGCACTGTTCTGTTGGATTTTCACAAAGTCTCGAGCCTGGCAAGCAAAAGAAGCTGTCAGCAGACAGTGTATGTTATATCATACGGCTGAGGGGGCAGGGGCAGCTTGGCTGCTAGGAGGCAGAGGCAGCATGAGAGGCTGCCACCAGCTCTTCCTCATTGCCATAGCACTTCACTACTAATTGCTGCTATGAAGTCGTATAACAGTTACACAAGGTGCTTTCCTTCAGTGGGAGGTCTGGCCCAGAAACTCTGCTTCCAGTGTTCGCATCTATTACCCCTAACAAGCATGGCACAAAGTGGCGCGGATCCTTGTGTGCATTTCAAAGACAGGAAGGGCCCAGGGAAGGAAATTGCCTTGCTCTGGGGCACATGCAATTGCTTGTAGGCCAAGCTTCCAATTCCCAGTTGTCTCTATTGCCCAGTGATCTGGAGTGTGTTTCCCGAAGTCCCTCCTTGCAACTGATACACACAGTGAATGCTGCAGAAAGAGAGGAAGCCAACTGTAAACAGGAGGGACATGTGCCCTGCTGGGGGAAACACAGGGCTAGAAGACCTCACAGTAAAAACAGTCTTTCAGGAGGAATTTGTTGCACAGAAATCGAGATTCTTCAAGTATCTGGTGATTTCCTGTATGCAAGTTGTACTCTGGTAGGAAATAAACATTTACGTGGATTACTTGCATTTTTTTTTTATTTAATCAAGACATGCATGGCCTTATAGTTCAGAAATACCTTTCCTCTTCTGAGTGTGAGTGCAAGTGAACCCCGTCTCTCCCTTCTAACCAGAAAGGGTGGATACTCTCACGGCTGCTCAGCCACAATGCCACCATCAGCTGGACCAAGCAGCCAGGCCACAGGGCCATCGGTCCAAGTGCAATGACCCACACAGTGTGGTGCTGCATGGCAGTGGCCAAGGTGCAGGAGAAGCACCACGAAATCAAAGCACAGCTAATTCTCTGGTGCTGGCCAATTCCTCTGAGCAGAGCCAGTTAAGGGCTTCTGCCAGCCATGCTGACCAAACTGAGCAGGGCTGTCCATGCTGGGCTGTCCTTTTGCCCAAGAAGTGGCCAATGATCGGCACAGCTGGGATGGAGCGGCCTGGGGGCATCTCTGAGAGCTGGACTCGCCGCTGGTTCTGACCCTGAGCTTCAATGGGATCCTGGAGGATGAAGTAGAGTTGCTTATGTGGCTGCACGTCAGTGCTAACACGCTCCTAGCTTGACTGCTCTGCACTTTTGGACTGCTCGGGGATTTTTCTGTACCTTTTCTTCTTCCCTTGCAAAATGGAGATCACAACACCTGACCATGTCCTAGAGCTGCTGGGGGGATTGATTGAATAAAGTTCATAAAGGGCTTTGGCAGCACCAGCAAAAAGGCAAAGGAGGACAAGATGTTATAGCTGGCTTTATTCCCACCTCCTTAGAAGCCAGTCAGGTGGCAGCCCCAGAAATACCCATTGTGGGCACAGAACATGTCAGTGTTGCAGTACTTTGATGCAGTGGTGTGCGTGGGGTATTGAATACCCCATATGTATACACCCCTCTGCACCTTCATATATAGAGCGACTGCGCAGTTTCACTGCTAGCTAATTGCTCATGACTTTCCTTCTGTATCAAAACTTGAGTTGCACAAGTAGAAGAGATGACAGCACTTGGGCTCCTATCATTGTCTGTATTTATGTAATCAAAGGTGTCAGCCATCATCCTGCAACAACAACCCCCCTGCTAAGCCTGATGGGCCTTTCTTCCACCCTCCTGCCCTTCAGCCCAAAGCAGTTTCCCTGAAGTCCAGAGAGGGGAGACCTTCTCCCCCACAGTGCCCGTCTGAGTTACACTCATGGCACCCCTGAGGCCCAGTCGAGCCAGCCATCTGCTGCGAAAGTCTTCTTACTCTTTCTGCCTGCCCTAAGATAAGGCAGCTCCATTTCCTGATTTACTTGAAACAAAGGGGCACGTGGCAGAGGCTGTTTATGGAGCAAGGAGCCTCTCCACCGTGCTCGCCAGGTGGCTGTGGGCCAGGCCGTACTGCCCTTGGTGCCACCATGCTGGTGGTCAAGCCGCTGCCCTGCGTCGCGCCATGTGGTGGGCCCAGAATGATAATGCGACCCTGCTGGCATTTAACTGGCTGTGCAGCCAGGTGCCATGTGGCAATGCCAGGAGGCTGCGGGTAGAATTACTGAGGTGAAATATAACAGGAAAAGCCTGTAAATGCCCTTTCAAAACAGCAGAGAGCAAGTAATGTCATTAGGCCAGTGGTCAGGAGGGGACAGGGTCTGCGCCTACCCTTAGTCTCCCAAAGGCCAAATGTGGGACACAGGCTGGAGCCAATGAAAGGCGCCAGAGCGGGAGACACCCAGCGCTGTGTAAACTCCTCGGGTTTCAGGTTTCAGCTGCCTCCGCTTGTGGATTGGGACATGTTGTAAGGGCTGGAGCAAGCACCAGTGAAAGGCAGGAGCAAATGGGTCTGGCGGCCTCACCACATCCGCTGCCTCCACGGGTCCCCGCCAGCCCCCCAGGGCTTGACACTCTCTCCTTGTCACTGTATTTAACATTGGAAGATGCAGCCATAGGGCAAATGTGCGGTCCTCCCAATGGGGCTGCTGGGCCGTCTCACAGGGCCAGTGGGGCAAGGAGAGTGGCTTGTCATGTGGCAGGGTGAGCTGGGAACCAGCCCCGGGGAAAACGCCCCCGAAGCTCTTCCAAAATCCTTCCGTAAAGATCACCTTGACTCAGGTGGGGCACCATCTTGAGGCACTGCTCCCCAGTGCCTACTGACACCATGGCCACGAGTCTCACTGAGTTTCTCCATTTGGCTCCTCTGCACCAGAAGGAGGCCACAGGGCTCCGCTTGGCACATGGGTAGCAGTGCCTTCACTGGCAGGTACCCAGCAACAGCAGCCAGCAGGACCTTGCGTTTTATCTGTCCAACAGCTCCCAGTCAGTCCTGTGCACCTGGGGGCTCCCATCTCCTCCTTCCTTGTTCAAGAGATGAGGAAGTATCTGAAGGATTTGCAGTGCTTAATTATCAGAGAGGAGTGAATTCCCACAAGATGATGGGACAATTTGCACCACTTGTATGAGTGGTCCCTCATTCCCTGCAAATCTAGGTTGAAATCATCCGTGTAGCTCTTGTTCCTCATGTACCACATGGCTGGGGAGATGGTCTGTTAGACTGGAAGAGTCCTGGGAAACAAGAGATTAGCTTCAGGGGACAAGTGGATGCGGCCTGGGATCCTGGCTTGGAGCTGGGCCTTGCCCTGGGAGCTGTGCAGTGCTTATGCTTGCCCTGAAGTTGCCATTCCAGCTCGTAAACCCAGGCCATGCTCCAGCCCCAGTAGTAACAGAGGGGCAAGATGGATGAACTGAACACCACCAGGTTGGCAGTGCCCCTTGTGCAGATGCACATGGGCTCCACATCTACCTGTGCCTGATAGAGTCCCCTCCAGTCCCTCACTAGCTGGGGGTGACCTATGTGTCTGCCCCATGTCATCATGCTGGGTCAAGTGCAACTCTTTTTCCCCAGAGCAGACACAGGCACTTGCTGCTCTGGCCCCAGCAGAGTTGCCCATGGCCAGCACTGACAGTGTGCTGCGGGGTGTGGACAAGCGAGATGATATAGTACAGCACTAGAGCTATCCTGATTTTGCAGCACGCTCTTCTCCGAAACTGCATCCCAGCACATGCTATAGCGCTAAAGTCATGCAGTTATTACGCAGGAAACTCATGGGGAAAGAAATGTGGTGGCACAGGATTAAGAAGCGGGTTGTAGATTAGCTATTAGAACAGATGGGAATTTCCTGGAGTGGGGAGCAGCACGCAGGCAGAGCAGAGGAGGGTAGGAAAGGCTCCTGCGCGATGGTTCACACTGCCCGCTAGCTGTGTGGGCTGAGTGAGGAGCCCAGGATGCCCATTGACTCCTTATGGCGTTTTTAGTGACTCACATTTGCCTGCGGGAAGAAGCAAACAACAGCTGAAGCAGGCTGCTCTCCTCCCGGGCTGCTGAGCCGGTCTCCCAGCGCAGCACGCGCCTCGGCATCACATGCTGCTGCGGGGACCTGCGTGCCACCGTGATAACCAGCTCCTCTCTGCAAGGGGACAGAAGCTTTTTCAAGAGCTGCTGCAAGCCTAGGTTCCCAGAGCATTCAGTTCACCCAGCTCATCACTTTACCCAGGAGAAAAAACCCTCACTCCTACTCTTTAAGCCTGTCTTCCATCCGGATGCAGAGACCCACGCCTTCCTCTTCCTATTTTGCCTGGAGACCAGAGCTGTGTCTCCCTGCAAGCAGCACTTGCTGCTTCAGAGGCAATCTGGAATGCTAACACTAGAAAGCGATTTGCTTGCAAGTCCAGAGGGAGTAGTGCCGTATGGTCCGTGTTCCTCACGCTCACTCTTTCACTCCGGCTGAACTCTGCTTCCCTGCTGCACTGTGCAACTGCTGGCTCTTACACACCACTTATGGTGGCTGTCAAGTCCCATCAATGTCACCTTGCTGTCCCCCTGTCGGCCCGCCAGCTCCATCTCTCCTTGCTGGATGCTTCTGGCCCTAGTAACACTCCTTGTTGTCCCTTCGCTGCAGGGTCCCCGTGGTGAGAGGTGTCATTTCATGCCGTGGGCGCTCACACTCTCTGCGCCCTGCTATGCCGAGGCTTGGGCTGGCCTCTTGCAGGGCCTTCGGCATTGCTCTGCCTCCTACCCGGAGCTGCTTCCTCTGAGTCAGGAGGATCTCCCAGGAGTGGTGCTGGGGCTCCAACCCTGGGGCTGTCCTGTGTGTCCTCATCTCCCCAGGCCAGGGGGTACCCAAGGACCTTGGCGGGGGTAGCCTGGGTCTTGCTCTGTCTTCCAGCAGGTGTCTTCTCTTCCTCCGTATCCTGCAGAGCATCATGTGCCCAGCTCAACCTGCTGCAAAGAGGAACAAATGACCCTTAGTGCTGTCACTGCCACAGCGGTCTCTGCAGATTGCCAGCTTCAGGGCGCCATGCCTGCTGCCCTTGGGACGGGCTCAGGGGCTCACACAGCAGCATCCATGGGAACACTGTGCATTTTCTTTGGAAAGCTGGAGGGGAACAAGCTGTGATGAGGATGGTGTGGGTGGAACATATCCATGTGCCAGGGACAGGCACCCTGGCGTCCTCGGCTGTTTGGTTTATCTAGGTGCTGGGTTCACTGGTTTTTACTTTTCCTCCGTCTGTTTAACCATCTCCTCCTGAAGAGGAACCATGAACCCCCGAACAGGTCCTGATTTTGGCACCAGCAAAAGTGTCCAAAGGAAGAAGGGAAGTGAGGGAAGCCACGGTGGGCCCGGAGCCCTGCTGAGTGAGGACTTTTTGTTCTTTAAAGAGCAAGTGCTGGCAGTGCTGTGTGCAGGCCCATCTCCTCGCCTCATGGCTCGCAGCCCAGAGCGTTGGTGGTCGGGCTCTCCCATCTAGTGTTCTGCAGCACCTGCCTCCAGAGCACCCTTGCCCTTCCATTAATAGTGTTCTAAACCCCACTGTGGTGACTGGTGGTGGTGACAGACAGTGATTGCTCCCTCTCCCACCATTTCTGGAGGCTCTGGCTTTGGCAGTGTGGCCCTGAGCGCCTGAGATGGCTGCACCGGTGGTGCTTTGGGAAGGGAGTATAGTGAGTGCTATAGAAAGAGCAGCGGGTAGGCTGCACCTACGACAGGTGGGCAGAGAGCTGGGGATGCAACCTGTGAGGGGAACAGGCTCGTCCTGCTCCTAGCAGAGCATTCACACTCGCGACGCAGCAGCGCAGGCTCAGCAGGTGCCCGTGGTGCTCCCCTCGCCCTGTTGGCTTGCGGACCTTGTTGCTCGCAGCAGCCGTCGCTCGCGAGAGTTGCCTGCAGCCTGTGGCAGCAAGGTGGAGATGGGGACAGGAGCGGTGCAGATAGAGGCTTTGGGGCGCAGAGGCAGTGGGTCCTGGCGTGCAGCACCTCAGCACTGTGTCCCTGGACAGGAGACAGTTCAGCTCCAGCCAGCTCTATAAATAAATTCATGCTCTTTTGTCCCGCCAAATAGGCTCTCATTGATTTTACCGATTCCTCCTCCTTCCTCTCCTCATCCCTTTGATAAGTGAAGTAAGTTGCTAAGGGCAGGAGGATCCTGCATAGTCAGCCTCCAGGTGGAAAAATGCCTCCCCACCCTCCAGGCTCTCTTGCAGGGATAGCTATTCTCCCCCATTTTTCTCTCTCTGAACAGGCAGCCCCAGTGGGTGAGAAGAAACAAAACTCCCTGGTAGAGTTTGCAGGCTGATTATTTATTAATTTCCTCCTCCCCACACCACCTCTCCCAGTGAAGTAGCTACCCCAAGTCACCCCCGCACCATGGTGACATCAATGGGAGATCTCTGCTCCTACAAATTTCTTGCAACCATCGAGGATGTCTGGGAGATTTGGAAGCATCAATTCCATCTCCGACAGCCATCAGCTGGTTTGGTTACAGCCATACAGGTGGCCAAGTAAAGGGAGCTCATTGTGGAAACATGGTGTCCTGATGTGGGGCATGTGCCGAAGGCCAGTCCTATGGGATGTCTCCCTCACGAAAGCAGTATCAGCCAGAGAAGGACCCTGGCGCTTCCCAGAACCAGGCTGTGTCAGTGCCTGCCTGCTGCAAGCAGTTACTTTGCACATAGGAGCTCCCTGTGCAAACAGCTAGCAACAGAAATAATGCAGCAAAATCACAGCTCACACAGTCTTCTTGGCACTTGAAAGTGTATAGAGAGCTTAAAAAAAAAAAAAAAAAAAAAAAAAAAAAAAGCAAGATCTCTCATTACCACCCTTTTACCTGTTCCCTTTGCTACTCCCTGATTGTGTTTTTAGACCCCCCCTTTTCTGGAGGGTGCAGCACTTTCCCAGACAAGCGATAACGAATTCACCGTGGCGAATCCTTGACACATCTTGCAGCAGGAGGCAGGGAGGCCGATGCGCTGCCCGCCGGTGCGGGGCTGCGGGTGACTCATCGACATGCAGGATGCAATTACAAAGGCAAGTGCAGGCCCCTACTGTTTTGCACAGGTATCTGTGTCAGCCAGGGCTATTTTGATCTCTTCTGTGCACTCTTGGCTCATTAGAAAGATAAGGAATACAGCCACATATCTAATTTGCCTGCTGCAGGGATGGGCGTGATATTCCCATAAGCAAAGAGCCGGGGGGTGCATATTGCATCCAAATACCAAAATTACACGACCCAGGGAGGAGGGAGTGCTATGCAATTGCCCACAGGTTTTATGCACTGCAGAGCACACGCACAGACATAAACCAAATGGAGACACAAAGAGATGCAACACGACTGCACAGGGCCCATTATCAGGAACTAAGTGGCAGGCGTGGAGAATTTAGAGCTGTTATTATTAGCAACGCTGGTAGCAATAAAAAGGAAGCATCAGGGATGGGATAAAGCGGAGTTTGTAAAACTGTCTAGCGTGAGAAGGCAGGGGAGGTTCAAGAAGAGCAGGAGCAGAGCCGCAAATGGCAAGGATTCCTCCCTGCCCTGATGAAGCAGCTGGAGTGGAAGCTCTGCGGGGCAACGTCTCCTTCCCATAATGACCACGGCCCCTCTCCTGCAAAGCTCTCGAACAAGCTCAGTCTCAGAGAGGCAGATCTCCTGGTTTCCAAAATGTTTGCCCAAGACTTCACTCCTTTCTTCTCTCTCTCTTCCCTACAAGTGGGAAGCAGCAGCAAGCTCCAGCGGAGAAGTCCTTGGGCTGGCTCCGGAGCAGGGCCCTGCAGCTGCGCCCCTCGCTTGCCCAAGGGCTTTAGCAGCAGGTTTGTCGCTGCAGGGCAGCGGCTGCAGCCCTAGCCTTGCACTAAGGCACTGCAAGGCGGCAGTAGTAGCTGCTCCCCTGTTAGGCCAGCGCTTTGTGCAGCAACGCGCAGGCTGAGTTTCTCAGGGGCAGGCGAGCCCGCCCGCTCGCTCCTGCTCTTTGCAGTGCGAGTCCTCGGGAGCTGGCAGCTCTCTTGGCTTTGCTGGGCACCTCTGTGAGCAGCAGCACGTGCAGAGGGCCCCTTGTGTGCCTGCAGGGACCCCTTGGAGCCTGCAGCCCCGTGGAGCTGGGTGGACTGAGCAGCCCGAAAGCCCCAGGGGGCCCAAGTGCCGCCTGCCAGCATGCTCCTGACCCACCTCAAGGAGGAGTGCTGCTCTTGGCCCTTCTGGGCTCACGCGGGCTTGCACTCTTGTCTAAGGCAGCAGTGAGTGCAGAGCAGGGTGGTGCAGAAGGGCTGGGAGAGGCCCCAGCAAGTGCTCAGCTGGAGCCACAGAGCACTGCGAGCGGGACCATGGGAGCAGCGTCACAGAGGGGCACACAGCCCCGCTCCCTCCAGGGGAAGGGCATGAAGCCACTCCGAGTGCCTCCGCTCCCTCCACCCTCCTGATAGAGCTCAAAACCAGGCGAGAGCTGCTGCTCTGTTTTGCTGGGAAAAAAATCATATTAATCATCTTCAGCACCGACTCCTTGGCCTTTGTCACAGTTTAGTGCCCCCACTGCCAGCTTCATTTTAACAGCACCATTTATTTTTAATACAATCTAATCTAAACAGTGACATTGTCATGACAGTAAAAATAAAAACGCAGTGGTTGTCAAAACCGTCAGCATTCACCAGAAATGGGAACCCAAAGGTGAGGGTCCAGGCTGGGACCTGAGAAAGGGGCATGAGTGCTGAGAAAGAAAAACTGAAAATGGTCAGTTTAATTTCTCAGTCCAGCCTGAGCTGCAAAGTGGAGAAAGGAGGAAGAGTCCAGCTACCATATGAGGCATCACACGCCTGCAAGGGGTGTGTGGATCAGGGAAAAGTGCCTGCAAAGCAGGACTCATTCTTTTCTTTTGTATACAGATAGACTCCTGGCATATACTTATTATTTTCTACATGATTAGTAATGCTGATTTTATTTATTGCAAAAATAAATTAGCAAATATGTCATGTACAAATGTTGGAAACAAATTAGTTTGTTAATCCCCTTCACAAAAGGAACTGTATAAAGTATCTAAGGTGTATTGTGCTGAATTTCTGCTAATAACAGTAATAACAAATGTTGCCTGTCTGTATGAGGCTGGATTTCCAGGCACAGATTTGACCGCGTGCCTTCAGCCAATGCACAGCCCAAGGCATGGCAACAGGCTGCATCTGCATTTGCCTGTGCAGCTATGGTCGTTCAGGGGATACCATTTCACAGCCCAGAGTCACAACCAAGCCAAGACCTTCACCTTGAGTCTGTCCTGGAGAAGCTTTTCTCTCCATGTCTTGCTCAGATAGCTTCTGCAGGAAGCATTTCCATTCCCCAGGCTGAAATCTCACCCGGTATCAAAGGAGGCAGGCAAAGAGAGGAGCCTGCACTGCTCATCCCCAAGCAGGTCGCCACTGCCCGCTCTTGGAAGAAGGGGACACGAGCTCCTTGCAGCTCCTCGCAGCTCCTTGCAGCCCCAGGGCTGGACACACCCCTGCCTTCCTCAATGTCTGTGCTGGCCTAGTGCGGTCCTGCACTGCACGTCCAAAGCCTAGTGGCTCTGCAGCCCCTCTTTTGGGCTCCGGAGGCATCTCCAGGTTGTCCCCAGGGCCCCAGCCTGGCTCACACGCCTGCACCGTGCTGCCTTCCTCACTCTGGGCTGCTCCGCTGCCCTCTCCAGCAGAGCTCTTGCTTTTGGCAGGGCCAGCCAAAGGCAGGATGCCCTCCAAGGCTCCTTTCAAGCACAGTTTCTACCCGGATTTTCCCGACCAGCTTTATTTGCAAGCGAGAATCCTATGATCGGTCACTTTTGAATGCTGCTTCACCGAAGCAGAGTGTGGTCGTGTCTGGGACGAAACAAACCCAGCATTCATGGGTGGTCATTTAAATTCTCAGCAGCTGTTCCGGCCCAGCACACTTGTGCCCTTTCTCTCTCTCCAGGGATACTTTGGAGGGCTTTTTCCCTGAGGCACCAGGACAGCTCTCCTCTGAACCAGTTCACCTGTGACCAGCATGTCTCCTCCTCATCCTCCCTGCTAAAAACACAGGATTTGCCTTGCCGGGCGGGCAGGAGGCACAGAGGCTGGGTTTTCCCTTGCCCTGGGGTCTGTGGCTGCTCTGGGGGGGTTTGATACTCCGGGTGCCAGTCCGGGTGCCTGTGCAACACAGCCTGGAAGCGCCTGTCTGCAGACAGCTGCTGCGGCCGGCGGCGGGAGGCAGCCGCACCGGCACCCCGCCAGGCGCCCAGCTGCTCCAGCCAACTGCCGCACAAGCGACTGCACATCCCATCACCAGCGGGCCCGGGAAAGGAGAATAATCCCTTCCAGGCCATAAAGGCGGGTGGCAGCCCCAACAACCCTCACCGTCCAGAGGGCCCTCGGCGGGCAGTGAGAAGCTGCAAGCAGTGCTCGGAGGTTTCTGCCTGAACAGAGCAGAGCGAAGCGCCGTGCCCATCATGTCAGCAGCCACTGGGACCCACTAGTGCGGGGCTCCCCAGTGGCCACAGACTTCCATGCGGCTCCTGTCAGCCACTCATGCTGTCCCAGCCCAAGCCCAGCCTCCCTGAGTGGTCCCTGCTCATTGCCAGGCTCACTGCTCCTCGTGATGCCGCCTTGTCCCCTCTGTCTCCCCGCGGGCCCAGCTATGCTGCGTGGATGGCCACCAAGCCAGCCCTCCAGAGCCCGGCACCTCGCTCCCAGGCGGCGGAACCCTGCATGAGGGCCATGAGCATGAGGCCGGGGCCTCCCAGCGCCGAGATCAGCTGCCTGTTGGCCGTGGCAGCAGGAGCAGGATCTGAGACGGGTGTTTTGAATCCCACACGCGCACGTGAGAGGGAAATCGCTCGAGAGTATTTGGCCTGGCCAAACACTCATGGTGTCAGCAGGTAGGCGCATGGGCCCTCCCTGCATGCGGGTAGCAACGCGCTGGAGCTGCGGCAGCCGGAGACGGACAGCTGTGGGGAAGAGCTAGCGGCTGAAACACTGCCTGCAAGCGTATTATGGCTGTGAGTGCCAATGAGTTTAGTGGCCTCAATTTAATTCCCATTTGTACGCATTACCAGGGAGCGAAAAAATAAAAGCAGCAGTGGAGGGAAAGCACAGGCGGCCACAAGCCAGGCCGTGTCGGCTGCACGTGCATGGGCTGCCCCAGGGCACAGCGGAGATCTGCGAAATCCCCTTGCTCCTGTCACCCACCCTGTCATGCGCTGAAGGGTTTAAAGCCCTAAGCAGCCACAGCTCTGATTTCAAAGCCTGAAGTGAGGATTTTCGTCTGTATTTGCTCAGTGAGTTAATGACTTTATTTCTGATGCAGTGCTCTTGTCTCTGATGACTCAGGCATGGAAATGCAGAGCAGATAAGAGCAGCGAGGCCTGGCTGGAGGGATGCTCGTGGCTGCTCAGGCCAGGACTCCTCCAGGCCTGGAGTCTGTCCAGCAGATTCCAGAAATGCTGTCAGAAATGCGAGCGGGATCTGCCTCTCCGCAGGCACGGCGAGGGCAGCAGTTCAGGGAGGTGAAAACGGAGGCAGCACGCCCAGAGGAGAGATCAGCTCTGCCCCGTTATGGCTGTGGCACTTGCACTAACAAGAGCGCAGGTTATTTTATCCTCCGCGTGACCTGCCTAGCTTGCACTGCAGCATCCCAGCACTGCGGCCTCTTCCCTCTCTGGGGAGGAATCAGCACGAGTGCTGATGCAAGAGGGATACTCCTGCTTGCCCCAGTACCTCCTGGCTTCATGGAGGCACCACAGCACATGCAGCGTGGCTGGCTCCGGCCCTTGCTCTTTCCTCCGCATGAGAGTTTGGTGATTTTGACCATGATTCCCAACACATGAGAAATCAGTCCAGGGCTTCCTCAGCTTCATGACCACTTCCCTGATGCCCTGGGTGGATAAAGCCTGAGTGCCGGGGACGCTCCTATGACCTGTTTGCAGAAGGGCAGGCCCCTCTGCATGGGTGACCAGGCCCTTGCACTGAGACATGTCCCCACCCTAGGTGGGTGCCAGGAATGTCCCCCAGCCCACGGTGCAGCTAAGCTCTGCACCAGGGCATCACAGCGGCAGAACGGAAGAGCCATGGTGGGACAGTTAATCAGTCCCAGAGCAAGCAGCTTAGCCCATCTTTGTTGTGTATCCTCATCACGAGGAGCAAACAGATGCTCCCAGCCCAAATTACCCCCTTTAGATTGGGGGAACAGAAAATAAATAAAATAAAATAAAATAAAATAAAATAAAATAAAATAAAATAAAATAAAATAAAATAAAAGCAGTTGAAGAACAGAAGAAAACAGCACTTTCCTTGCAATAGGGAGGCAATCAGGCTTATAGTTTTAGGGGAGAGCACAAATGCAGTCCTCCACTACCACAAATTAAAGAGTCGAGTTTCTTGCACGTGTGGAAACTGTTGGGTCAGCAAGGCTCCGCTGCCAGGATCACATAACTCTCCTGCCACTGCACTTCCCGGCGGGAGAGGGGGACAAGGCGCTCTCTGGCTTGCCGCATGCGCTCGGCGATGGCCCCCGCACCCTGCTCCTTCTGCTGCTCTTCCTGGCCGAGCTGCAAGAGGAAAGCCCGCGGCCACAAGCCCATGCCTGTGACCACAGGCCACACGCTGCAGTTACAGTAGCCTCCCATCTGCGAGGCTCCTCCTCACAGCAGCACCCCATGGTCTAGCCCCTCAGCACCCCAAAAACCCATGTCCTTGCTGCAGGACCAGGGCTGGAGCAGCAGCAAGGACTTTGCAGTGAGTCACCCCAGCAAAAGCAAAGCTCTCCCCTGCTTTCCAGAGCAGCGGGGCAATCCATGCCTCCATCCGCCCCTTCAAGTGTTTTGTGGGGCTGATGCAGAGCAGTGGGAAGGACAATCAGTTAATTAATTAATAGCATCTCATGTCATCATAGAAAGGCTCCTCAAATGCTTTGGACTCTGTCACTTCACCCGTCACAGAAAAGCAACCTGAGAAATGAGGCAATTAGCAACATACCTCATTTGGTAAACAACATCTCATTCCCCAGGCAGCCTAAACAAGAAGCTGGGCAAAATACACATTTTATTTGGTGAGGGGGAGGTTTCTTCTTTTCCCAGTTGTTTGCTTCCAAGTTCGGCAAATCCCACAGAGATGTGAGCAATGTGAGCAGAGCTCGCTGCAGCTGGAGGGCTAACATTTCAGCTATTCCAAATAAATAGAAAATGACCTAGATTTTTTTTGGTGGTGGTGTTTTTTTCTTTCTTTCTTTCTTTCTTTTTTTTTTTTTTTCTTTTCGCAAAGTTCACGTACCCCCAAAAAAAAAAAAAAAAAAAAAAAAAGATCCACTAAGTTACGTGGAATCCACAAATGGACTTCATGTTTTGTGGTGGAGATAACACGACATGAAGCAGCTCCTGCCCAGCACTGAGCAGTGTGGGTGGTGTCTCCAGCCCTGGCATCAAGTGCCTCAGGTCCAAGCACCAGGACAGACAGGGCAGCTTTGGTTTTGACCCAGTTAAAGTCCCACGCTCCCATTGAATGCTTGGGGAAGCTGCAGTCCAGGGAGCTCTGTCTGCTTTGCCTCTTCACTGAGCTTGGCCGGGCACTTTTGCCTCCAGCCTCCTGGTGTCCTCGCAGGGGTCCACTGCTCATCTTGGCACCCTGGTGTGGGGAGGTGCCACCATGGCCCGGAGAGCCCTTCCTGACGGGGCAGATGCCAAGCAGCAAGGCCAACCGGGAGACGCTTCCCTGCGTCTCAGAGCTCTGCTTGCTTCCTGCTGAAGCCCCTGGTGCAAGCCCTGGCTCCCGCCCTCGGTGAGATCCCTGCGTGCTCAGAGCTTGCTCAGGCTGCGCCCTGTCTCACCAGGAGCAGTTCAGCGCCGTAGTTTAGCCCCGTGGCCAGCTCGCGTGCAAGCCAACCTCGGTGCCCGCAGCCTAGGGAGAGAGCACAACCCCGCATGGCCCTGCGGCTGCTTCCATCTGGGAACCGGCTCACATGACCCCAGCTCCTCTTTCTCTAGGCTGTTTTTGCTCAAGTCCTTTTATTCCTGCTTTCGCATGGAGGACTGTGAGGTCCCCCCATCCCTCAGGGATGGGATCCCTCTTCCCAAGCAACAAAAGAAAGACCAAGCATGGGAATCTCTTCCCAGGGGTGCCCTAGTCGGTGCTGCTCCAGGTATTAAGGCGAGCAGCAGAATGCGGCCAACCTTGAACTGCTGCTATCACATCCCACCTGGAGACAGAAATCTGCCTGCTGGCTTTACGATTAAAATTGAAATGATTTGATTATGGGGTTTCATTAGTAGAAACAAGCGTGAGGCAGCCTTCCTCCATCCCCACTCCCAGTCACTGGGTCCCTCCCTGGGCTGGGTTTTAGGTAAATCCTAGCCAGGATGCGGGCTGAGCGTACAAAGGGAATTTATGTCTGCCATTCATATATACAGTCAGAAGTAGCTCAAAGGACGCAGATTTTAGACCCACAAATCATCCCCTTCAGGCAGAGATTTAGCAACCTCATTCTCAAAGCCAGAGATTGACAGCTTGATTGACTGCTGCCCCAGAATGGATGTAGCAAGGGATGCAGAAGCGGCAGGACGTTTCCAAAGGCGCCGCACAGACCTTGGCAGCACGTTCCCAGAGTCCTGTGGATCCATCACACCCCTTTGGGCATCTGATTTACTGTTTGGCTCCGTTTCCTCCTTTTCACAAGCCTCTGCAGTGTCTGACTTAGGCCTTTTGCATCTTTGCGCCGAGCTGGACTTTCCGCTGCCTGGTTCATTTTTATCCATTGCAGCTGGTTCGTCCCTGAGGATAAAAGAGAGAACACAGGGACATTTTGAGCGGGCGTTGTTGGAGGCTGGCTGGTGGCATATGCAGATGTTCAAGTCCTCAAAGCTGCTGCATTTCTGGGGAAAGTAATTCAATTAACATTCCAGGCACTGAAAACTGGTTGTGCAGGCCCAGATATGAGGAATGCTAATGAAGTCGTGCTTGGGAGTTGAGGCCCCACATATAATGCTAAAGAAGAGCATATTGGGTCTGGGTTCCTGTGCCTCTCCCGCCTTGGCTGATGCGAGTGCTTGATTTTATCTAGCAAATGGATGGCTCAGGACGATTAGCAACTGAGAGGGAAATTTTACAACCTTTTTGCCTCAGGGTGCCTAATGCCAGGAGAAGGCTTTGGAATGTGCCTTGGCACTGAAGTGGAGGCCCCTGTGCAAGGCCTGAGGTGAGCAGGTCTGCTGAGCGTGTCACCACACACCGCAGAGCTGCTGAGCAGGTCCGGGGCTGCAAACAGCAGGATGACGAGTCTGTCCTCTCACTGCTCCGCATCGGGAGCTGTGGGGACACAGCTGTGGGGACATTTCCCTTGCAACCTTTCTGTGCTCGCCTGAGTTCCTCCATTTGCATCTCTCACCTGCACCACCTGTGTTCATTCCAGCAAAAAGCCATGTCACTGGGACTTTTCCTGTTGGATGGGGTCAGTGTCCCCCTTGTCCTGGGGCCGCCAGTGCCTCCAGATGACTCAGGGCCCAGCTCCATGGAGCAGGGAGCCAGAACAGCCATGGGGAACCCTTGCAGGTCCCTGTCCCACCAGAACAGCTGAGTGCAGCCCCCTGGCTGTGCCCAGGCTGTGGGAGGAGCGGTTCGGGCCGTGGGCACCTGGCCTGCTTGGCAGTCTGGGCAGCTGGGAAACTGCGGCTGTCACAGAAACAAGACCAGAAAAGTAGTACTCTGCTTTGCACTTGCTGTTTTGCCTCCATCTTCCCCAGTGCGCACACTCTTTAACATCCCTGCAATCTCTGGAAAGCCCCTAGGAGTTTGGTAGCCAGCAGAGTGACCTTGGGAGAGGGAAGGCTCTGTGGGATTTGCTTTTGGCTGCCAGGTGGGTGAAGCCCCTTGCAGCACCCAGCTGAGGGAGCCCTGAGGGGACGAGCCCATCAGAGCAACGGTGCCCACTCACTGTAGCTGGCTTGTGTCCCATCCGGGGCAGGCTGGCTGCAAAATGGCACGAGATATCCTCATCTTCCAGTGGGGCTGGCCGGGCTGCAGTGCAGGGAGGTGGCAGAGTATAAGGTGCATATAGGGTATAAGGTGATGCTGACGGAAGCACATAACCTGCTGGGGAAGGGCTGCCCCAGCAGCAGCACCTTGTCAGCACAGCGGCCCCACTAGCGATGTAGCCCAAGCTGCCACCGGCCTAAATACCCTGGGCCAAGCTGCTCAGGCCCTGCTGCCCCCTCCTCGCCGTTCCCATTCCTGCTGCTTGCTCTGCAGCGCCACCTGCTCTGTCAGGTTTCTGCTCCTCTGCCGCTGCTCCGTTCCCTCGTCTCAGAGGGGCAGAGGTGCTGTCTCCTCCGTTGCTCAGGACCGGCCTGTGTGGGCACCTGCTGGGCCCCACTCCTCTCCCAGGGTTCAGGCTGCCATTCCCATGGGAGACCCAGCAATGCTGTGTGGATTCAAAGCCTGTTTTACCCCTGCTCAAAGCCCTTTCCTGACACCAGGCCCTGGCTCTGCAGCAGGCAGTGAAGGGTGTTGCACCTTCCCGAGTGCTCTGGAGGGGCAGATGGATATGGCAGCAGCGGGTCCCACCTGCCCGGCCAAGCCTGGTCAAGCAGGCACTGCTAACTGTGCTGCCGTCCTCCCCCGACATGCCTCATGGGCTAAATCTATAACCAGATCAAGGGTTTAGCTTTATCAGTGGCTGGAAAAACATGACATCGTTCCCCAGGGGCAAAGTATCCTGCCCGGCTGGCATTTCCTTCAGGGCCTGCGGAAATCACGGGTCCAGCTGCGCTCCCTGGGCCCCACCGTGCAGCTCCGTGGCTCCCCGCGCTCCCCGTGCAGTTGCAGGAGCTGCCCAGGGGGCAGCACCCACAACAGGCCTCATCTTCCCACAGAAATCATGTTTTCTGCAGAGCCAGGCATGCCAGCACAGTGTCAGCCTCACGGAGCTGGTGTTACTCTTGGCATTATTCCTTGCAGGACACATGTGGACAGAGACTCCCTGGAAGCGGGCGAATGTAGTGGGAGAGCCAGCGGGAGCTGGGAGGCCTCCACATCGGCCTGCCCGCGGGTAGCTCCCTCACACCCGTTTTGCTTCCCTTTGCGGCCTGCGCCCCGCTCCCAACCTCCCACACCGCAGCGTGGCGGGGCCGGAGCCAGTGCGGGATGATTGATTATTGTTATTAAGGCTGGTGAGTGGCTTCTGAGCACATCCAAGCTGTTCGGGAGTCATTAGTCATGCTTCCAGCACAGAGCCAGCCCAGGCTGGCTGCCCATGCCCCGCATGGAAGCAGAAGCCCCTCATCCTGTCCCGCTGCTCCCCCAGCTCCGACGTGGCTCCTGCCCTTCCCAGCACGCACCGAAGGCGCCTTATCTCCCCCCGTGCCATTGCTATCTGATGGGCACCGTCGCTCTACAGGTTCCTGGGAAAGGGCAGGTCCTGGCACAGCCGCGCTGCCTCCCTGCAGCACAGTGGGCTCAGCCACTCCATGGCAGCGTGGTGCAGCGGGGACATGGGCTGCTGGTGAGGACGGCCAGGCGCTAGCAGCATCGCGGCTCAGCAAAGCGAGCAGAGCGTGAAAGCAATTTCACACGTTATTAGACAATTCAGGTGTTGGCTGCGCAGTTCCGGTGTGAGCAGCCCTGCTCCTCTGCTCCCGTCTCGCCCACCCTGGGGCCGCTCTGCTTGGGGCTCGGATCCGGCACCTCCCCACGGCCACACAACATCTCCCGCCTCCCTGTCCTGTGTGCTCCGAGCACCACCAGCATTGCCCTGAGGCGATCGGACACCAGCTGGTCCTGGGCTTGAGGCACCTGGCATGTTCCCCAAGCGTTCAGCACCAGCAGCAGTGAGTCAGTGAGGAGCCAGAGCCAGAGGCACCGACCCGTTTCGGAGCAGCGCCACAAAGCCACTTGCTAATGCTGCAGCAGGCTCTACACAGCTGTTGCGGAGCCTGAAGCGGCTGGCACGCCACAGCCAGCCGTGGTGTCCTAGCTCCTCGTGCTCCCACAGCCCCTACCAGAGACACTGCAGAGAGCTGTGGCTCTCCCTGGCATTGCAGCCCGTGCCGCTGTGCTGGAGGGCGGTGAGCATGCTGCCTGGTGCCCGATGCTCTGGCTCTGAGCTCCCTCACGTGGGCCACCCGGCTCCCACATACGTGCAGGTTCCTGGGGATGGTGCAGACACAGGTTGGCTCCACTCAGAGCCAGCTCAGCTCTACAAGTGTTTAAATCAAGTACCATACTCTGCAAACACAGCCTTGCCAGCAGAAGCTGGCAATGCCCTTCAGCCATGGGCTATTGCTGTTCTCCCTTGGTCCGGGGTGCCCTTCTTGCTCCTCTCTCCCCCTGGGCGCTGCAGGCCTGACTGCATGTTTATTCACCTCCTGCCAAAAGCTCGGACATGCTGAGAGGTTTGGAGCAAGGCTTGGGGAGGCACCCATCCTTCTTGCCAGCCCAAAGGTCGAAGCTGGCAGCTTCCTGCAAGGGAGAGGTGCTGAGGTGCAATTGCAGCCGGGAGTGCAAACCGGTCTTGGGACTTCCTTGAAAGCTCAGGGCTTCCTTGAAAGCTGCTTTGCACTTGTGCCTTTGCAGTGCTGGCGGCGGCCTTGCTGCTGGCTCTCTGCTGCCTGGATGCCAAGCTGAAGCCACAGCAGGTTGATATCTGAGCATGTGGCAGCTCTGCTTGCCTCAGGTGCCTCTCCACTTGGAGGTGCCTTTTGCGGCTCCTTATCCTGGCCAAGCCTCTTGCTATGTCCCTGGGGCCAGGCAAGCTAGGTCCAGGACACGAGGCAGGAGGAAGAGCAGAGACTGGACGGTGACTGTGGTATTTACACGCATGTGGCTGGCAGCCCACATGGGACATGGCTGTGCAGGGCCAGGACACCCTCCTGCCATGCCTCGCTTCCCGCTCCCAGCACGGGAATAGGGGAATGAGTTATCCTTTGGGACAAAGGTGTGACCTGAGACTCAGGAGACGAGTCCTGCAGCTCTGTGCTGTTGCTGGAGCCTGTCATGCAGGCACTTCCCACGTGGAAGGACCAGGAGCTGCGGCAAGGAGGGTACTCGTGCTCAACGCTCCCCAGCACCGCCACGGGGATGAAGGGGGCTTCTGCTCTACAGATCGACCAGGACCATGGAGCTAATGTGCTGCCTGGCCACAGGCCGGGTCACCAGCGCTTACAGTCTGCACTGGGAACCCAGAGCATCTTCTGCATGCCCTGCATCTCCGCTGCCCTGCCCAGCAGATGGCATATCGGCCAGCTGCCCGGCCTCGGCAGCCCGGAGTTCCTCGCAGGCTGTTCCTGTTCTCCATGCAGCAGGGCACTGGTGCCAACCTGCACTAGGCTCTGCAGCTCCAGGGCAGAAATTGCAGGGAATGAACAGAGCTGAGGAGCCAGGCACTCGGTCTCCTGGCGTTCCCACCGCGAACACGAGCGTGGGGCCTCCTGCCCTTCCTCCCACAGCAGTTCCAAGGCACCAGGCCTGCAAGAGGTGGACGGAGGGCTGCACTCCACCTGCAAGGGGAAGCTGGAAAGGGGCTTTTTGCATCCAGCTTAACCAGCGCCGGTATGGGCACCTTCAGTGCTGATGGCAGGAAGGACAGCTCTGCAAACCTTTCCGAGAGGACACTGTTTCTCTCCCTGTATGGCTCAGCAAAGAGGAGAAAAGCCACGCAGTCCGTGCCTCTGCCACTACATGTGAGCCCACACAGACACATGCAGACAAGCTGGACAGGGGCCAGCAGATCAGGATTTGATCCTTGTTTTTACACCCCATGGGTGGACTCTATCCAAATGCCGACATGTCCAGGATATGAATCAGCCTGGACAGGAGGAAAGCTGCCATTCCTGGACAATCTGAGCTGCCTGGCAAGCAGCTCCGGCAGCCAGGCCGTGCCAGGCACCAACCTCCTGGTGGAGCCGGGCTGCATGCAGCAGTACCTCACTGGCTTGGACATGACCTTGCACATCAGACCTGGGGTCCAGGGACATGTTTCTCCACCCTCGTCATGAGCCTTTTTCCCAAGTTGCTGAAGCCTTGGTAGAGCAGAGGTGCGTGACCAGAGCGATCCCTAACCTTGACCTTGCAAGGAGCCATCCCTCTGCCTGGCTGTGACCTGCTTTGCCCCCGGCCACAAACATGTTCCACAGGCCCAGCCAGAGCATTCCTCCTGGAAGAGCATATCCTCTGCAGGTTATTTAAAGGCACACTTGTGCCCTTTATTCTTCCCCATGTCTAGGCTGGAAGAGGCCTGTACCCTTTGCCAGAGGAAGCAGTTCTAGGCTTGGGGCAGTTCTGAGTGCAATGAGTTTGAGTCAAATAATGTGAAGAGAGGGATGACAGCACTCCATCTCCTCAGGCCAAGTAACAGGGCATCTTCTGGAAAGTGGCTCTTCAGGGAAATGCACCACAGCCACCGAGGTTCAGAACTTTGGATTCAAAAATAGACCAAGCAGCTTCAGCTAATCCCCCTTTTTCTAGCAGGGTGCACAGCAAGGCCCCAGGACCTCATGGCAGGGTACCTTTGTCACCAATGCCAGGCTGATGGCATGGCGCTGACATGGACTGTCTCAGCACACGCACAACGGAGCCTTTCGGTTCCTCTTCTGCATCCTTCTTCCGAGCACAAAATGCCAAGGCGGCGCGTCATCGGGCAGCGGGGACAGCAGGCCAGGCCTGCAGGGAGAAAGCCAAAGGGTTTTACAAGCCTCCCACCAGTCTTGTCCACCCCAGGTTTCCTTCTAAGCAGTAGATAAGGAAAGAGAAATAGAGCAGCAGTTTCACAGGCCTCCTTTGTCCCTCTGTCACCTTTCACCCTCCGAAGGCCCCGGGCGTGCGAGGGCAGGCGGAGAGGGGCCTGCCAGGCTGCCGACTCGTGTCGACGCTGGAGTCGGTGTTCAGCTGATTGCATCTGCGCCCTGCTGAGCTGGCAGGAAGGCAGCTTGGGAGGGAAATCCGACCTGATTTGATTTGATTAGGAACGGAAAAACCTGGAGGAGTCATCATCAGTGACCTGGAGGTCTAGGCCCCACTGCTGTGCCAAGTGAGCCCCAAGTGAGCAGGGCCGGTTGCTCTGTGAGGGTCAATGGCAGCAGCAGACACGGAGACACGAAGTCTGCGTGTGAGGACACACTGTGGGACCACCTAGACCCCCTCAGAGCCCTGCCCTGGGCACCTGGGGCCAACCCTGCCTTTCCGCAGCTGAGTGAGTGCCCGCCAAGCTGGCACGGGGACATCCCTTTCCCAGGACAGCAGGCTCCTCGGCTCCATGCTGGAGGCGCCTTTGCCGAGGCCTTTCAAGTGTTAATGAACACCCAGCCTGGAGACAGCCACAAGTGCAGATAAAGGAGAATGACCTGCAGATAAGCGGGAGGGCGAAACTCAGAAGCGGCTCTGACCCAGGTCCTGGCAGCAGGACCACGTGCGTGGGCTGATGGCGAGAGCGGAGCTGAGCCTGCTCGCGCTGTCCCTGCCGCACTGGCACCGCTCCCCGTCCCTCCCCGTGGTGTGCGTGGTGGCATGGTACACCCGGCGCATAGTCAGGTGAGGACATGTCACCTCTACCTGGCCCACGGCCACTGCTGGGAGGAAGCATCGCTGGAGCTCCCCGGCGCGCAGCCGGCCTCCAAAGAGAGCGCCCACGGGCGCCGTGGGAGGCACGCGCCGCCCTGCCGCCCCGCCGGGGCACGGGAGCCGGCATGCAGGATCCTGCCGCCGCGCCACAGAGCCTTTGATGCGGCGAAGTGCTGGGAGGCCAGGGCAGAGGGGAAGACGCCAGGCTGCCGCAGAGGCAGCAGCCCTGCTCCCCGCGCGGCCGCGCCGGCACTGGGTACTGTGGGTTGCGCTCTCCCACAGAGCGAGCACTGTGCCAGCCCCATGGCTGCAGCACGTGCTTCCCCTCTGACACCGTGTGGGTGCTACGGTGTGGGCATGGCGCGCTGCTGCCTGCCGCAGCCTTGCTCACAGCGCTGCTGGGGCCTCACAGCCTCTGTGAGCAGCTTCTCTCTGCTGCGGGAAGGGCAGGAGGTGCCGAGGACTGCTCCCCCGGTCTTGCCCTGCGCACCCCCTCGCAGCGCCGTGCCGAGGGTGGCTCCAGGACACGGCTTCCCTCTTGCACAGCAGTGACCTCCATCTCCGCACACCCCAGGGCAAAAGTGCACACAGATACGGAGGAACTCCCAGCCAAGGGATGTTGCTGGGTCGACAAGGAAGTTCACAGAGGGGTAGAGGATTTCACAGAAGAACAGACCAGTGGGAGCTGGGAAAGACGTTGACTCTAAGGTGCCTGGGGTGCCCCAGCGCGGTCCTGCCTGGTTGTTGGCTCTGCCCTGGCCCCAGCTCAGAGTTCTGCAGCTCAGAGTTTTCCCAGGCCCATAGAGGCCTGCGCCATCCCAGTCGCTGAACCGCAGGGCCGCTGTCACCACTCTGGCCGTGCAGTGCCCTTGTGAGAGCCCAGCAGAGCCCTCCCTGAGACACTGCCAGCCGTGACACCAGCAGGCACCACACGCCACCTCAGGGCCCAGTTGCCAAGGATGAGCAAAACCCACCCCTGCCAGGGATGCAGCAGCGAGAGCCTTTGCCACTCCCTTAGCAGGGAGGGGGAGCTGGAGGTCAGCGTTCCCAGTGCCCCAGCTCGCTGCTACTCGGAGGCCGGCAGCCCCGCAGCCGCGGCTGTGTGCGGGGGAGCTCCGCCATCTCGTGGCCATGCTGCCGCCATGCCAGGGCCATGCCGGGTTGCAGGTGCTGTCAATGCCCCGAGAAGGGAGCTGCCTTTTTAGGGCTCCTGGCTGCTCTTCTCACCATGCCATTCCAGCACCAGCCCTGGGTTCTGACCTCCTAGGGACTCCTGGCTTCGAGGGAGAGACATGCAACCACCTGGGAAAGGCAGGAGAAAGCTCTTTTGGGAAATAAGAGTCGACGGGGAAAAGGACATGCACAACAAGACAGAATATAGAGGGGACAGGTAGAGTGTCACTGCCAGAGGCCATTTCCAAGTGGGCAGCACAGTCCTGGCCACTGCTAATAAACTGAGCAAGAGGAATCCAGACCTCATGACTAGATAGACACACAAAGTGTGTGAGAGGATATCTTTATGGTTTTGTATGATGTTCTCATTTTGGCCTCAGGTCAGGCAAGGGCCTGACCCATTATCCTCGTGTTTGCAAACGTCAAGCTTAGAAAGCCTCTGTGTAGTGAGGCATCCTGAAAGATGTCCCTCAGGAGATTGTAGATTGAGTGATGCTCATTCCTCATGCCAGGAACTGTCCGTCTCCTCTTCGCCTGCCTGACACAGAGATCGCTGGAGCTCAGAGTTAACTCTGGTCTCTCGGACTCTGCATCGGTAAAATACATGTGGTACTCCTCAAAGACAAAGCAGGATGAACCTTGACGATCAAGAAATGGAAGTGTGGCCTTCCCCGATCACAGGGGAGGGGACATCACTTACAAACACTAGACCAGAAAGCCATAAGTGTGGGGGGTGGTCATGGTACAGGAAACCTTCCCCAGAGAGCTCTTGTCCGAGAAGGGGTAATGCTGAGAACACCACCAAGGGTTTTCAGGCCTTCTTGGGGACTTATGCCCTGTCATGGCAAGGTTTTAGGGCCCTGAGTGCATCCAGGCACTCCAAAAAGCAAGAGAGAGCAGCCCTGCAGGGAGGTAGCCTGGTTGCAAAGCAGCAGTGGGACAAAGACAGTTGGGAGCTCCCCACAGGCTGTGGGTCCTGCACACAGGTCACCCCTGCACCTCCCTAATGGCAAGGCATGTTCACCCTCTCCTGCCTTTCTTTTTTCTTTTAGATTATTTTGGAAGTAGATTTGGGACAGCCCATCAGTAACACATCCTTGATGCTCTGTGCACAGGGGTCAAGCCAGTGGGGTTTTACATTTCCCACATATCGGAACTTGGTCTTGGCTCGCACAAAGAGAAGCTCGACACTGCTGTCTCCAGCATTAAGACCCAGTACAGCCTTGGTCAGAGATCAGACAAAAGCGATACTCTGGCTGTGAAATTAAGAGTAATCTGCCCAGGCATTTGCTGGCATCAGTGGTTACCAGGCAAACCTCCATGCCCACAGTTCCAAGCCCACAAAGCTTTAACTCAGCACGTGGAACAAGACGGGAAGATTTCTTCAGCTATTTTATCAGTTTCCCTCGCTTAGCTCTGGAGCTTGCTAACCAGCAGGTATTAAGTTGCAAACCCCACAAGAGCTCCAGCTTACAGCCCAGCTGCTCCCTGCTCAACTCACACTGACTCATAACAGCACATGCAGGAGCACAACCAGGACCATGCTCCTTAAATAAATAAATAATAACTTAAAAAAAAAAAAAAAAAAAAAAAAAAAAAAAACCTCCAAGGTGTCCTTACTCAGCTGTCATGAATCAGGCAATTTCTGATGAGTTAAATATAACACCTGCAGCTGAGTACCAGCTCCCTCTCTTGCTGATCTGCCTAGCTAGACCTAGGGGCTGCTCCAGGATATCTGAGCATTCCTTCTCATGTCCATTTTGCCCTAAGGGAGTTTCATTTCCCTGCTACACTTCTCTGTCAAGCTGGGACTTAAAATTCCCTGGGCCACAGGGCTGATCTGGTCCAGGCTTGCTCTTGGCACTCTGGGCTTGCCCTTTCATGCTCATACAGGCCATCTTGTCCTTCTGAAAGCATCTGGAGGTGCCACTGCATCGCCATGGACAGTTTTTTGGCTCTGTGTTTGCTTTGTCTGGCTCTGGGTATCAAGGATAGGGCTGTGCTTGGCACAGAGACTGTTCTGGCTGCAGCGGGGTACCCAGGACAGGGACACCCTGGTTCTCCCGATCTCTTTCAGTCCAGGCAGAGAATGTGCTGGGGAGCCAGCTTGGTGCAGGCTTGTGGTGCCCCCATGCTGGCTCCCAGCTTGAAGGTCATACGTCTTTGTAGCTTGTTACTGCTAGAACAGCCCTTTGAGCTGGTACGACGGAACAGCTCACTTCTGCCTAACCTAAATAGTGATTTTTTTTCCAAACATCTTGTTAGCTGAGAAATCAGGTAGAGGATGCTGTTTCAAAGATGTTAATTCAGCTGGAAAATAAAAGCAGTTTTGCTGTTAACTGTCCTGCATTTAAACTTGCAAAAGCTAAGATGAAAGATAAGCTAGTTTTAAATGCTCTTCAGAACTGTAAGGATTTAAATGCTCTTCAGAATTGTAAGGATTATTGACTGTAACAACAAGAAGTGTTTTTCTTATACTATTCAAATGTTTGTTATCGTGCTTTTTGCAATACTGCTAATACTTGGTAGCAGTGTTATTTGTAATGGATTTAGTGTCCTTTCACTTTCCCAAAACTGATTGATGTCTTTCTAGTCACTTCATAGGAGAAAGCTAGTTTGTGATGCAGGTAAGGGACTAATCCTTCCCGTGCAAGAGATTGTTAGCAGAATTTCTTACTTCAGGCCTAGACACAGGCTGCTGTTTTTAAAAATACTAGTCGCATGCTTCACCATGCGAGACTTTTACTCTCCATACTCTGCAGGCTGGCCAGTAGAGGGAAGCAGCACATTCCCAAATCCCCTACAAGCCTGAAACTACCGAAAAATGCTGCCATTCTCATGGAATTATGTTTTATTCTAGAGCCTGTTAAAATACTACAGCATGAGGAAGGAAGAATAGCTACCCAGGGCTTTTCTGTTTTCATCTTAAACTTGTGAATATAATTAAAGCACATCTTTCTTTTAAAATACTATAAACCAAAAAATTGTTCAGTTTTTTGGAGGTAAACTTTACTGCATTGTGTTGAGATGGGTTTTCTGAAAAAGTGACGTATGTGTTTTCTAAAGCAATATCTGAGCTTAGACACTGCAACACTACATTTCTAGAATTTGTGAAAATCTTTGCTATTCCTAGCACTTTCACTTTGGTTTGTTACTGTCTTCCTCATGAGGCCAAATCTGTTAAGCTGATTCTCCATACACAGACTGTCCTAGCAGTAGAGCCCCTCTGTGTGTCAGCCCCAAATTAGTAACTTGGTGCATTAGAGAACTCTTAAGTCATCTGTAATTTCATGCATCATCCTAACTTTAACATCAACCTGTAATTCTTACAGACAGTTGTTACAGAAAAAACTTCTAGCAGAAATTACCACATACCAAGTTCCAGCTCATTTTAACCTCACTTAATAGATCAGTCAAAAGTTTACACAAACAACATGCTGTTTTTCTGCTAAGGGAAGCATGGACATGTAACAAGCAGGAGCTGTCAGCTTCCTCTTTATAAAGTTCCAGCAGGTACAGACAAAATGTGCAAAGCGCCTCAAGATTTTCCAGGATGTAATGTAATCACCAGTCTCTTTGCAGCCATCTCACAACTGGTTAGAAATTAAGTATGCCTGGGCCAGGGAAAATTAAACCCATTGACATTGCTGTGGAATAGAAATATTCATAACTATCTGTGCTTTTAATTAGCATTTTTGATTCTGTGCATGACTGTAATATGAAGTGTAATTTTATTATTCAATGATTAATTTAAGGATGAGAACTTATAGATCACTAAAGTATGTTTTGTTCAATAGAATATTAGCTTCTTGTGACTTAATCTACAAACACTGTACAATGGCTGGGTCTAACAGGCCAGGAATCTGTTGTAGATTAACTAAATTTGGCAAACAGGTATTTCTTGAGACTATGTTATTAGCATGCAAATTTTGTCTGGATTTAGGTTTGCAAACTAAACGATACTTGATAGTCAAAATATTTATTAGCAAGTGAGGTTTTATCCATACAGAACTATGTATTCAGAACCATCAAATGTTCTTCGTTGCTCTAAAATATGAAAGGGGATTAGAAATATTATTTATAGTGACTTTTTAAAGTACATTTTATCACATTCTCATGCACTGCAAACAGTCTTAGCCTAGCTTCCTTCCAAAGAGTTTTTTTTTAATTCCTAAATGTAAAAATAGATCATCTAAAACTGTAACAGGGACAAGGGGCAGTAGAATAACTGCTTCAGGAGAGAACTTTGGTGACCAGAGACTTCAGCTGTTGTAAACCAACTAAGCAGAGACTTACGCCTCTGACAAATGAAAAAATCTGTCACTGAACTTACGAATTGTCACAAACCTAAGTGTCTTTTCTTTTATACTGCTGGGGTGCAGTGCAAAACACAACTACCTTGTGTTGTATTTCTCAAATACTATATGCCTATGAATCGTACCTTGGCCTAAAATTTACCTATAAGCATGAAAGTGCAACAAAAACATGACAAATTTAAAGTCTTGAAGAGTCCTTAGGAGTACATTTTAAGAGGTGGGAAGAGCCCTGCATTCTAAGTTACAGTAGTGTTTTTTAGTGGAGGGTAAATACTGGTTCAGGAAGCAGCATATGCCTAGGAAGCAACAAGTTGTTTTTAAGTAGGTCTCCAAGTACAAATATATAAACAAAACAGCTGAGGGAACTGTAATTCCAGTGCTTCTAGGAGCTTTCCTGTACTTAAGTAGGCACGGTACCTCTGTTATAGCTGTACTAAAATCAGCCACAACACAATCAGGAAGCTTAACTTTAGAGACAAGTCTTTTGTGCGTGTCATTAAAAAAAGTTTCCAGGAGGACCAGTAAAGCATTAGTCTTGCTGATCCTAAATGACTGGGAGACAACAAAGCATACTTCAGTAAAAAAAATACACATTTGAGAAGAGTTTTATAGACAGCTTTAATAACGAAAGATGCAGCACTGGTTACAGACGACGCCCACGACGACCCCCCTTTCTGCGAGTGCTGTCCGAGGGGATGGGGGTGACATCCTCTGTGGAGAGAAAACCGCTGTTACCTTCCAGAAGGAAAGGAAGAAACCAAGTGGGCAAAGCCACCCAACCAAGCAGTTATCTCCAGATACCTTCCAGCTGCACCTCAGCAGACAACTACCCAGGCAGCATCAACAAACTATGGCAGTCGGTATTTGTGAGCTCACCAAATGCTGCATATCTAAGACTTCTAATACTTAAAGGTGCAAAAATCCCCATGTCCCCAACCACTCGAACCAAGCACTATAGATTCTAACACTCCTTACAAGGCTTGGGACTCTCCCTCAGTGTGAGGAACTCTTATTCTTGAGGAACAGCCTTAAACGAAGACCAACACAATACTTCCAGATAATTTAATGGCTTTGACGTGACAGTGTTCCCTTTACTCGAGTAATCCCTCCAAACTGATTTTGGAAGTATCAAGACTCCGCCCTGATACGCAGTGGCACAGGCCTCCACAAGCATCATCCTCCTCCACCACTCACCAATGCGGCCAATCTTCATCCCAGAACGAGCCAGAGCTCTCAGGGCTGACTGGGCACCAGGTCCAGGAGTCTTGGTCCTGAAAAAGAACTTGGTATCAATAACTCCTTAGATGACTCTAAATTGAACACAGAGATGAGAGAAAACTAAGCGTCTTAAGACAGACATACATAATCCTCCCCTAACAACCAATTTTCAAAGATAAGATAACTCACCTTCCTCCCATGCCCAGATCCAAACCACACACAATCATCCACCAGACACATCCAACCTTCACTCAAGCTGACATGCCTCCAAGTTGGACAGCACCTGCCCTTTTACTACTATAGGTTAAGTATGATCCTGAGAACAGACCCCAATTCCAGTTACATTAGTCATGACCATCTCAGCCAATTATTATCAACTTGAGCAGCGCAAAGAGGAAAAGTGCACGACTTGATGCGGAACAACCTGGCATGGATCTAAGAGTTTACACTCACCTCACATGCACAAGAAATTAACACTGGTTGCTGGCTTGCACTTTGCCCAAGTGCAGCAGGCATGCACTCTGCACACAGTGTGCAAACTCCAAGCACACCAGCCAGACAAGTCCACACATACTTTAGCAGTGCAGAACTGCACACTGACACAGCTACTGCAAATACTGGGGCACAGTTCCTCCAGCTTACCTGTTTCCACCAGTAGCACGCAGCTTAATGTGAAGAGCAGTGATGCCCAGTTCCTTGCACCTCTGGGCCACGTCCTGGGCTGCCAACATAGCAGCATAAGGAGAAGATTCATCTCTGTCAGCCTTCACCTTCATGCCACCAGTCACACGGCAGATTGTTTCCCTAAGAAAGGGGAAGAATACATTCAAGGAAAAGTATGTCTGCCCTCCTCTATCAAAACAGCCTCCTGTGGCATTATTTCCACTTTCAAAACTGAAGAAACCAGGTACCACAGTGCTCAGTACTCACTTGCCAGAGAGATCAGTCACATGGACAAAAGTGTCATTGAAGGAAGCAAAGATATGGCAGACCCCAAACACATTTTCTCCTTCAGCAACCTGAGGGCCCAAGCTGATGACCTGTTCTTCCTTCTTCTCCTTGCCTTTACGAGGTGCCATTGCTGAATTTAAAGAAAAAAAAATGTTGATTTTCTCATTATTTAACTAAGGTTTCTACACACTTCCCCAATATTGCAACCCTTTACCAAGAAAGTAAGATGAGCTCCTGATGGCAAAATTCCATTTGTGTAGCAAATCTTCAATACAGCTGGAGCTCTTCAAAAACCCCTAACATCCCAAGCTGTCAGGGCAGCCCCTCCATCCACAGCTGTTCAGTAAGGCCTCCAACCTCACCTCACACAACAGAGATTTCTGAACAACCTCTATTGCAGCAGGTATCTCTGAGCACCACTACAGCCCCATGTGAGGACATCACACCACTGCTGACCAGCAATGGGGTATTTCTGCATAACTAAAGTCTGCATAACTAGAACCATACGAAATACCTAACCTGCCCATTACTACAGACCTGGTGTTATCACAAAGCTCTGATTTCCCATGACTTGCAGCCAGTTAACCTGGGTTCCCACACGTGCCAGTGGTTTTCCAACTACATCCTCAGGAGCAGCTCAGACACATCCTGTCTTCAGATAATCAGGCCTAGCCCTGGACACGGGCAGACACAGTATCCAGGAGCACTGCTAGTCGGCAGGAAACCCCAAACACCCCCTCCTGCAACACTGAAAGGTTGCTCCGTGCTGCCCTCTCCTTTGCAAGGGCGGTTATGCCTGGCTGATCCGTGCTGAAGCAGAACAACATTGTTAAAGAAGTCAGCCCGAAGCATGGCCTGGCTTTACACGCAAAACGAGGTCGATGATCCAAAAACAACAGCGCACACCAGTCCCCGCAGCACACCCCAAGAGGAGCGCGGCAACAGGGCGGCCTCCGCCCGGCGCAGCCCGCGGGCCGCCGCACGAACC
>JAWLRI010000843.1:1471471-1484931 GCA_034781795.1 Crypturellus tataupa | reverse complement strand
CCCCCCCCCCCGGGGGCTCGTTGGTGGCCCAGGCCTGTGCAGTCTCTGTGGGCAAGGGGCAGATGGAGGTGGTCCCAGCGAGCCTCCCTCCTCTGGTTTGTGTCTTGGGGCATTCCCAGCCTGGCTGGGGCTGGAGATGTGTTGGGAAAGGGCATGTGGAAAGCGGCTCTGAGAGAAGAGTAGGGGGATGTATCCCAAGTGGCTGCTGGTTTTCATTAGTCTCTGGCTGTCTCCTGTGGAGATGGGCAGGGAGAGAGCCCCCGTGGGGTTTTGTGCTTCTGGTGCAGCCCTACAGAAAGGCTGGAGCTGCTTCCCTTGGTATGGCAAAACTTTCCAGCCTCTGTGTTTGCCTCTTCCAGCAGGAAGGACTGAGCGTAGGGACATCTGGAAAAGCTACAACTCTCAGTCCCAATCCCAGCTCTTCTCCTGAGAACCCCATGATGAAATGTGCCGCTGATTTGGTGAAAGGGGCCCTTAAAGCCTTTTCCTCAGGCTTTTCCTGACTGAACTTGGACACCTGGCTCGGAGGGGCTGCTGTTCCTCCTCCCTGCTGGGTGCAGGTGGGAGGAAACTGTGTGCGGAGCTGAGGGCTCCAGGGCTGCTGCATGCATGGAAAATTCTGCTGGCCTGGGCATCACAGGGTCAGCAGTGGCCACATTGGCTTCCACCAGCATCCGTCTGTGCCCAACAAGCAGCAGCGAGGCCTGGAGCGCTGCGTCTTGGCTGCCGTGGCCGCCTGCGTGACAGCTGGTGCGCTCAACTGTGGCAAGGTGACATTGGTTGTCTCTGTGTTCTGGCATGTTGAATGTCTCTAGTCTCCAAAACATTCTGGTTAACCTGTTCCTTGGCAGGCGATGGGATCTGGGGCTTTTCATTTTATTTCCATTCCTCTACTAGACTCCTACATCACTGATTTGTGCCAACAAGCCTGCGGCTTCAGCAGAGCGTCGTAAGGGAAAACACCCTGTGCACACCCCCTCCTGTACAAGGAAGACCCGGCACTTTCCACTTGTCTAATGTCTCTGTGACAGCTCCAGAAATTGTTTCTCTGGGAAAATTGTATTTTTAGCTGTCTCTTTATCGTAGTAAGCTTGCAATAAGGGAGAGCTGAGAACCAGGTGCTGGCCAATGATTTGCAATTCCCTGCAGCTGCTCTTTTGGCTGCTAGTGGCCCAGAGACTAGGATAGGTGAAGAGGATTTTGTTCAAATGGCTTTGGTTGTGGAATTTCATCTTCCAGATGTAGTTTATTGAGTGTTCTTTTTTTTTACCCCCTCTTTCCCCTCTCCTCCTGTTGAGTTAGAGCCTGCTAAAATTATGTTAGGACTCAGACAGAGAGGGAGAAGCAAGATATTAAGGTCCTATATCTTGCAATTGCTTTATGGCCTTAGAGGGCTAAGGTTTCCAATCTATCTAGCACATGTTTCTAACCTTGCTCCTGAAGGGACTTTGGACCTCAGAACTACTCTTGGGTCCTTAGGTAATGAGATACTTTTGGCTGAGGTGACGATGTTGTTTTTTCATTCTTACAGGGTGCAGTCACACGTGCACCGGCAGCTTTGAGCTTGAGACAGAGGGAAGAAGGACCCAGGGTGTCTTCTTTCTGCAGTCTGGCTCAAGGGAATGCATCGATGCTGCTGTCCTGGGGACTGTTTCACAAACTCAGGGCCTGGAAGCTGTCACAATGCAGCCTCCAAATGCCTAAGGAAGATGGTGCCTGTGCCAGTCCCCAGATGCGGAGAAGCAGAGCAGCCTGTCGTTCCCAGACCCGTGGAAAGTCTCAGTGAGTCACGCAGTGCGGATGTAGGGAGAGGGCAGCCTGTAGCTTATGATTCATATTGTTTTCCTGCAAAAGCCATCAACTGTAATGGCACAGCTTGCAGAAGATGAATCAATACTGAGCCGTAAACCCTGTGTGTGGCTGCACGCTGCGCAGTGAGGGCAAGGCGGGTGGGTGGGTTGTTCCTCAGTGGTCCTGTCCTCTCAAAAAGCAGGAGTATGTTGGAGTGGGGTAGCTCATTCGTGCCATGCCCAGGCACCATGAGTGCAGGTCAAGACCCAGGGCAGGGGCTGAGACCCACAGTGCTGTCTTTGTGATGTGAGCTCTCCTAGTTTAGGGAAGTCAAAATGTTCTTGAATGGGATATAACCCGGGAGGAGCTTCCCTGGTGGTTACAGTGGGGCATGTCTGCAATTCAGCCCTGGTGCTGACCTAGTCTAGTCCAAAGTCTTGGAGACATAGGTTGTTTTGGCCAGAGACTTTCTCCAGGGGACTCTGCCATGTCTGTCGTCTTCAACCAGGAAAACATGTCTTGGAAATCTCATCACTAACAGAGAGTTGAGAGAGGAAACATTTTTGTCTCCTTTTGCTGGGTCATTCTGTTGGGTGCCCATGCAGTAAGAGGTGTCCGTTTCCACCTGTGGCAGCTGCCCTCCTCATTGCGCTGGGCAGAGGTGTCCAACAGACTGTCATCCTCCTTGGTTCTGTCAGCAAGGGGGAGATCTGCATCTCACCTGATGGATTATAGGCCCCACAGAGTTCTCCCCTCCAGCCTCTGAAGTTCCCTGCCACCATCTGCTTTTTCACAGTGGTATAAGGTCCTGCAATGTGAGAGCTCGGAGCTTTTGTCAGTGAGGCTGTAGAGAAGTGGTGACTAAGTCGGGCTGCTGGTGCAGAGGGAAATGATGGTCAAGTACAGCTGCCACGTGGCCAGAGAGGATCTCCACCTGCATGGTGGAAGGGCTGGAGGCTGCTGGACATTCATGTTTCCATTGGAACATAATGGAGGATCCATCCTGTCTACAGGTGCCAGGACTCATCCTGTGTAGGGTCTGTCATGGCAAAGCAGGGAGGGGTGCTCCTGGCTAAGAAGAAAGGGTCATGATACATTTCTAGTGATGGTTGTGTCAGGGCAGCAGGGTTGGTACTTTGGGGTCAGGTGTGACCCCAAAGGATGGGGAATGGCTGAGGATAATGAACCATTTCAGATCTTTTTTGTGACTGTGCAACTCTAGTCTGAGACAGCTCTGCTGTGACAGCAACTCTAGTCTGGGGGTTAACAGCACAGGCTGCTTGGGGAGAGCAACCAAGGCAGCTCTGGTTAAAATACGACTGCAAAATGCTGTCGAAGCCTACAATCTAAGTGCATGGCTTAGTCCGTTTTAAATCTTCTCCGGCAGCTTTGATTCATTTGTTGGTTTTTCTGGTGCAATGCTGGTCTTGGGGATTTATGTTGGAGGAAGGCAGTGAGGCCGGGAGGCTGCACCGTGCTGCGCTGTGCAGAGCTGGGAGTGGGACAGCACAGGGACATGTTGCCTGGTGGCTCTGTAGGGATGTTTGCACCCAGCTGTTTTTCTGGCATAGGGGAATTTCCCCCATGTAGAGAGGCCGGGAGCAGTGTTTCATGGTTGGCTTCCTGATCCAACCAGCTGGTGGGGTGTGAAGCAGCACATGTTACTGCTAGTGTATTAACCCTTATGGGCCAGAAGCACGAACTGGTGTTGGAACGAGTGGAGTACGTCCAGGGTAGAGGACATTAGAGCGTGATTCCTGTTGCCTTTGCTTTGAGCTTCTGAAGAGGTGAAGATGGAAATCGTGTGGTGACTTGAAATCAGATAAACTGCTGCAACGTACCTCACATGCATGAGCTAAACAGCATTTGTATCCCTAAAAACTATTCTGGAAATCAGGGAGGTAAGAGGCAGTGTGGGTACCAGGAGCCCTTATGCTGCACTTGTGGGAGCCAAGCATGGGCTTTATCAGTGAAGTTCTAGTGGGTGAGAGTGGAAAAGATACCACAAGTGTTCTGTATCCCCACCGGTCCCTGCTCTCCACTTGTGTTTCTCCTGGGTGAGCATTTCAGCCTCTGGTATTTTTTAAGGGCGGAAAAGTTTGTGTGGAGAGGTAATATCTTTTATTAGCCCAACTAATACCTTTAGGAAAAAAAAACAGATGTGCTTTTGGGCTTGAGGAATACCCATGTGCCCCAAATGTGCCAGTTTTTCCAACTGTGTCAGCTGGTCTAATAAAAGAGCTGCCCTCTGCGTGGCCTGGCCGTGACCTTGGAGCATGCCGGCCCTGGGAGCATCCGGCTGCTTCAGCCCTTGCCTGATCAGCGGACGGTCCCGAGGGCCAGTCTGACTCCGTGGCAGTCCCCAGGGCCAGTCTGAATTTGCTGCAGGCGCTGGCTGGATTTGGAGCTGTTGTCCCCAGGCGGTCAGTAACGCTGTGAGCACCCAGCCCCATGAGTGTCGCGGGTTCCTACGCACTCCGACGGGTCTGCCCTGCTCGCAGCAGGGGAAGCAGCGGTCGGCTGCAGCTCAGCGCAGCCCTGAGCACCAGGAAGGATGGACGTGCTCCTGGGAGCGTCCCCCCAGCCCCTGGGAGGTAGGGGCAGCTTGTGCAATGTTGCATCACTGCATGGTTTCCAAACACCAGCGTTTTGGGGGGGGGGGTGGTTGCTGTCCCAGCATGGTTCCTGGTACACTGCGAGTTTCTGGCATGGCTGTTTTGTGGATGTGTTTTAAAAAAGTGATGTTTTGGGGCCAGGTTGTCATTTGGTCAGACAGCCTGTGGTCCCCAGAACAGCTGGTGGTTGTTGTGCAGAGTGGCTGAAGTTGGTCTCCTATGGACTTCAAATTCCCAGAAATGGGAAGCTATCAGGAAAGCGGAGGAGCCAGTGCTGCTGTGAAGCTGGTGCTGCCCAGGCAGTGCGGAGCAGAGCGAGGGCTGCAGGAGCTGAGGGCACCGGCATCACCGCTGCCTGCGCGGCTCTGCAGCCCGGCGGCGCCGGGGAGCCGAGGCCTCTTGCCCACTCTGCCCAGTGTTGGCTGCAGGGCTGGTGCCTCTCCAGGAAAAATCTGGTCAAACGAGTGTTGGAGGTAGCAAGAAGTGGCGCCAGGGTGGCTTCAGCCTGTGCGGCTTGGCAGGGCAGAAGTCCTTGTGGAGTTGGCAGGTGCCAGTGCAAACTTTGACTCCTTGCTTGCTCCCCGGAAAATATGGGCATGTGAAATAGACACTTTTTTTTTCCCACCCCTCCAATTCTTTTTCTTTTTTTGAATACCTTAAATTCAGACCCTGCTTATCCAGAAAGACTCTTGGACACTTGGAGGTCCACAAGGCCCCAAACGAGACATTTCAAAGAAGTAAAATCCAGTTCATCAAGGGCACTTTTTTCACCCACACCGTTCCCTCTTCCCCGGCCTCCCCAAACCCACTTAAAATTCATGGAGAGTTTTGTCAGTAAGAACCTGTTTCAATTAACAGACAAAAGAAGCTCTCCTAGTTAAGCAGCTCTTTCAATTAAGGTTTGGGAGAATTCCCCAAGGTCTGCTTCCTAATAAATGTTCCTCATGAATGAGGGTGTTCCTGAGGCTTCAAGGGCAAAAAATCTGTGTGCGGAAGCATAACCTACAAAGCAATCTCGCCTTTCCAGGGTGAACAAGGTGACAGTGGCTTATTGTGAATTGCAGCACGGTCTTGGGCTCTTGGGACTGCATTTTGTTCCCTTTTTGCCATCCTTGGCCATGTTGCATCTTTTTCTTCCTCCTCATTTTCCCATTGAGTAAAATTGGTGCTGGGACCACCCCTCCTGCAGTGTCGTGAGATGGGGAAAATTGCGGGATTTGGGAGGAAGTGCAGACCTAGGTACAGGCTCATTTTTGGGAGATGTATTAAAACACCAGGTTGTTTTTTGGAAAAGTGTTAGCGGGGGGGAATGAGTGGTGACTGGCAAATGGTTATGGGGTGGACAGCATGGATTAAACTGAATCCTAAACTGTGAATGTCACGTCGGGATCATCTGAGTGATGGGCTGGGGTGAGAGCTGTTCCGGCTGCCCAGAGGCAGGACCTACCCCAGACAGCCCCCATCGTGCGGGCAGACGGTGGTGGATGCGAAGGCTCTTGATGCGCTAAGAACTGGCCTGGTTTGTGCAGAAGCTTCTCTCCTCTGTCTGCGGCAGCTGTGCTTCCCTCCTACTGCTGCTCTCGGAGGGAGGAAGGTGGCGGGGGATGAGGGGGTAAGGTGACTGCATGTTTTAGCGAACTGGGGAGCTGGTGCCACACGGTGGGAATGGTGCCTGTCGAGGGGCCTGTTGCACATGTGCAGCGAGGCCCCCGCTCCTGGGCTTTCCCTTGCGGCAGCCCCACTGCTGGGAGCATCTCTGTGATGGGAACGGCGCTTTCTGCTGCCAGGACTTGCACAGGCAGTCGCAGGGCTCGGGTGCCTCGTGGCACGGGCCTCTCCTCCTGAGCAGCAGCACCAGCACACTGGGATAGAGCGACTGGAGGATGGGTGCTGCCTCCTTGGAAAAGAATGCACCTGTTTTAATCATGGGTTTCTGGCAACATCGCCCAATTCCTGTGCATTGGCGTTTGTTTTCCCCCCCAAATTTAGCAAAATTTTTGCAGAAATCCTCCACAGACTGAAACCTGAAAGGAACATTTTTGTTATTGTTTTTATGCTTTTCTGACATGTGTTAATAGGGTTCTTTTTTTTTTTTTTTTTTTTTTTTGGCACGGAGAGGTGGGAAAGGGACTCCGGAATCACAGAATTGCTATTAGTCATGTAAAAGTTACCTGATGCTTCATAGGATCTGCAAAGTCCTCTGGCATGGGAAGTTCCTTGGCACCTTTGCTGTCACCTTTGTGTGTGCAATTGCATTTCCTGGGTCAGACCTTGAGTTTCGGCAGCCTTGTCTTCCCTAAGCGCATTCTTCCCCTTGCCCAAGGTGGATGCATTTGTCCTCTTCTATTTTTCCTTTTGCACCTTTGGGCATAGGCAGTGGGAAAAAACATGGCAGCATCCCTAAGGAAAGCTGCACGTGGCCTGTGTCCCTGCCAGCAAGCAGTTTGCATTTATCCCTTCCGTGTTGTAACTACTGTTTGCTAAGCACTTAAGAAGCCCATGTAATCTATGGCTAAGACATTCCTTATCTGGCATTATAAAACTGCTCCGATGGTGAGCGGGCATTCAGGTTGCCTTGGTGAGAGCGTGGCTCTGCGACTGGGTTGGCCGGGATTAGCGCTTTCCTGCTCAAAAACCTTGCAGAGCTGGAAACGCCATGTGCTGGTGAGCTCTCCCTAGACGGCCCTGCCATCGTGAGCGTCCCTGCGCCCGCAGCCAGGCTCTGCCCGTGCAGCCTCCTGTGTCTGCAGGAGTCTTCCCCCGCTGGCAGGAAAGCTCGGGAAAGGTAGGAAGGGTCGGCTCGGCTCCTTTGCCTTCGCAGCACTGCTGTCGTCTGGCTGCTATTACAGTCAGCTTGCAGGTGCCAGGACGGGGCAGGAGGGCTCAGGGCAGTGTCAGCGGGGACCATGTCTTATCCTTGCTGTCCCCTCTCTGGGGATGCTGCTGCTCGCACAGATCAGTGTTGCTGGGTTGGCTGGGGAGGGATTACTTGGCGCATGCAGAGGCACGCTGTGTGTTTTATGTGGAGTGCCTTTGTGCATGAGGCCTCCGTGCTCCCGGCGGACTGTGCAGCTCCACTGGGGTGCCCTGTGGCCCAAGCCACAGTGACCTTTCACTGCCACCTCCCCCTTTGCTGAGGAGGAGAAGCACCACATGGAGCTGTACCAGGGCCGTTCGCGGAGCTCAGCGCAGCCCCCAGGGAAGGGACTGTGCAACCTGCTCAGGAGCCACAACCAGCCCACTAACCACAACCAGCTACCCCTGTGTCCCGTGCTCCAGGTGTCCCTGCTGTGCAGGGAGGTTGGACTAGATGATCTCTAGAGGTCCTGTCCAACCGCCACCATTCTGCGATTCTGCGTAATTTCGTACTCAAGTGCTGCTTTCCTCACCTTCTCTTTTCTGTGCTTGGAAACCTTGATTTTTCAGCCTTGCAAGAAGCAACTAAGCAAGCCGGATGCCCATCGTGAATGTCCATCCATCCACTTTTCTTTGAACCTATTCTGAAGGCTTTTGGCACTGTGAGTGAAAAGATAAACGGGTTGCCGTGAAAATACCCTGTGGTTGCACTGATTGAGGCTTTTATGTTGAGTTCCTCTCACTGGGCCTCTGCACAGGGTTTTGGCCACCTCTTGATGAGCTCTCCAGAGGTGAGATGCTGTGCTGAAGTATTGAAGGAAGGATTTGCTCCCTGATGCCTTGCATGCCTACTCAGCCTGAAGAATATGGCTTAATGCTAGCGCTCAGCATCTGTGTAGTCTGCTTTCCTGGAATCACCTTGCAAACGTACACTGCAGGGAACAAATTCTCCTCTGTTTGATTCTCCCTGCCATCTTTCAGTGTTAGTGTGGATCTGATCTGCCTGCTCTGAGGAGGGAGATGGTGGGAACGAGGTGGTTGTCTTCACAACTACTGCTGCATCTGCATCTTGTGATGGCTCTTCCTAGTGGCTGATAGTGTTCTTAGCTCTTTTAAGGTGTTTCCAGTTGCATTTTCGATTGCCAGCTTTAATAGTCAGTTCTTGATAAAAGCAGCAATTCAGAGGTAGTTGTTGAAAGACAAACTTCTCATGCTAGTTACTTTTTCATTTTCAAATCTGTCTTCCTTGTCTTAAGCTCATGCTTGTCTCCTGAATCATGTGGTGGCACTAATCTCTCTGAGGGCGTGCTTGCTTAGCACGATGCTTTCCAACTGCTTTAGAACTGCAGTCTTCTAAGCAATTCCAACAAAGAGAAGGCCATTCCCTGTAGAGGGGATTTAAACCCATTAATAACAACTCAGTTAGCTTTTGTGCATCTTTTGCAGGTAGTCCACAATTCCCAAGGGTTTCAGAGACCTGCATAGAGGCTGCTGGTGCAGATCGGTGCTGGGATGCTGGTAAGGACGCGTGCGAGGCACAGCAGGCGCCGCGAGCCCAGTGCTGTGCTCCCGCTGGGGATGGAGGACACAGGTTGTCTTGTCTGAAAATGTAGCTGCGTTGGCAACAGCAGGCTAATCATGCTGTTCAGCTGGGGCCTGGGTAAGATCCTTCATTAGCCTTTTGCCATGTGAAGTGGGAGTGCTTGTGTGTGCCGACCCACCCGAGTTAACACCTGGGGTGCTGAGCCCAGCATGGGGGAGATGAGGGTGAGCCTGCGGCTTCCTCTTCGTGGCCATCGCCGTGAGGGAGGCCGTGAGCCTGGATATGCAAAGAGAAGTGTCTGAGCAAGCAGAAGTGTTCACGAATCGCTGAGCTAAGCAATGCAATTTAACACGGCACTGCTAAATCCTAGTCCATCCAGGCTTAACCCGGAGGGCTTGCTGACACTGGGAGGCTGCGTTGGCCAGGCGAGAGTGGGATGGTTGTTGGGCGCCTGGGCCTTGCAGCACCCAACACGAGTGGCAGCGCCGGCGCCCTGGGTGCTGGGGCCGCAGCCCCATCTCAAATCCCCTTCGTGGAGCAGAGACTGAGCGCTGCCGACAGGCGCTGCTGAAGCGCTGCTTAACTTAACATCCCTGTGGCGACCTCAGATCCTGCCTGCCCGCTCCAAGTGCGCAGGGAGGATGTGCAAAGGCCAGGGCATCACATTGCCTTGCTGGGTCTGCAGTGACCGGAGAAGCTGAGTCATCTCCGCTCACGGCTCCCTGTGCTCTCCATTGCAGTGCTGGTGTCCGGTGCGTTTCAGCTTCTGTCGTTCCCCCTTTTCCCTCTGGCTGCTGCCAGTCAGGACAGGCCTCCCTGATTGCTCCTAGGGCTCCCAGCTGCTGGGGTGAGACCAGTGCCAGGGTGTGGAACTGTAAGGAAGCTGGGGCAGGACTTCCCATACCCAAATAACCACCAGCAATGTTGTGATGCCAGAGGCAGCTGGGCCTGCAGCTCTGGAGGGGCATGAGGGGCTTCTGCCCAGGATGCCTGGTGGCAGGGCATTGCTTTGCAGGGGGAGATAGTGGTGGATGCTGCTCCTTTCCTCTTGGTATATTCAGAGGCAACAGGATGTGACTGTCACCGTGAAGAGGGGAGGGGGCTTCACGACTTCTGCTTGTAGCTAGACCTGTTGTGGCTCCAGCAGAGTAAAGGGTGCCAGGGGTGTCTGCTGGGTTCCATGAGCCCTTCTCTGAATCCATTTGTGCTTCCTTGTTTATATTTAAACCTCTTGTTACACCCTGAAAGAATCCCGGTGGAGGTTGAGGGAAGCACCTCGGGCTGGTGACAGACACTCCATCCCTCTGCACTCCTTCCAGCACCTCCATGATGGTGCCAGCCAGGAGAGCATCCCTCCGTATGCCTGGGGGAGTCACCCACCCCCCAGTCTTTCCGAGCTGTGTTTCTTCTCTTTTTGTTCCTGGAGAGAGGAATAAATAAATCCCGAGTGGCCAATTAGCACAGGCAGTACTGTTGCCGCTCCCTGCGGTTCGGCTGCAGCAGGAGGGCAGGGGAGTGGGATCAGGGAAGCGGCGCTGAACAGGGAGGCAGCGCTCCTGGACGCGGCACCCAGAGCGCTGCGAGCAGTGGGGCTGGCAGGACCAGCCTCGTGGCCTCTGCTCGGGTGCTTCCCGTGCACCGGCTCAGCCTCCCCAGAGCCACATGGAGCAGGCGCCCACCACCTCCCTGCCCCGGCCTTGGGCAGCCGCAGGACGTCTCCCCTCTCCCTGCCATCCCCAGGCCTGTGGCCTCCACCAGTCTCTGTGGCTAATGACCGAGTAGCTGGAAACCACAGGCTCCAAAAACCCCAAGGAGAGGAGATTAAACTCTCTCAACTGTTTTCCCCTTTCCCCTGCAAGATTTTAATTGCTGATAGAAAAGGACTAGCGGGGAGGGGTGGAGCTGGCAGCGAGATTGGCAGAAGCTGGTACTGAAGACATTTGTAGATTAAATTTGCTGCTCTGTGGGTTTGTGCTCGTGGCCTTCTTGCAATCAAAGCCATCTCCTCTGCAGGTTTGTTCTGGCTTGTGCAGCACCCGTGAGGCTGGGCCAGGGTGTCTGTGCTCCAGCTTCCCCTTTTCGGCTCCGACGGAGCCGTGGGGAGCTGGTGTGTGGTTCCCGTCTGGCCATCCTGCCTGTGCCGCAGCGATGCTGCGGCAGCGCTGCTGGGTAAATACCCACAGCCCTGCGGCACCTGTGCTGTGGCCGAGCTCTGCTCTGGGTAAATACTCAGCCCTGCCAGGAAGGGTTTTTGGTGGGCCTGCGTTGAAGTCGGGGCTGGCTCCAGGTCTGTGGTTTAGAACCGATAGGCACCACAGCCCTCTTGAGGTTGTTGCATGGGGGATGTTGTTGCAGGGCACAAGAGCTCCTCAAGGTGCGAAGCCACTCCGTGTTCCTCGCGGTAGCAGTGGGGAGGGTGAGGGTCTCCCCGTGGAGCCACCTTGGCTCCTGGCAGCCTGTCGGGCTCCTGCTCTCTTGTGGCCTTTGCTCCCCAAGGTCCTACTCTGCGGTAGAGCTGTGTGTCCCCCAGGATCACGGCGCATGGAGGCGGCAGGGAGGGAACTGCTGGTACCGAAGGTGAGTGTGGAGCTCCCTCGTACCCCCCTTCCCCTGTCCTGGTCCTGCCTCGCACGCAGCCTGCCAGCAAGCCGATAGCTCCACTGTGAGGGGTCATAGCTGGTGTTTGCACCGCGGGCGATGGGCTGGGCGTCGTGGCCACGTGGGGCAGGGCTTGCGGGGAAGCTGCTCGGATGCTAATTCTGTTTGTCAGGGCTCCTGGATTAAGAGTGCTCACACTAAGTCTGGTGTCGACTGCTGTACAGGAACTCCTCTGTCCTGCTCCTCTGCGCCCTCTTCCTTGTAAGCCACCTTTTTAGTGCTTTGCTCTGCAGTGCCCCGGGGAAAAGAAGAATCAGCTGCATTTCAAAAGCCTTACTTGAGCTCCCCAGCCTGGAAAGGCAGATTTCCTGCACTCAGAAGCCTCTGCTGGGCGGAGGTGGGTTTGCCGGAGCTGCAGGCTGAGCCGCGGGCGCGAGCTGCCCAGCGTGGCAGGGCTGGCGGGCTGCAGGCCCGCAGGCTCCGTGCTCAGCGTGGGCGAGAGCTCTGCTCGGAGATAGAAGGGAAAACGGCTCTTCTAGGGACGCTCTTGAGTGCAGCTCTGTGTTACAGTGCCTTGCAAACATCCCAGCTGCCTGTGAAATGTGATGTTTCTGGGGGCTTGATGTCCGGATATGGCACTGGGACTGTAATTCTCAGTTTTAAACCACTGTGGTTTTGAAAGGCACCTGAACAGCTTCTAAAAATCAGGTTAAAGGAAGTTTGACTCTTGCTGTCACCTTGCCAGCTCCTGTGTGTTTTTGTTTTTTTTTTTCTATTTTACCATGTTTCCCTTTTTGGTTTATAAATGACATAAGAGCTGTATGTCGTAGAACTTGCTCCATTCCATGCTGCTGGGCCTCAGCCCATGCCTGTGATGGGGACTGACTGTCCTGCACTCCCAAATACATAAACTGGACTCTTCTCAGCTTTGAAGCCTTGTGAGCTTTTGCTTAGGTCCTTCAGGTAGCCACATGTAACAGCAGAAATAAATGCGGGCCACAGAGGTGGTCAGTTTGTTTATTTTTTTTAAGTTCTCCTTCCATGTTTTGTGGTGCATCCTGCCCACATGCACCAGTGGCAAAGTGCTGGCCCAGAGTTTTGCTGCACCTTCCTTCTCGCTGGTGTAGCTGTCGTTTCTGCTGCTTGTGGGTCAGAGTGGTTGATCTGTAAGTGGTGCAGACAGGCTAAATGTCATTGCCATGGCCAGTACATCAGAAGGGTTTATTAATCCTTAGGGACTCTCTGCAGTGACGCTGTCTCTCATCCCCGTTCTTGCATTGTGGTGTGTTCCCCTTGCCTGCAGCCTGTCAGGACGGTGCAAACGGGCTGTCTTGCTCTCCAGCCCCAGCTCGTGCAATGAAAACACCAGCAGGAGCCTAGCTCACAGCATCGTTACCCTCCTTGCATTGCGGCTCCTGTCCCTGCCGCCAGCAGGGAAGCCAGGCTGGGCTTTGCCTTGCAGTGAACCGGTAGAGCAGGATTCCTGGATGCCTGGAGCCTCTGCAGGCAGTTTTGGGGTCGGAGCAGACGGGCGCTGGCGGCGACGGCCGCCCCCTCGGCTGCCGGCTGTGCACCTGGCTGCGCCGAGCGTCCTGCGGGCCCCTGCGCTGGCGCGTGGCCCGGAAAGCATTGCCGTAGTGCTCCAGCACGTGGCGACCCCCTGCCCCGGAGCGCTGGGGTGTCTGGAATCATAGAGAAGTGGGAGAGGAGCCTCCTGAGCTCTGTTTCTCCCCAGGGGAATGTTCTGGGGTGAGGAAGATGCCGTGTCGCCCTGCAGCAGTGCAGTGTGCCCAGTCCTCTGCAGACAGAGTGGCAGTGAGCACTGACCATGACAAAGCCTGATGGGGCAGAGCTTGTGCCCTGCGCAGAGGGACACGTGTGTGGCTTGGAGCAGAGTTGTGCTGCTGTGGGAGCTCGGAGCATCCCCTGCGTTCCTGCCTTTGTGCAAGAGATGCCAGGGCAGGTTTCCAGAGGGGGATACAGTGACACCAGTGTAGGAAGGCTCTTCCTGGGCAGTTGGAGTTTTTTTGTTTTTTGTGCATCATTTTTTTGGTCTG
>JAWLRI010000843.1:1427318-1471371 GCA_034781795.1 Crypturellus tataupa | reverse complement strand
GAGGGGGGAGGTTGGTACCTCCTGGCTGCAGTACTCAGAGTGACCCAGATTTGGGTGCTGGGAACTTCCCAGGCTGTGCCCGTAAGAACCGGTGGTGCTCGTTGGGCTGCGTTCAAGGCAGTGCCTGCTGCCTGCCTGGCTGTGCCCTCGGGCAGGAAACCAGCACCCAGGCTCTGCCATGGTGGGAGCTCCTCACGCCGTGCTTGGCCAGGTCTTTGGGACGGGTGCTCAGAAACCTCGGGGCCCTTGTACAGATCATCTAGCGTGAGGGCCGTCAATAACCAACTTGTGTGAATGCGTATGTGCAGTGAAGAGCTGGAAAATTCCAGCTCAGAATCAAACCTCTGTTTTAACGCAGCAAAGCCTGTTTATTATGTACTGCACAGACCATAATTATAAGTTCTTAGAACAAGATGGACTAATGAATCACCTTGGAAATGGAAGCTGATGAACTGCAGGACCCTGTTCCTACCATGTCCACCCTCCATCCTGTCTCTCCGTTGCAGGTGATTTGGAGATAACCGTGTAATCCTGCCTGTCAGCAGCTGTCTCCGTCCCTGCCTCTCCGTGCACTGACGTTAAATCTGCTGGCTGTCACTTCCCTGCCTGTAGCCATGGGAACTCGGATGTCAGTGCCGAGGGCTTGTGATTGCTGTGCAGGAAGGAGGATGGGGCTGTGAGCACTCCCGTCCCTCCTGACAGATGAAAGAAGTTGAGGAGGAGCAGGGTGGCGCGTCCGGGATGCGATGCTTCCTACGGTGTTCCTGGCCTCTCGTTTCCTTAGGGACAGATGGTCAAGCAGAGAGCCTCTCTGCACGCATGCCTCTGGAAAAGCAAAGTCCATGTGTGCCTCTTGTTTAAGAGCGTTTAGTGGTTAAATGAGGCCTGATGAAGGTGGTGGAGCTCATAAGTGCATTTTCAGTGTGTGTTTGTGCAGAGGAATTTGCTCCAAGTGGTGCTTCCCTGCTCCACAGGGCTGGCTGGAAGGGTTTGCAGGGAGCTGGCAGGAAGATCGCCCGGGGTTGAATCCAGCCTCTGCTCCTTTGAAGGAGACGTGGAAGCTGCCCTGCTGCGTGTTATCAGGAATGTCCCTGGGCCCTGCGTGACGCAGGGGAAGGCCGTGTCCTTGCAGGAAACGGTTGGAAGCCAGTGGCAGCCGACTGCGCCACTGTGAGGGGGAGAAGCGGTTATCCGCCTTGCTTTCCTTTGCCAATTGTCCCATCTCCCTTTGGGAATGGGTCATGGTTTGTGCGGAGTGTTGGCGTGCAGGGAGTGGTGTGGGGGGTCTGCAGAGCAGTAAAGGGGGCTCTGGCATTGAGATGAGGTGGGGGAAGCTCTGCAGGGCCTATGGCAGAGGGATGAAGGCAGAAACTCAACCTCTGGCAGCTCTTTCTGCTGGTCTTTTCCTGAACCTTTCCATCAGGGCAGCTCTGGTTCCTGTGAGATGTGATACCTGTTGCCTGGGTTATTTGGGGCTGGCCAGCTGAAGGTATCGCCTGTCTCTCTCGTTAGTGCTGATCCCATGTGAGGGTATCACCAGTGGCAGGGGCTGTGCTGCCCAAGTCGTTCCTGTGGTGCCTGTTGGTTTTTTTTTTTTTTTTTTTTTTTTTTTTTTTTTTTTTTTTTTTTTTCCCTCTTTTGCTTTTAGGGCTATTTGTGAGTGCTGATTGCAAATTCCTGAATGCTTTTGCTTGGTTTTGAAGGCAGTTCCAGCACAGGAGCCCTTGCAGGTGCGGGATTTTCCGCAAGAGCAGTGCACTGCGTGTGTGCACTGCACTGCACTGGGCCGCCCTTGTGTTTCTGTGTTGCTTGGACTGGGAGAGACAGACCTGGAAAACTGTCCTGCCCCAAATTCCTGCATGGGATGCTCTCCCTGGGAGACTGAACATCTCAGAGGAGTCTAGCCCCACTGAGGGGACGTGTTGAGTAACACAGTGGAGGTACAAATGAATTGAGGTGAGAGCAACCGGAACGAGGCAGAGTGAGAGCCCAGTCTTGGATGAGTGGAGCCTGCTGTCTCTGAAGGGAACTGGGATATTCTGTGTTTGGAGGCCAGTTATTCGAAGCATCCCTTGCTGACACGGGTTAAACATTCCTGCAACATGCAGATTGGGAAAGCAATGCGGTGCAGCAAGGCAGGAAAGAGGTGGGGAGCAGATCCCGCTTTGGAGGAGGGCCACGTGCTGCCTGTCCTCCCTGGGTCGAGGAATGAAGGTGCGTCCTATCCGGCCCGCCCCACTCCGGGGATTATCCGCTTATAAAAGAGGGGAAAAAAAGCTAATAATGATAAAAAGGCAGCAGCCACTCTCCTGCCCTGGTGTAGCCAGCAGCAGGTGTTGTAGAGGCTGATGGGGGCTGACTTCTTGCCGCCCACGTGTGGACTGTGGCTTTGCCCTGGGGACACCTGGGGTGAAGGGGTGTTCCCCTGCTGGGAGGCTGGGCCGAGACTGTGCGGGATGCGGGCCTTGCTGCAAGCAGGTAAGGGCAGGAATGACAGGATTACGCTGCCGAGTCGTACCGTGTCGCTTTTCAGCCGGCGATGTTTAATCCTGTTACCGTCGGGACTCCATCCCCACGGCGGCCACGGGCTCGTGCTGTGCACCTGGAGCTGTCCTTGTGCTCCTGTGTGTCCTGCCTGACCGTGCTGCAGGGCACCCCGGGGCTGCAGGAGCGCTGTCCGCAGCGTTGCGAGGGGCTATGAATAGCGGTGACGGCGCGGGGTGAGCAGCCGCCTGCCCTTTTGCACTGTCTCTGGGCAGGTTTGTGCTGTGGAGGCGGCGCTCGCCCTCACGGCTGCCCCGCGGCCAGGATGCCGGCGCTCTATTTTTATCTCTCTCCCAATGCAGTTTAATGCTGTGCCCGCACAAACCCCTTCCCGCAAAGCACAGCAAGGCAGCTGAGGGCCTTGGCCGGCCATGGCACTGGTGGTATCGCTGGTTTTAGTGCACAGGCAATATCTGCACTTCCCTCCTTGAGACAGTTTCACCTCCACGCAAGGCGTTTTATTTTTTTTTTTAATTTATTTTTTTAAGGCCTTTTTTTTTTTTTTTTTTTTCCTCTCCTTTTAATGGCCCTTTCAAGAGGGGAAGGAAAGAAAAAAGCTCCCAAGGTCCATTGGGCTCCACGTGGCTGCTCTCGCTTGCCTTGGCCTTTCCCTCAGAAGGAGACTTTGTCTTGGTGACCTTGGCTGGAATTTCCCCCTTGGCCCGTGGCTTGGCCTCGTGGCTTCCAGCTGGCTGCCTGCCCGCGTCCCTCCCCTGCGGCGCTGTGGATCCACCGGGTTGTTTATCCCAGGCTGCCGGAGGGCCTGCGCGGGGAACACGCGGCCACGGCGGGCAGGGAAGCCTGGCTCCCTCCAGCATCCCAGAAATGCGGAGCCTCCCCAATCAAATCAATCTGGCTCTGTGTGGAGGGGTTCTGGCCAGATGCTGCTCTTGGCAGCGTGGGAGTAAATCTGGAAAACTCCCCTTTTGTTTCAGCGCTTCGCATGATGTAAATGAGATTGCAGCCTGGCCGGAGAGTTCCTCTCGCCTCCTTTTGTCTCTGCCTTTAATGACTGTGTGACTTCTAAAGAGCATGGGGCTGCTGCGGAGGTGGGAGCGCTGCTGGAGGGGCTTTGCTTGCCGTGGGACAGGGCTCCTGCTGCAGCGTTTGTCCTAGGGCCAGCAGTAGCGGCACAGTGAGGGTTTGAGTGCTGTGCTGAGCCTCACTAGCCACCTCTGTGCCTCGGGTGGGTCCGTGGCCACTCGGGAGCAGTTGCAGAGACACCTTGAGGCGGAAGTGAAACGCTGAAGTGCAGCACAACTCAGAGCCCAGGCTCGGTTCGTCCTGTGCTAGGTGGTGGTGGGAGTGCCGGTTCACAGGGTCCCCCTGCACACTGCATGGGGCTCTGCAGTGCCTGACACAGTGCCCGTGGCTGCGGGGAGGCTACCAGTTTCCCCCGTGCGCAGGCGGCTCTGTGGGGTGGGCTGCGCTCATCCCCTGCAGCCCCAAGCAGTGTGGCTGGTTGCTGCCACCGCGCGCACCCCTGCCGCTCTCCTCGCTGCAGCCTGGCTCTCGCTTGATGCCCTGCTGAGCCTGCTAAACTAGAAGGAAATGAGCCCAGCAAAAAGGCGGGGGAGAAAGCGGATATTTTGCGAGCTCAGTGTACTTGATGAGGGATCAAACGAGTGCTGGAGCCCATGTAAAATAAAAGGGTGTGGGCTGCACGCTTGCAACGGGGAAGGGAGGAGCGGGACTTCTTGGCAGCAGCCTCTTGTTAGAAGGGCTCAGGCATGTTCTGGAGGGCTGTGGTGCACAAATACACCCGCAGCCCTGGCATCCCCACTGAGGCCCTAGCGGTACCACTGTGCCCTGGGCTCACGAAGCCGGGCTGTCCTGGCTCGCCTGCACGTGAGGCGCTGCCTGCCCTGGCCTCGGCACCGCTCTCCTTGCAAGTCCTGGCACGCGAGCAAGCTCGCCCAGGGATTTGCTGGAGTGACTGCGTTTGCATAAATAAAAGCCGTGGAGCCGCGCTCAGAGCGTGGGGATACCAGAGCGAGTTCCGCGCACAGGACTGCCGTGCACTCACAGCCCTTGTCTCTCTTGCAGGGCCCGGAGCAGCGCGGCAGGGCCAGGGCGCTGCGGGGAGCTGCCATGGCCGCACAGCCGCTGCTCACCGCGCTGAGGCCGCCTGCCGCCCCCGCGCCCCGCTGAGGCCATGCTGCTTGTCCCGGGATGCTGCTGCGGCTGCAGGGATTTCGGCGCTGATAGGGGACCCTCAATGGATTTGCCATGGTGACATGAAGCAGACAGCGAGGGACACCGGACTGTCAGAACGAAGAGACCCTGCACATGCAGCCTGCTAGTGTTTTAAGTTATTATTAGTATTATTATTCAGTTTTCTTTTACTTTTTTTTTTTTTTTTCTTCCCCTCCCCTGGGCCTTGAAAGGGGAGGGGAGCGGGCAAGGGAGAGGAGCCTGAATTTGCTCTGCGGATGCAAGGATGACTGTGCTGGCGAGGGTCCGGAGGAATATCCGACAGGTATCTCCGCAGGTTGTGTTGCTCCTGCTCTTTGCCTTTTGCTTGCTCAGTGTTTTTGTCTCTGCGTATTATTTATATGGGTGGAAAAGGGGCTTGGAGCCCTCTGGGGATGTGCCAGGGCCAGACTGTGATGAGCCCAAGGTTGCCCCCTCCCGCTTGCTCCCGCTGAAGGCCCTCAAGGTGGCCGATTCCTCCCGCACGGACCCCCTGGTGCTGGTGTTTGTGGAAAGCCTCTACTCTCAGCTGGGCCAAGAGATCGTGGCCATTTTGGAGTCGAGCCGCTTCAAATACAGGACAGAGATTGCCCCGGGGAAAGGGGACATGCCGACGCTCACCGACAAGGACCGGGGACGCTTCGCCCTCATCATTTATGAGAACATCCTCAAGTACGTCAACCTGGACGCCTGGAACCGCGAGCTGCTGGACAAGTACTGCGTGGAGTATGGCGTGGGCATCATCGGGTTCTTCAAGGTAGGGGGCTGTGCTGGTGTGCGGTGGCGAGCTGGTGTCCCCATGACCTGGGTACCTGCCCTTGGACAGCGCAGGCTTATTCCTGTGCCCAGCTTGTCCTCATGGAGACAGGGAAGCACGAGCAGAGCTTAGGTGCCCAGATAGGGCATGGGGTGGTTTGAGTGGCCCCTGTCCTGCCTGCATGGGGCAAGAAGGTGCTGCCAGCAGTGGCTGACGGAAGCTGTGATGATCTCAGGGTGCAAGTCCCTGTGCACGCACGTGTAGGGGCTCAACTCAAGCACTGCTCGGGAGGGTGCGTGAGGACTGGGGCACCAGGAGGCAGTGCCAAGCCCTTTGTGCCCCCGAGGCCAAGGGAGTCCATCTGCCCGTCCTTGCCCTTGGTGCCGGGCGCCTCCAGTGCCTCAGCACACGCTTCCCCACGAGACCTTGGCTCTGTGCTGAGGCTCCTGAGGAGGATGCTTCCTGCCAGGCGCTGGTGCTTTGGAAACCACTTCCATTCCGTTTGGTCCCTCCATTTCCTCCGCACAGCGTGTGCTCCATGAGCAACTCTGCGCCCCACTGGAACCCTGGGGCAGGCGCTGCAGAATCCCTGTGCTCAGGGGTTTGGACGTGTAATGGTCATTTTTTAGGAAAGACCCAGAGTGCTGGTGCCTCTGTGCTCTGCTGGTGGAGCTGGGGGAAGCTCCTGTATTAAGCTGTTGCAGGAGGAATGAATAATGCAGGATTTGCAGAGGGCTGCAGGTGGTGGTGGCTGGTGTGTTTGGGAGAGGATGAGGGGAAGGGAGCATCGCACTCTGGAGCACGAGTGAGGACTGCACGCCTGAACCAGGGCAAGAGCTCTGACTGAGGGGGTGGTGAGCTGGCCCTTTCCTCCCTGAGGACATCTATCCCTACTGTGGGGAATCCCTGCACTGTGGTGGTCCTGAGTGGTCAGAGAACATGACGGGGTTGTCTGAGGACAGCTGTGAGAGACGAGCCAGGAAGCATGATCAGAAAACCTGCACAACGCTCAGTGTGTCTTCAAACACCTTCCTCTGACTGCTTCCCTTGTTGTTTGTTCAGGGCATCTCTCCCTCTTGCTGGTCCTGACTTAGTCTGCTTCTGCCCTTGCAGGCCAACGAGAACAGCCTACTGAGTGCTCAGCTGAAGGGCTTCCCCCTCTTCCTGCACTCCAATCTCGCACTCAAGGACTGCAGCATCAACCCCAAGTCGCCTCTCCTGTACATCACGCGCCCCAGCGAGGTGGAGAAGGGGGTGCTCCCAGGGGAGGACTGGACCGTCTTCCAGTCCAACCACTCCACCTACGAGCCGGTCCTCCTGGCCAAGACCAAGTCGGCAGAGTCAATCCCACACATGAGCGTGGACGCAGCACTGCATACCACGGTCATGCAGGACCTGGGTCTTCACGACGGCATCCAGAGGGTGCTTTTTGGCAACAACCTCAACTTCTGGCTGCACAAACTGGTCTTTGTGGACTCTGTTTCCTTCCTAACGGGCAAGAGGCTGTCCCTGCCCCTTGACCGCTACATCCTGGTGGACATTGATGACATCTTTGTGGGCAAGGAAGGCACTCGCATGAAGGTGGAAGATGTCAAGGTACCGCTGTTATGTCCTGGCTGGATGGGTAGAGAATGCAAGGGTTGGGATGTCCTGAGATGGGCAGGTCCAAGGCACTTTTGACTCCAGGCATGAGTTCTCCTGCCCTCAAAGCATCCCCTGGCAATGGGAACCCTTTCCCTGTGGTGGCATGTGCTTTGCTGCAGGCCTGTGGGCAGAATCTCTCTCCTGCTGTGCACTGAGGATGTTCTTGTGTTCTCGTCCTGTGTCATAGGCGCTGTTCGACACTCAGAATGAGCTGCGCACCCACATCCCAAATTTCACCTTCAACCTGGGATACTCAGGGAAATTCTTCCACACAGGTAAGGAGGGTGTTGCTTCGAGCGTCGCTGTTGCCCTGCTCAGCATTGCTGCTGTACAGCCCTGGGCAACGTGGGCATTGGGTGCGTTGGTGCGTTACTGCTGATACTAGTCCAGGACCTGGAACTCGGAGACCAACAGTGGGACTGCAAGAGGGTCTCCAGGCAGAAAGCCTCTTCCTGGTGCCAAACTCCCAACACTGACAGGATGAATTGCTGTGGAAAGGTCTGTGTCCTGCTTTTCTCTTGGTCTTATGCCTGCCCAAACAGTCAGCAGTAGCCATAGCGGCTGGTGGAGAGATGTGGATTGACTCTTCAGGGTGCCTGATGACCCACAGCCTCACTGCCCTGCTCACCCTGCAGAGACGGGTGCTGTCTCTGCGTAGGCACAGACAGATAAGGCTCTCGGGGTTTGCAGTCGGGCTCACCTATGGCCTGTGGCAGTCAGAGCGGGCAGAGTGAATATTGCAGCTCCTCTTTGCAAGTGTGGAAGTGAAGGTAAGGGACATGAGGCTGCCCTGAGTTCAGCAGAAGGCCTGGTTAAATGTAGAGGGATCCTTCCCTCCTGAGCAGCCTGTTGCTCACATCCTGGCAGGTTCAGGGCTGCCCAGGCTGGCTGTCCAGGTTTCCACAAGGTGACTTGCTTCCAGACCTTAAAAAAGCTCCTTGCAGTGCTGAGCCCATGTCAGTGCCCAGGCCATCAATGCTTGTGCTCACCCCTCCGCACGGGGTGTTCATGCACTGCCCTGGCCTGCACGTTAGCTCTGTGGCTCTGGCAGCCTTGGAGTGACAGCAGGGTTGACCCCACAGGTACTGATGCAGAGGACGAGGGCGATGACCTGTTGCTGTCCTATGTGAAGGAGTTCTGGTGGTTCCCGCACATGTGGAGTCACATGCAGCCTCACCTCTTCCACAACCAGTCAGTTCTTGCGGAGCAGATGACCTTAAACAAGAAATTCGCTGTCGTGAGTAAGATGCCGCCTGTGGGGGGCGTGGGGAGGGTGGGAAATGGTGGGGGAGATGAAAAGGCTTTTGTGGGCTGAGAATCAAAGGCAGTGACCTGACCTCCCTCGCTTCTGTGGCTTGTTTCTTTCCTCCTCAGAGCCCTGGTTCCCCGGGGCACTCGGGTAATGATCTCTATTTGCAAGAGCAAAGGGAGCTGATGACATTGTCATGTCCCATTGGTGCCCTCCCGCCCTGCTTGGTGTGTGTGACTGGGGTGTCCCACAGCTGTGGTGCCCTTGGAGGAGCAGCCCCAGGAGCTGCTCCCCTACCTACCACCTCCTGCCTGGGAGGCTGCCTCGAGGGCTCCCGGGACAAGGAAATTGATGACAAAACCATCCCAAAGAGCAGCTGCAGCACAGCGATCGCGTGATGCAGGGAGGTTTCCCTCGCAGCCAGCGGGACCCTGCGCAGAGGCAGCCGGGGCTGATGGCAGCGCTCCGAGCTGTGTCACGGGGAAGCTGTGCTTGGAGCAAATCCCTGAGGAATGTACAGAGATTGTAGGCTGCAGTTTAAAGGACGAGTCAGAGGAAAGTGTGCAGAAATCCCCATTTCTGTCTGCTTGAGTATAAATACGGAATGGCTGTCTTTGAGGCTTGGAGCTCAGCAGCAGTGTTTGTAGCTTTTAAAGAGAATGAATTTTGGAAAAATTCATTTATACACTTGTACTCTGAGCAAACAGATTTATTTCCACATCAGCTGTTGTAACCTGATGGCGGTAACTTTGTTTGGTGCCTGTTTAAGACAGGAACATGTCAGTACCTTGCTAAGGCCTCACGATATTGCTACAGACGTTCCCACTCATCCCCAGCGTTGTGTGGATGGATGCCCCTGCATGCTGTAGGGCTGTTAGTAGGGATATAGGGATTAAATGCATGGCTCTAAGAAAGGAAAGGTTGTTATGCTGCGTTTTAACCAGGCCTGAATTTTGATGGTTGGCCTGTTGCAGTTTGATGCTGCCCCAGAGCTGGCTGCTGCGGGGTAGTGGAGCTGGGTCAGAAACGCTGCGGCTGTGAAGCTCTGGTTAATAAAAGCTCCCTCTTCAGGTCAAGTTGTAGAGGGACCGATTTACTTTAAAAGAGCAGATTCTAGCTCTGATTAGGTATCCTCAGTCCTCTTTTAATGCAGGTAAAGCCATCGTTATCTCCAAATAGTGCTGTGACTGAGTGGTTGCTCACACCTGTCCTGCATCCAACCACAATAATGTCAGACCCAGCAATAATAAATCGGGTCCACAGCCTAAAAGGTGGATTATCAGGCTGTCCTGAATTAATTGCCTGTTAACTGGAGTTCCTTAACAAGAGATAGATTGCACCACCCCTACTTGTAGTGGGAAATACAGGCAGATGTCCAGATTGGACTTTCTAATGTGTTTTGCATATATAGATATGAATCAATATATGATCCTATACAAATATATCAAACCAGTTTCTACCAAAGCTTTACTGCTGTTTGGACAGCAAAATGACAGGAAAAATAGTAGAGGTGAGTGTGGTTGAAGTGGAGCAGGGGAGCAAATGTCCACCCAGCCCATCTGGTCCTGGGCTCCCTTCTCCAGAGACAATCCCAGTACGGAGAGGATACCCACAGACAGCTCTGCCCTGGTTTCTGTCCAGAGACTTGAAGACACTATCTGTAGTTGGGAGCGAACCATTCTTGGGGGTGTCTAGATTGAGCTGGGAAGTTGCAGATTCTGGGTTCTCTCTGGTCACCAGCTGCTTTTTGTCTGTGCAGGAACATGGCATCCCCACCGATATGGGCTACGCAGTGGCTCCCCACCACTCGGGCGTGTACCCCGTCCATGTGCAGTTGTACGAAGCTTGGAAACAGGTTTGGTCGATCAAAGTCACAAGCACGGAGGAGTATCCTCACCTGAAACCTGCTCGCTACCGCCGTGGCTTCATCCACAATGGCATCATGGTGGGTGGCCAGGTTTTCTCATTGCTTCCTTGCTGCCCCCCCACCAAAACTTCTGTGAGGCATTCCTGGATCTCTCGGCTACTATGGCCCTATCTGAAGGAGGCTCTTGGTCGCTCTCTTGTGTTTGCTACTCCTTCAACATGGGCAGTTGTGAGGGGTCTTTAGTGTGACTTCTGCCTCTGCCCATCTCCATCAGAGAGCATTAACTCGGGAGCTAGTGAGACGCAGTGTTGCTGATCCTGACCTTTAAGGAACTGAGGACATTGGAGCCACTTTTAGTTTGAGAAGAGGAAGAAAATCTAGCCCTGGCCTCCTGGAGCAGGCAGGGTGGCTGTTTCATTGCTTAGGTTCCTTCACCTACTCCAGGCTTGCCTTTGTCCTCCGCCAGGTACTGCCCCGTCAAACCTGCGGCCTCTTCACTCACACCATCTTCTACAATGAATACCCTGGTGGCTCCAGTGAGCTGGACAAGATCATCAACGGGGGTGAACTGTTCCTGACCGTGCTCCTTAACCCTGTGAGTATGCCCCACAGACATGCAAGGGCGAGCATGCAGGTGTCTTGTGCAGAGCCCTCCTTGGGCGCCACATAGGCGAGCACAGTGCTCAGCCAGGCTTGGGAGTACCTGGCAGGGTGGCTGCCACTTGAGGCTCTTCTGACCCTTGCTCCATCCTCTCTGCTTCAGATCAGCATCTTCATGACTCATTTGTCCAATTATGGCAATGATCGCCTGGGTTTGTACACCTTCAAACATCTGGTCCACTTCCTCAACTCCTGGACCAACCTGAAGCTGCAGACTTTGCCACCTGTGCAGCTCGCTCAGAAGTACTTCCAGATCTTCTCTGAGGAGAAGGACCCTCTGTGGCAGGTATGCTGTGGGCCAGGTTCTTGTGTGGAGGAAACCAGTAACTTGGGACTGGGGAGTGGCAAGTAAGTCATATCTGGCCTTGCTTTGAGTAGAAGTAGGGCTAGGTGACCTCGTAAGGTCCCTTTTAACCTGCATTTTCACATGGTGCTATGGGTAAACAGTGGCATTTCACATCTTTGTGGTTCTGAAGATAGTCCAACTGTGCTGTGAAAGGATAAACCCATTTGTTTGTCCTGTTTGCTGAGCAGTGTGGCCTTACTACGTATCTGCTCTTGCCCCAAGGCAGCTGCGCAAAGTCCTTTCTATGCTGTCCGGTCTCTAATCCTCTTCTCCCACATTTCAGGATCCCTGTGAAGACAAGCGGCACAAAGACATCTGGTCCAAAGAAAAGACCTGTGACCGGTTTCCAAAGCTTCTCATCATTGGGCCTCAAAAAACAGGTACTTTTCTTACTGTCAGCACCATGTGCTCATTGGGAGGCCTGCCAGGTGTCCTGCAGCACCCCAAATTGCATGTCGATAGCATTGTTGGCCTGAAGAAAATCGGGGTAAGAGTTTTGGCCTAAGTCAGTTCTCGCTTCCTCTCTGTCTGAAGGAACAACAGCCCTTTATCTCTTCCTGGGAATGCACCCAGACCTGAGCAGCAACTACCCCAGCTCAGAGACCTTTGAGGAAATACAGTTCTTCAATGGACACAACTATCACAAGGGCATTGACTGGTAGGTCTGCTTGCATCTTCCCACCACAGGTTCCAAGCTGCCTGGATGGCAGTGCCAATTCCCTTGGGAACAGGAGTAGCGTTGCTGTGAGATTTTCTTTCAGCCTCATAGCCTCTGGACCCCTAATGAAGAAACTGAGGGGAATCTGATTTTAGCTGCAGGTAGAAATAGTGGTGGTTATATGAAGTTACAACATGATAAAACACAACTTATTGTTGCAGCTTTGCGTGATTAGAGGCCCCTGTGTCATCAGCAGGGCAAAATAGGCACCAGCTTTCTGGTGTACCACAGAGAGGAGTATCTCTCTCTGGAGAGACAAGGGAGGACAAACTTAGGGTACTTGTCCACTGCAGGGTGAGGTGAATTGCATGTAGTATCTCTTCCTTGCCACAGTACGTGCTGAAGTCTGCCCCAGCTCTGTCAGAGGGTGCCTGTACCTCACCCTTAATATCTGTGGTGACACTGAGACTGGCTGCAGATGCTGCCCCTCTGCCCACTGGCCATTGCATTGCCACAGGTTATCCCTGAGATGTCATTCTCATCTCAAAGGTTGCTTGCCAGGACTCAGCAGTGCCCTTGACAGAAGCTAGGCTTGTGTGTGTTAGTTACACCATGGCTCCTAGGCTTGTCTGGGGAATTTGATGAAGCTTGGCTGTCCAAAATGTCTGGAGGTGATTGTAGATGCTGTATGCATCAGGTCTGGGGGAACCCTGGAGATTTAGTCCTTGGTAGCATTGGTAACCTTTATGCTGGTAGCTTGGTAACTTTTAGTGGGAGTTTAGCCCCACAGGGGTACAAGATTGTCACTTGGAACCGAGGATAGCAAGGATGTCTCCTGATCCCTGTGTGCCTGCCTATGCTGTGCCTTCCCCACAGGTACATGGAGTTCTTCCCTATCCCCTCCAATACCACCTCTGACTTCTACTTTGAAAAAAGTGCCAACTACTTTGACTCAGAAGTGGCTCCCAGGCGGGCTGCAGCCCTGCTCTCCAAGGCCAAAGTCATCACGATCCTCATCAACCCTGCAGATCGAGCCTACTCCTGGTATCAGGTGAGCTGCCTGCCTCTGGCTCTGCCACAGCTTCACCAGCTCCCTGGGTCCCCTCCCGCCAGCCTCCCATGTCCTATGGAGTCAGGATCTTCCATTGATGTCAACTTGATTTAGGATTGAGGGTGGTCCTTAGGCGGGCATTGGACTGAATAAGAAGTTCAAACATGTGGCATGGTGACTGGGGAGCTACAATGCTCAACTGTGCCCCAGGGGTTTCTAGAACCCAGCCTGGGGTTTCTAGGCCCATTGGCCTCCAGTCTGGACTGCCCCAGGAGCAAACCCATTTCTCTTGCATCTGACAGCATCAGCGAGCTCACGATGACCCAGTCGCGCTGAAATACACCTTCCATGAGGTGATCACAGCTGGACCTGAGGCTGCTCCTAAGCTCCGGACCCTGCAGAACCGCTGCCTGGTCCCGGGCTGGTACGCTACCCACATCGAGCGCTGGCTGAACAACTATCATGCCAACCAGGTATGAGGGACAACAGCTGGGGCACCTTTCTTGCGTGACCAGCAGTACATGGGATGCCTTTTCTCCCAAGCAAAGACAGGTCAGGGAAAGCAACTCTAGGCATAAAGCTCACTGCAAGTAGTTTCTCCTCTTCTACTCTAATGACTTTTGGGATAGGAGCAAAGGAACTTTAGGTAAGTATGGAGGGGAGATTTATGCAAAAAGGAAGACCTTGTAGTTTGAAATTGGTTATGGCCAAGGCACAAAGATGTCTCAGTCTGGGCTAAGCATATGGAGAAAGTTGGGAGTTTTTCCTCCCTAAGTGTGTGAATGCAGGAGAGGCCAAGGATATGATGATCCATCCCAAACTCCTTCCACCGGGATTCCATCCTCTGTAGCGTGAGGGCTCCTCTGGGCAGTACCGTAAAGGGGTGGTGGGGCTGGTGGCAGTCTGCAGAGCTACAGCTGGGAGGCAAGTGACACCCGTCCTGTTATTCAGCATGTTGGCAATAGCACCAAGGGGCTTGGGTGGCTTAGTGGGTATCGGGTCCCTGCCGCCAGCCAGACCTCAGATCCCCACGTGGTCTTTGGGACTGCGCTGCCCGGTGGGTACTGCAAGAGGAGGGTGGGATAGCAGACAATGCTCTCCATTGTTTCAGACTGCTTGCAAGGGAAGTTAGGGTTCTATCGTAGCCCCACTGTGACCTGCACACACAGGGAGAACGCAGTATGTGGACCACGTTGTCTGAATGATTTTTCCACTGTCATATAATCTTTTAAAATCTGTTAGTTGTCTGGTCCTGGTGTAATTGCTGTAGTGCAATCTTGGCTGTCAGTGGGTTGGGCAGCCCTAAGCTGAAGCTCCAGCATCATCCTGGATGGAACCTTGCATTTTTTTCCTCTCAACATCCAGTGTAAGGGTACACCAGGGCATTAGATGCTGGCACCCAAAAAGAGACTCTGTTTGGGCTTGTGGGAAATTTGGCTCCCAAATGACAAAACAGATAGAAAAGGTGTGGTGTGCCAAGAAACCTCAGGCTGGGAGCCAGCAGGAGGTGGTTACCTGACAGGTTTGCCCTGACTTCATGGTTCTGCTTCCCTCCTTGCAGATCCTCGTGCTGGATGGCAAACTGCTCCGAACAGAACCTGCCAAAGTGATGGAAACAGTCCAGAAATTCCTTGGTGTGACCAGCTTCATCGATTATCACAAAACCCTGGCGTGAGTCCTTCCCAGAGCTTCTTCTTCCTCTTTAACCAGGAAAGCATCTGCCATTCCCCACAGCAGATAGAGGAATCTCTTTTTTTACATCAAGTTCCCATCAGGGAAAAATCAAAAGCGTGTAGAGCTGCCCTAACACAGCAACTTCCTTAGAAGTTTGTAGCAGAGCTCCCACTGATTCTGATGACACCAGGATTTCACTTGTGTCAGCCTGGGGCCAAAACTGGAGCACCTGATTGCTGAGATTTATGCTGCTGTCTGGGATAGCTGCATTCAGATTTAATGCTATGGCTTGAGAAGCCCTTACTTGCCACGACACAGTGACAAGCCCCTGCAGGAAGCCTATTTCTTTCTGGGATCGTATTTACCCAAAGCCATAAAGCTATACTTCTTACGGGTAACTGTTCCCGAGTGCTGCAGCCATCGTTTTCCATTTGCCAAGCATCCCACATCATGTTGTCTATCCTTCTGCTGCAGCAGGGACAGGCTGGGCAATGCAGGAGCAGCAGCTGGGCCCCAGCAGCTGAGAACCAAGTTCTAGGGGTGCCTTCAGATCCCTTGGGATAGTGCCTCATCCTTGGTGTAGGTATGGGGTGCTCAGTGCTGTCTGCTTGGCCTCTCTTGCAGTTGCTGCAGAGCTGCTCCTGCTGTTCACTGTATGACACCTATGCGGGTGTTGTGACTTCTTCCTGCGGGGACAGCGAGCGTAGCTGGGTGGTGGGTGCAGCTGGGGATGGCTCAGGCTGAGTTGAAGGAGGGCTGGTGTGGGTGCTTTACACGCGGCAGCAGTGCCTCGCTACTACTTGGTTACTTTGCTGATTATGACAGTGAAAAACACGGATATGGTCGTCCCTCTCTAGCTTCTCAGTCATTAAAGCCTGTCACAGAAAATGCCTAGCAAAACTATCTCATCTCCTTGCTAGTTTGCCTGTCTTGTCTGTACATACGGCCTCTCTGAAGCTGTGGGCGGTTGCTCTGGGGCTCCCATGAACATCCAGGAGTGAAGGTGCAGCAGAAAATAATTATAAAAAGCCCATATACACCCTCATGCTTCCACACAACAGGGAAATGCAAGCAATAAATGAATGTTGTCAGGCAGCTTGTTGCGTGATTGTACAGGAAACCTGTTGTACAAGTTGGTCAATAACGAGACGTTAGCTGGGCTGTGGATTAAAAGCAGGTGCAGAAATGCTGCTCTAGAGCACTGAGACATTGCAAACTAGGGGCAGCGGGGTCCCATCAGTCAGTGTCCTTGTGCTCTGTGGGGAAGCACAACCGTGGCTCCGTCAGGTTGTGCTGGAGTTAATGAGAGGGGTGAAGGCAGAACTGTTCTTTTGCAGGTTTGATCCGAAGAAAGGATTCTGGTGTCAGCTTCTGGAAGGAGGGAAGACCAAATGCTTGGGAAAAAGCAAAGGGAGGAAGTACCCTGAGATGGATTCAGATGTGAGTACTCAGAAGAGCTTGTCGGATAGTGCTTTACTGGCACCAAGCCCTGGGAATGGAGCTGCAGCATGGGTGGAAAGGGCAGGGGGAGGGCTGTGCCTGGCACCCCACAGAGCATGATGGTAGGTGGGCAGCGAGGTCTGGTCACAGCCTGTGTCCAGCTAACTGTGCTCTCCCTTCTCCTCCCATTGCAGTCACGAGCTTTCCTGCGGGACTATTACAGGGACCACAACATAGAGCTGTCCAAGCTCCTGTACAAAATGGGCCAGACGCTGCCCACTTGGCTGCGGGAGGAGCTGCAGAACACCAGGTAGCTGCTGCCCGCCGCTGGCCTGAGCAATAGAGCAGTGAGGCTACAAGGAGGGCCCCTGTCTGATACCGGGCCCAGCTGCAGAGCGGGGAGCCTTTCTGAGCAATATTCAGCTGCGGCCTTCGAGGGAGACCCTGCGGAGCCCCCAGCAGCTGCCGAGCGGAGAGCGGGACAGCCGCGCCCGAAGCTGTGTGAGCTGCGTCCTGACTCTGCAGTCCCAGCACTGCAACCTCTCCACGGACCCCCACATCCATTCTTTTTTCCTTTTTAATTCTTGGGCTTGTCATGGAGGTCATTTGTCATCCTGTTCTGATGGGGAAATGGGGAATCAGTGCAAATTCCCTGTTTCTCTACCTGGCACAGGTCTTAACTCCCCTGGGCCTGGGAGGAGCATCAGAGCACTTCTTTACCTCCGTGTCGAATGATGAAGCAGCAGCTCCAGGAACCTTGAAGATAACTTATGCTGGCCTGGAGCAGAAGAAAGGAGCTGTTGGAAAGCCAAAGCCTGAAGTGACCCTGCAATGCAGCCCAGGAACAGGAAGCAGAAGCGTGTAACAGTGGTGTGTTGGATTCCACCAAAATCTAGTGTTAAGAGCCAAGGGTGGAAAAAAAAAGATTTTTTTTTTTTTTAAAGACTTGGGCAGTATTTTTTTGGTCATCTTCCTTTGTTTTTAATCTCCTCAACCTCTTATTCCCAGTCCATGGGCAGCGTGATGGGGGAAGAGAACTGAGACCAACCCTGGCGCAGTTCCCCGGGCGATGCCTTGCGCCCCATCCCGCGTCGCAGTGTTTGACATGCGTGGTATTTTCTGTGGTAAAGCCCGGGGGCAGCCTGGCAGCTCCGGTGCCCTCCAGCCCCCAGCTCAGAACAGAGCGGGTTCTTACGGAGATGGCGGATTTGGGGATAATGGCGATCGAAAGGATGCCGTGAACTTCAAACCTCTTGGATATTAAAAGCTAAAGTATTTTAATAATGTTGGGTGGGTGGGGGTGTTTTTGTTCTATTTTGCAGGGGATTGTTTTTCTTTGGTGCCAGAATTTGTACCTAAACCTCAAGGATTTTATTTTGTCTCCTTACCTGTTACACAAGAAGCGGACAAAGGTCAAAGGGGAAATGGGAAAGTTTCTTGGTCTGGCCTCCTTGTTGGAGGCAGGCACGTCTTTATACTTGTACCAGTAATGTACAGAAGCCACAGCCCTGTTTCTGCCTCTCTTCCTGCATCCCAACTGCCTGGTGTTGCTGTCAATGTTCCAGCAGTGAAGCCTGTAAACCTGCCAATCTCTAGCTGCCCTGGCAGAGGGTGTACGCACAAGTGTGTGTGTGTGTACCTGCCTATGTGTGCTGCAGCCTTGCAGCACTGAGCCGCTGCGAGTTTGGGTGGAGAAGGGCCCCAGTTTCCCTTTGGACACGTGTGCCAAACTTGGGGAGCGCTCACCCTTTGGGTGAGTCTTTGGTGGCTGATGGATCAAGGAGACTTTTTTACTCTCCAGCCCAAGAGCCCAGAAATTTTCATGCATTAAGAAGGGGTGAGCATCATGCAAGCAGTAGTTGTGGGCCACATGGTGCTGTGTATTTGATGGCTATATGCTATTTGATAGCGTGTATTTGATGCTTGGCTCCTGAGCAAGGTGGTTCGAGCTCTCCGACTGCTCTCACGCTGCCGACGTGGGAGCTGGGTGGGCTGCAGCAACGCTGAGAGGTGACGAGCAGCAGGGGAGAGCCCCAACAGGGGCTGCAACAGGCTTGAGAGCAAATTCAGGGCAGCAGAGCGGGAGAGCAGCAGAAGTGCTGGGTTTTCCCACTCCGTATGTTCAGTTTTGGTTTTGATGGTGGAGGGGGTCTCCTCTGGGTGTGGGAGTTCTCACCGTTTTTTATTTTTTGTTCTGGTTTTTTTGTTTTGTTTTTTTGTTTTTTTTGCATGAAACTCTAGTGCTCCCTGGGGCACAGGGGATGGCCAGAGGAGAGGGAGGCCTTGGGGAAGGATGCTACACTGTTCCTGTTGCCCCTTAATTTGGTCCTTTGCCAGCTAAATCCATTTGAGTTGCATTCGGAGTTTCCCAGTCACTAATGTACGGTCCTGTTGAACTAACTGCTAATAAAACGGGGCTTTGGTTTTAGCTGCCTGCTGTTGCCTGCTTCTCTGCTCAGCTGAAGGTGAGCACAGGGCCGCAGCCAGGGAGCTGCTGTGTCTCACTGGTGCCACAGGAGCCCATCGCACCCACGTGTGAGGAATGGGCAGCCACCTTGGGACAGTGGGGCAAGGGCAGAGCTGCTCAGGAGAGGTGAGTGTTTACCTTTCGCTGCAGCAAGCCCTGTCCCTCTGCATGTCCATCCTCATGGCCTGAACTTGGTCTTGGCGGCCACTGTGAGGTTACTTGCAAGTGCTGGATATGGAGCAAGTTGGACTTTTACGTGTTGACCCCACTGGCTATGTCCCCTTCACCTGAGTGCGATCAAGGTTGCAACAAGTCTCTCCTGAGCCCCACTAGGAACTTCTCCTGGGATGCCGGGACCTTGAGAAGCTCAGGGAGGGACGGCACTAACCGAGCCTGCGGGTGCCACTGCCTCAGCAGCTTTGAGCCAAGCCCTGGGGAGCCCCGAGTATAGCAGGGCTGTGGGGGCAGCAGTGAGGGTGCCTGCGGCCCCACTCCGTGCACGAGGTGGCAGCAGCCGCCCGGTCTGGCCCCGCGCAGCCTCCAGACACGCCGCAGCCGCTGCCCTGGGAAGGCGCCAAGCAGCCGCGCTGCGAATAGCTGGGCTATTTCCCCCTCTCCGGCTCTGCCCGACAGCTGGGCTCCTTCAGCCCCACTTTCATAGCCGCAGTAATTGTGCTGCCCCTCCCTAGCCCTGCTATTTTAGTCGGGATGGGGGGACACCCTGTGGCTCCCAAATAGGGTAAGAAATGAGTTTGTGGGGACTCCTGATGCCCAGGCATGATTGCAGCAGTCCTTGATTGCAGCAGTCCCTGGCAGCTGCTGGGCCCAAGCAGGATGGAGCCATCGGCTCTGGGAAGCGCAGTGTGTGCTGAGGCCCTGCACGCTCGCCTCAGCTATGCGCCCACGTGCCTAGAGGGCAGAGGCAGCTTGTCCAGACCCCTATCCTGCCCAGGAGCTGGGGGGCAGGCGCTGTGCAGACCCTGAGTCCTGTTTTCACCTTCCTCACATAATGAGGCTGCTGTTTGTCATTGGTGCCCTGGGGGCAAATGTGGGGCTGCTTCATCCCCCAGGGCTCCTGCACCCAAATCTGCCCAAGAGGGGTGTGTAAAGTGTGTTTGAGGGGGGGCTGCAGAGGCCTTGTGCCGTTTGGCATGGCTTTGCTGCATAGAGGGTCCCCAGATCTGCTTGTGCCCCTCCTGTCCAGCACCGGGATGGCTCTTGGTGCACCCAGCACACTGCTGGCCCTGCAGTGGCACTGGGGTGTGGGGATGCTGCAGGGGGGGTCCCCCTTGCCCCACCTGGGTGATGCCTCCACTGGTGGGAAAACTGGCCCTTGCTCCCCGCTTTGCCTCCTTCCTTCCACAGCCCCGGCCTTGGCGAAACGCTGCAGGAAATGGAGACAGGGCCTAATTAATAGCAGATGGGTGGTGCGGAGGACTGTTTGAACCTGTCATGGTGACAAACGATGTGCGGTGCTGCAGGGACGGCAGACAGGGCCTACACGTGCCAGCAGCCGCTCCCTGCCCCCAGGCCCCACACTCCCCCCAGGTGAGTGGCTCCCCCTTCCCTCTCCAGGACCCCCACTGCCCCCTCGCTCTGCAGAGGTGTTGGGGCTGCCTCCCCTGCACTTGGGTTTGGATTTTCAGTGGGCTGGAGCTGGGCTGTGTACCCTGTGCCCTCTGCTTGCTGGCCCTTGGTATCAGGCGGCAGGTGGGAGCAGCTGCCGCGGCACCATGACCCTCAGTGCTCGCACCTCCCTCGCTGTGGGCAGCAGAATGAGTCCCAGCCCCGCACCGCAGGCAAAGGGCTGCACCGGGGGAGCCGGGCCTGGTGCCCCTGCCCCGCCTGCCTTGGCACCAGGGATGTTTTCCGGCTTCTGCGTCCACGGAAAATGTGCGGACGAGGCAAAATCTGGGCTGGGCCTGGGCCAGGGCTGGAGCCGCTGGGGCTGGCGACAGTGGGAGCCACAGCCTGTGTGACTGCCCGTGCCCCCAGCCAGAGACCCCCAAAGCCCTCCTCCGAGCCGACTCCTGACTGGGGGCACTAGGGGTTGTGGTGAGAAAGCAGAAGGGGAGGGAGCTGCAAGGGGGCCCAGGAGGGCAAAGATGGAAGTGCTCCATTCACTGCCCTCCAGCATCTCTGGCGCAGGCACCCTGCGAAATGGGGGTCCTCCCCATGGGGTAGCAGCCTGGGGCAGTTCCACAGCGCCTTGGCTCTGCTCTGCAAGGGGCAGTGAGGTGCGGCCTCAACACAGCGCCCTCCTCTCCCCAGCACCCTCCTCACTTTTTTTTTTTTTTTAAACTCACTTTATTTCCTTTTAGCTAAAACAGAGCTGCCTTTCACAGTGGCTGATGCCTGGCTCCAGACCCCGCTGGGACCCGCGGCCATGGTGGGAAGGGCCAGGGAGGTGGACAGCACAAAGAGGGGCAGCCCCGGCAAGGGAAAGGGAGAGAGATAAGGCGGCTGCCTGGGCTGGGCTGGCCAGAGCCCATGCCTCCCTGCGCTGGGGCTGCTCTGGGTTCGGCAGCTGTCTGGGAACCCAGATGGACGCTGCTCCTTTCCTCCCGTCCCGTGGCTTGGGCTGTCCGGGCCCACAAGCCAGGGGGCTTGCAGCCCTGGCAGTGCATCCCGGGCCCGGGGGCCTCCTCGCGCTGCAGCCTGGCTGCCGTTCTGGCTTGCCGGCTCAGCCAGGGCTAGGGTTTTGGCAGGAGGCGGCCGAGGAGCCAAGCGCGGCTCCAAGAGCTCCCGTCAGAAGGCTCTCGAGAGGGGAGTGCGGAGCTGCAGGAAGGGAGCAAAGCCGCGAGTTTCCAGGGTTTCTGCTGGGATCACTCGGAGGGGATTAGAAGCCGGGAAAGGCAGAAGATTTACAGCCCCCCTGCTCCCCTGGCAGGTCCATCTGCTACTAGAAAGTGCAGTTCAGCTGCACAAGAGCAGCGAAGGGAGGGAGTGCATTAACATCGTGCTCATAAACGAAGGCAGCAGAGCTGCATTCGCAGTTTCACAGCCTCCCTCGATTTCGAAAAGCCCATAAACATTTCTTGCCAGGGCAGGCTGGGGGGGTAAGGAGGAGGAGTGGGCTGGGATGGGTTTACTGTGTGTTTCCGGTTGGGAAGGGATGGAAATAGGTGCTGGGGGTCCTTGTATGCTCCCATGCAGCCCCTGTGGGTGTGGGGAGACAAAGCTGCGGGGTGTCCGGCCGCCCCACGTGGGCCATGCAGCCAAGGGAGCAGCTTGCACCGCGGGTGCCTGCATGGCTTTCATCGCCCGGTGAGTAGTGTGGATGGCAGGACAAGAAAAGAAACCTCTCGGACATCTTGGAAAGCATCTCCTCTTTATTTGTTTTCCAAAATGGAGAGAGGCTGCAGTGCCCTGCAGGGGTTTGGAGTGAGGGGGGGACAGAGGGAGGGACTATTCTTCATCCAAATGTTCCGTGCAGTGGGCAGGCTTTCCCGCTTGTCAAAGCCTGGTGTTTAAGCAGAGCTTCACTGATTGAACTTTTGTGGAAATCAGTATTATTTTAATTGAAATTTGTCCTTCCCAAGGTTTGATGCTGCAGAAATCTCACTGCAGCTGTCAGCATCAGTCTGAGAGTCTCTTGCTTGCAGCGGTGATTGCAAAGAAGCTCCCTGAAAGGTGTCTAGCGGGACAAGAGATGGGGCTTCTGAGACCTTGGCTCAGAGAGCCTGGAGAGGGCGCAGGGAAGCGCCATGGAAGTTGTTCTGACATGAAGGAGGGTCTCCAAGCTGCCACCCCCTTCAGTGCTTTAAAATGGAGGCCTCGAGTGGCTGTGTTGGCACCCTGTGAGGACACAGCAGATCTGGTGCACAGAAATCCCCATCCTCTCTATCCGCCGGGTGGAGAAACTTCAGGAGACCTTCAGGCTCTGGCCTTGCTGTCCCAAAGCCCTGAGCCATTGCCCAAAGTCGAGGCGATGTGTTCTGTGCTTGTGCCTTTGGAGGGGCAGCTGGCCAGGAGATGGGCTGTGCTCTGAAAACTCTAGGGGGGAGTGCTATATTTGTACTTATTTTGAAAGGGTAATTAAAAAAGATCCTCCCCTTGAATAAGAGCCATGCAAAACATTTCTTCTAATTTCCCTTGTGATTTGGGAGTGATGCATTTATATTTTGTGAAAAAATGAAATTGAATTTTAGTGTCTGAAAAAAATCACTATCATATTTTTATTATATGTTCCTGTACCCCTAGACTGCAAAGTTTATAGACATCTTCTTTTGAGTCGTATGTTTTCCTCTAAACATGCATTTGTCTTCTTTTGAAGATAGGCAATGCAGTATGCATTAGAAGACACTTATAAATGAAGAATATATTTACAGTGTCTAAGACTAAATGAATCACACATTTAAATGTCACAGTTTAATTCAAAAAATGCCGCAGATGTAGAATAGATTTTAAATGTCAAAGTATAGATGGCAAAAATATGTTTCTTCCACATAGGAAAATTGCCTTATAACAAAATTACATTAATCCCAGCTTTCCAGTGGCTGAAGCTAACCCAACTCTGCGAGCAGTTTCCTTTTAAAGAAGACACATGGCGAGGAGAAACATGAAACCGCTGGGCTGGGTGCGCGTGATGGCTCGCACATGTGCCTGGCACGGCCCGCTCGCGCATCCAGCTGCGCAGGGCTGGGGTGCCGCCGCCTCCCCATGAGATCGGTGCTTTTCAGCTTTGCCCAAAGCAGGGCTGGACCCGCCAGGGCTGCAGAAGGAGGGTAGATTTGCCCCCTCGGGCCTGCGCTGTGCTCTGCGGGCTTCCTTGGTGCCGCTATTCCCGGGCTCAGTTTGCTGGCGGGCACCGTCGTGCGAACCACAGGCAAGGCCGGTGGAGCCCGTGTCCTTGAGGCCCCAACAGCCCCAAGGACAAGGGCTGCGAGGGCAGCTCTGAGCAAGATGCACGCCGCAGCCCCGTGGGGCTTGGCAGTTGTTAGGAGCGCAAAAGCTACTCCCGTTGCCCCTGTGCTGGGTGTCCCCTGACCGTGCTCCCTGCCACCCTGGTCAGGCGCCTAGATCTCCCACAAGAAGCCTTTATTCCTCCAATATTGGAACCACGTGTGGCAGAGGGCTCCGGAGCCGGGTCCCGCCTGGCTGGAAGCCCCCACGAGCCCAGGAGGAAGCAGAGGCCAGTTCCCCCACACTGCTGCCCGTAAGGGATGCGATAGGGAAGGAGAGCGGGGATGGAGGCGACTGCTCCAGGATAGCGCCCAGGCGCTGCCCCAGCAGCATTGTGTGCTCTCCCTGCAGCCCTGCACGGTGCGTGGTGTGCGGTGCATGGTGCACAGTGCACGTGCCGCTGCTCAGCCTCCGGCGGGAGCACGGACCGGGGCACGGCCGCCTTCCTGCCCCGTCTGGAATAACACGGCGCCTCGCGAGCGGCACAGAGCGGGCATTGTCTGGGCTGCCGGGAAGGCTGCCGGCGCGGGAGGAGGGGGCTGGCCGCGGGGCCACCACCAATCCGGGGGTCCCGGCACTTTCATTTTTGTGTGTGCAGCTGCAGAGGAAAAGGCTCGCCGAGGAAAGTTGTCTCGATTTTGCAAGAACAAGCCAGAGGGGGCGGGGGTCTTTCCTCTCCCCTCCTCTCACTGGGTGAGACATGAAGGAATCAAAGGCAGCCTTGGTCGGGGAATGGGCCTCCCCAGAGGCCTCTCTCGACAGCTCACCCGCACATGGAGTGGCGCAGAATCATGCAATGGCTGCCCTAAGCGCACGTGGCTCTGCTCCCAGCTCGCTGCAGGGAGCTACCTGCCCGCATGCCCTGGAGACCCCTTTTAACCCTTCCAGCAGACCCTGCTCACCTGGGCACGCTCTCTGTGCGCCTCTGTGCCTGGGGCATGCCGGGCCCCCTCCGCCTTCAGTGCTGGAGCCCAGGGAGGCTCCTGCGAGGAGCCTCCTCCTTGGGAAGCGGCAGCTGGGAGCCTCCTGGCAGCTTTGGCACGAGGGGAAAAGGATAGTAGCTGGTAAGGTGACTCTGCCTGAATAATGCAGCGAGACACCTGGGAAGCGGCAGTGGCAGAGCACACACATAGCTTAGGAAAGGCTGCGAGGTAGCCAGCCGCCGATAAAAGGCAGATGCTAAACACAGGAGGCTTGAGGTGCTGAGAAACCAGCTGGCACAGGCCAGCGTCATGTGGGTGGCTCTGGCTGTCCTGGCAGCCCTTCCTTGGGCAAACGCGGCTCCCATGGCATGCCTGGCTCTGTGCAGACCTGCCGCAAGCGTCCTGCCCCTCTCTTTCTTTGGACAACACTTGTGTCCATTTTGCAAGGTACTTTGGGAATGAGGAGGAGAAACCCAAGACCAGCCGGAGCTGCTGTGGCTCTGTCCCCCTGCGCAGGATCTTTGGCTCTGGGGATGGAGCAGGGAATGTTGCCGGGGTTCCCACCGTTGTACATCTGGGATGAGTTTCAGGGCTGGTGCCTCCCACATGCTGTGGGCTGCGGCTGCTGCAGCCGCCGGGAGTGCCCAGGGCCGGGAGAGCAGCAGGCACTGGCCTGTGCTGCAGGGAGCCGGTGCTGGGGGCTGTGTGCTTGCCCTGGAGCTCTGTGTCCCCATCCCCATGCAATGCATCCAGCAGCGCCAGCCTGTGTCTCCGTCCCCATGCGATGCATCCAGCAGCGCCAGCCCCGTGCACCCCACATCCCGCCTGTGCGCATGCCAGCATCACTGCCCTTGCACCGTGCCTGAGGACACAGGTTCACCAGCAGCAAGACTGTCCTCGTGCCGGGCTTCCCAGGGTCTCTTCCCCCGGCCACCCGCAGCTGCACGTATGTTTATATATGGTGTGAGCAGAGCACCCAGCCTCACACAGCCTCCTGCCCCCACATCCGCGCGCAAAGGCCGTGCAGACCTAACACGAATCAAACGCCTCCGAGTGAGCCAGAATAAATATTTTATGGTAAATTACCAGAGCTAATAATTATAAAAATCTGCACTTATGACCCATAGCTAGGGAAGGATTTGCAAGCAGCTGGTGGCCACATGAGTGGCGATACCTTGGGCTCCTGGCCGGACTGCCGCCCCCTGCCCACTTGCACCCACCTGGGGAGCGGGCTGGGAGCGGGATTGAGCGTCCCCCGAGCATCTCCCTGGCTGCAGTGCCTGGGGTCCCTGCTGGGCTCTATGGAGGGCCCTGCGGTCCTGGTGAGTGTTAGCGGCTGCGCGAGTGGTTGCTGCAGCTCCCGTGTACTGCGGTGACTGTCACTGCTGGGGCGGAGGGAGGGAGCACCACGGTCTAAGCAACACGCTCAATCCTCACAGTGCCTTGGGGTGTCTTACCTAGGAGGAGAAAATGGTTCATTGGGAGAAGAGGGCAGGAGGAGGGCAAAGGAGAAGGCAGGATGAGGGAAGGCGCGGATGGACGATGGAGTGGGGTCATTTTACCCACCTGACTGCTCAGAGGAGGCTTTTACAGCCACCCTTAGTGTCCCTGCTTGAGCTGGCCTTGCTTAGACCAAGTGGTCTCCAGTGGTGCCTGCCCACTCGAAGTGCCAATAGCTCCTTGGCCATTTCCTCTCCCAGCTGCCCTGGCCTGCCTGGTTGCAGGGGAGGCCGAGGAGGGCACGTGTCCCTGGGAGCATTGCAGACCTGTAGCAGGAGCCCAGGAGGCTCCCGCTCCCCCTCAGCATGCCCGGCTGGGTTTTCTCTCCACCTTGGGAAGCTCTCAATATCAGCAAGCAGTACCGGGGAAGGCTGGCAGGCTGGCACTGCCGGTTCCCGGCACAGCACTGCCAGGGACATGCTGCAGGGAGAAGCGGGGCAGTTCTCACTGTCTCCCTTCGGCTCAATACAGGTTGCACCGTCTGCCCATCCTCAGGGCTGCTGAGCTGGTATCGTCCCTACGAGGGATGCTTCAGGTCTGGCTGTATGCGTGGAGCTGCACCAGGTGAGTGCAAGCAGAGAAGGCCTCCCCCAGCACCACAGGAGCCCTCAGATGGGGACAGCAGCCTGCAGGAGGTGGCTGGGCAAGGCACAGCCACGGGTACCCCTGCCATCCCCTTGCTGCAGCTCTGTGGGTTTGGGCTGCAGGAGTCTGTGGGGATCTACAGGAGGTCTCCGTGGAGCTGCCAGGAAGGGAATCCATCTCCATTCGCAGCAAAAGGCAAGTTTCGCCATGGTCCTTGTGCATCTTGCAGGGCCCAGATTTGTGCATTGCCGCAGCAGAACCCCCTGCAGCGCCCAGCGGGCAGGGAGCCAGGAGTAGAGGGGAGAGTTCGCTGTGGGGAGCTCTTCCCTCCCCTCACCACCACCCATGCTCTGGGCTTGCAGTGGATACGCAGTTAAAACAGTAAATAAATAAATAAAGCATTTCCTCCTTCCTCCTTGAACTGATTCTGAGAAAAATAGGATGGACCTCAGGTCACTGCCGAGTTCTCCCTCGCGCTGCTCTCTGGGTTCGAGAGGGCCGATGACTCAGACCATAAACAGCGGCGGTATCCACAGCTCAGCCCCGCTTGGCTCTGCTCCTGCCTTGGACAACTTCAGCAACAATAGTGTTGGCCTTGAGTGCGGCTTGCTCACAGAGCTAGACTCCTCTAAATGCAAGACATCCGCTGCAGTGGTTTTGATTTAGACAGTGAGCTGGGTAAAAACAGTGAGGGAGGAGGACGGAGCGAGCAGCTTTGGGCAGAGGTGCAGGAAGGAGGGAGGAAGGCCCAGGGCTTGTCTCGAATGGAGGGTCTCCAAAGCGCTTTGCAAACCGCTGCCTGGTCTGCAGCGCAGCTCAGGTCTGGGCCCGGGGTGTGCTGGAGCAGGGGCACCCCCGTGCCGAGGGCTGCACGGAGGGATGGAGCTCGGGATCTCTGCAGGCTCCAGCCCATGCTGGAGCAGTGCTTGGTGCTGAGCAGAGAAGTCCCCGGGGAACTTGGTGCTGAGCAGAGGAGTTCCCAGGGAAACCTGCCCGAGCACGTGCCCAAGCGCAATGGTGCCACGCGAGGGCTTTGGTTCGCGCCCAGCTACTCCTTTCACCTCGCAGGAAGGCGAGTGGGGCTGGTGGTGCCAGGAGCCGCCAGCCCTTGCCCCATGACCCTGCAATGTCCCTCGGGCATGGGGCCGTGCGGAGGTGGCACCCCAGCACCCGGCGGCGCTGCCCTCAGCTCGGCCCTTCCTCCCGCTTAATCAAAGCCAGGAGCGCGCCGGAGCTGCAGCCCTTGGCTGCGCTCGGACCTTGGCTTCCAGCAATCAACAGGAAACGGGAGATGGATTTCTCGGTAAACTGGGCTTTCCATAAACAGTCTGAGGGGGCCGACAGCGATGGCGGGAGCAGCTCAGCGCCAGGGCTGGGATTTACATCTGTTTATGACATTTCTGTGCTCTTGCTTCCTGCCCCCACTCGGGGGTCCCGTCCTGACAGCCCCCGGCCCGCGGGGAAGCGACATGGAGCTGAGCGCAGCCCCCTGCTCCACAGCCAGCCAGACTGGTGCCCCTTCCCACAGGTGTGTGCTGAGCTCTCCTCGCTGGTGTGCCCAGCGTGTGCAAGCACCGTGCACCAGCCCGCACGCTGGCCCCGCACACCCCATTTGTAGCGCAGATGTTGCTGCCCAGCGTTGCACAGCACAGAGAGCAGAACGGGGCAGGGAATGGCCCTTTGCAAGCAGGCAGCTCGCAGAGCAAAGCTGTGTTTAATCAAAACTCAGCTCGGCTCAGACTGCTGCACGGGTACCAGGGGAGTTGCAGCCCAGCGAGGGGCACCAGCCTGTGTGAGAGCCTCGCTGCATCTGCATCCCTCATCCCTGCAGGCATCCATGAAGCCGGGGCCAGGCTCAGCTGCCCCTTCGAGACTCTGGGGAGGCTCCCCCTCCTTTTCCTCAGTCTTTCCCAAGTGAGAAGCCAGCTCCCCTTGGTCTGGCACTTGTAATCCCAGCCTGACACATTGGCGCTCCCTGCCTCAGGCCAACCATTAACTAATCAGCCCTGGCCAGCGTGCAGGCCTCCAATTTCTCGGTAATCAGGGCTTAAGAAAACACAATGTGACCCCACGAGGTGAGCAGGGCAGCAAGGCCGGGGTCTCCAGCTGCTTCTCCTGTACAGTAGCAGAGGCACTGCCAGCTCCTCAGCTCCTCCGCTGCGCTTACGTTCCTGTAGTATCTGCTGTGGATGTGCACCAGCACATCCACACGCCCATATGGGCATCCCTGTGCACTGGTCCCAATCCCGGACCTGACAGCTCTTGGCACAGCCACGTGCCTGCGGGCTCCTTGCCCCCGTGGGGTCCCCAGGCTGCGGCACAGATTGGGCTGTGTTTGCGGGCTCGGGGGGCAGTGCCGGGGCCAGCGGGCAGGCACAGGGCGCTGGGCAGCAGGGTCAGGCCTGGCGTGGGCCCTGTTTGCAGAGCCGAACAAAGGCGCTTTCTCTCCACTCTGTCTCCGGGCAAAGTGGCTCCTCTGCGAGCGCAGCCGTCTGCGTCAGAACCAGACGTCGGCAGGACAGGAGTTTCCTCTGGAGGGCAAGGAGGGTTGCGGCGGCAGGAGCCCCCGGCAAACTGCTGCTTCCACCCTTAAGGAGTTGTGACATCAGCCGGGTCACCAGACTTGTAATTTTGGGTTGGTTTGTTTGGGCTTTGCAAGGCGCAGAGATGCCCCACTGCAAGGCGAGACCTGGCACATGGGCAGATGTGCAACGGAGAGCACAAGACTTGGAAGCAGCAGATTCTGCGGGTCTGTGACAGTAGCTACAGGTCCCCGCAGACAGCATGAGGCTTGTGTCTCCTCACCAACCTGAATGAGCAGGTAGTGCCAAAAGTTTCCAACAAAGGTAAATTGTACAACCCACCGAAACACAAGTTGCTCTGTGTAGCTGTGCAGACATTTTTGGCATGCGCGTATGTGCATGTTTTGGCACAGAAATGCACATCCTATTTCCACATGATGGATATGCAAGAAATGTGTTTCCAAGCAGAGAGGAGCTGTGTGTATTTGTGGCTGGGGTCGGAGCAGGGCTGTCAGGGGATGCGCGATGGTGCTGCCATTCCTGGGAGTGGGAAGCCGGCCAAAGAGAAACACTGCTTGGAGCTGGGATGAGCTGGACCGGAGCTGTCCTTTGGAAGAAGGTTGGTATGTGGGAGTGTTTGTGCGTGAGGATGTTGGAGCGCAGAGTGTGTTGAAACAGAAGGGTTTGATTTTTCATTTGAAATGGCCTTTCTGATCTCTTGGAATATAAAATGAGGCATTACAAGAAAAAATAAATTCCCAAATCAGAGCAAACTGTTCCTCCCCACCCCAAATATTCCCCTCTGCAGTCACATTTTTTCTTGCTTGCTTGTCTCCGTTTGGCGAGGAGCTGTGCCTCCCGTCTCCAGCACCTCCGCACCGCAGCTCCTCCGTGCCCAGGCTGCTGTGTCCAGGGTCTGTGGCGTGCTTGCAGCACACACTCCCGGCGCGCTGGGGCGAGCTGAGGGACAAGGGCTGGCCGCAGAGCTATCGCCAAGCGCTTGCAGGGAGGAGGAATCCTCACAGCAGTGCCTTAGCTGCCTTCGTGGTGCATGAGCTTGCGCTCTATCACTGTGTGGGTCGTGGCCAAGCTCAGCACAGAAGGGTGCCTGCACTGTGGACCGCTTGCCGGAGCGATGCCACGGCTCTTCCCGGCGAAAGTGCCATGCACATGTTGCTTCTGTGCTGTGGGAAGCTCCTGCAGGTCTTGCTGTTGCAGGTGGAAGCAGCGTGGAAGTGGGTCTGTTCTCCGGGGGAATATTTCCTGGCTGTGCAGACGTTGATAGGACTCCAGCCCAGACTGTCACCAGCAGCTGCTACGGACGAGGACGATGGCTACCGCGTGTCCGAGGTGCTAAACCACGTGTGGGTCTTGGGAATAGCGCTCCTACCTGGCCAGTCCCTCCTGTTGTCTCTGGGTAAGAGCCAAGGAGGATTTGGGTTCATATTCATATTCCCATGAGGAGGTTAATATATCCCCAGCTTCCTACTTTTATTCTTTCTGATGGTATTTGTTTAAATTAGTGCATGGTGTTGAATTTGTTTTAGTTAGTCCTGGCCTCCGGCGCGCCGCAGCGCGCGCTCTCCCCGGGACGTGCTGTTGCTAACCCCCTCCATGCCCTCAGTCCTGTTCCCTGTTTGCCAGCGGTCGCTCTCCTAGGATTTCTGTTGCCAACAGGGAGCTTTGCCGGGGCGGGGGGGGGGACATGGCCTGAGTCACAGCTGGCCCCGGGAAGGCTCCGCGCTGGCCGAACTGGGTGTCACTCCGTCTCGGCCATTTCCAGACCCCGCTGATTAGAGCCGCCTCGCATTCCTCTCTCTGCCAAAGGGATATTTTATCAGCGTCTTTTATTTTTTTTCCTGCAGACTATTTTCTTTTCATGAAAACATTAAATGGTCTGCGAGATAAGGAGTAAATTTATAGCAGTTCACACCAAAGCAGCCAAGACGCTGGCAAGGAAAATGCCGTCCCTCCCGCTACCCGCCTTCCCGCGCAAGGTCCCCACCCCGACTGCTTCCTCTCATTCTCTCCCACCGCTCCTGGCTCCCACGACAAGCGGGACCAGCCCCGCTCTTCCTGCTCCTGGCCAGGCTGCCAGCAGGCTGTGGCCAGGAGAGGTCACAGACGGGGTGCCTGTGCGTTGCCACCGGTCATCCCAACAGGATCAGGGATGCGCAGTGTAGGGTGACAGGCATCTCGCTGCCAGGGGTGACACTGGTCCGAGCATCCCGCAGATGCAATGGTCCAGTAGCTAGAGGAGGTCAGGCCTGTGCTCTGCGGAGGTCACCACAGAGAGCCCTTCTCATTCAGGCTTTGGGATCCAGGTGGTTGAAGTTTTCCTAGTGTTAAAAATGGTCAGAAAATGGGTTGATGTTAAACGGTGATCCCAGCATCTTATCACAACCCTGGGTGTCCATGGCCCTGCTTGCTGATGGAAAAAGTCAATGGGAAGAGGGTCTTGCTTTGACACGGACAAGCCTGGGGTCCTCTGCTGAAAATAAAACACGGATGACGCACAGGGACCTCCACCATGTCTTCTGGGGTGGCCACACTGTGTCCCCCAGCACCTGAGAGTGCAGCCTTGGCGAGTCCTGACACTGAGCACCAAAACCTTCGTGCTGAGCCACAACGTGGGCTGCTGGGATGCCTGACACCATGGGCAGGGTGCAGGGCACCGAGGGAAGCCCTGTTCTCTGTGCTCCCTGCAAAAAAGCTGCCCTTGCTTGCACACTGCCCCGGGATCTTGATGCAAGGCTGTGGGGCTGCCAGCTTGACCTCCCCAGAAGCTGCAGGAAACCTCCTAGGTGCCCCCATCAGCTGGACCCTCACAACCCTGTCACAGCTCTGTGAGCTCTGAGGAGCTATAAAGGCCCTTTACTGTCTGGAGTTTTTTATTTTAAATTAGAATGTGGCTGGATAAATGCTGGACAAAGCCCCATTTTCCGCACGCCCTGCATGGCGCTCGGGCTGGACAGCGCTGCAGCCCGGGGCAGACACACAACGCATCCTTTCACCCTGCACGATGCGCTCCTCGGGACCGCTCTCCCCGTCTGGGGCCACATTTCTGAGGGCTGGGAACGGGACCGCCTGCCTGGTGCTGCCACTGGTGTTGGGGTGGGGGGAGGCTGGCGGTGCCGCCGAGGAGGGCGTGGGTTTCCATGCCCCTCTCACCAGCATGGAGCAGCCCGGAGGCTGGGGACAGAGCGGCCCCAAGCTCAGCCGAGGAGCCCCAGTCCTTATTTTGGGTGAAATGCAGCTCCCCTGTGCCTCAGGACTGGCATCGCTGCTGGCGGCTTGTTGGGAGGGCCAAAGCCAACATCCCTGGCAGGAATCGGGTGGTGATGTGCAGTGTCCCCTGGTGTGGGGACCCCCCTTGGTGGTGGCCGTGGGACATCCAGTGGGGAATTTCTCCACTTCCCCTACTTTTAGGGGGACAAAAGGCTGCCCACAGCTGACCCGGGAGGCCGGGCAGTTTGCAAGGCTGCATCGAGGGCTAAGAGCGCAGGGAGGAAGGCCGGGCAGAGGGGCACGCGCCCCCTCCAGCCCCAGCACGGCCGCTGTCCCCCAGCGCCGTGCGGGGGCCGCGCTCCCAGCCGCCGCTGACGAATATAGGTGGTTAATGCCTTCAGCATGTATGAAATACACCATATGCTGGGAAACAAAAGGGGCTCTGTGCTATTAAAGTTTCATTTCCCCACTCCCCTCCTCCCGCCCCTCTCCCCCCGTTTCCCCCTTCCCGCGCGGCGGCGGCGGCTGTGAGCGGCGGCGGCAGGAGCAGGCGCTCGCCAGGGAGCACGGCGGGGCCCAGGAGTGCGGCGCCCACGGCAGGTACGGGCCCCCGGGGGCTGCCCGGAGCGCAAGGAGAGCAGGTGTGGGGATTCCCTTCCCCGCGGGCAGAGCAGCGGCCTCGGGGCGGCTGCCCACCTCGCTCCGCGCGGCGCTGGGCAGGGGATGCTGCGGGGCTGGTGTTGGCAGCGCGGAGGCAGCAGGGGCGGGAGATGCAGCCCCACTGGCACCGCGGTCCCCGCGGCTGAGGAAACCAGCAGTGTTACGGTGTTACTAACATCTCGGTAACGGGCAGCTGAGGACAGGGGTTTGGGTCAATCCTCAGTGCGGGACACGGTTTCTCCATGGTGTGTCCACCCTGTCCTTGGGATTTGGGGATTTTGAGGAGGGAGTAGCTTTCTTCCCATGGAGCCCTCTGCCATGGTGCCACTGGAGAGGGGACGAGCCATGTCCGCTCCGAGTGTCAGCGCTGGGACGGGAACAGAAAGCAAGAGGGAGGCCAACGCAGTGCTGGAGGGTTGGTGCTGCCGAGCTGCTGCCCCACACGTCTCTGCCCTTCATCCTTCCCCTCGTGCAGAGATGCCCAGGCAGCAGGGTCCCCTGGGCTCAAGGCAATGTCCCTCCTGCCCTCTCCTGCAATGAGAGTCCTGGCTCTGGCGGCTGTAGCCTGTCCGTGGCACAGGATGGGATGTGGCTTGTTGGGACTTGGCTCCAGTGGGAGCTTTGCTGGAAGAAGAACCCCAGGATTCGGCTCCATGTGAATGTGCAGGGACAAGCGCAAGGGCACTGCGAGCAGCAGGAGAGGAAGAGGCTGCTCTGTTCCCTAGCTATTTTATGAGTGTCCAATGGTGGCATGGAGCCCAGCTCCTGCACCGGTACCCTGGTATGGGATGGGATGGGATGGGATGGGATGGGATGGGATGGGATGGGATGGGATGGGATGGGATGGAAAGGGAGGCAGCTGTGGGGTCTGGCACCAGGACCCAAGGCACGGGAGAGCAGGGTGTTGGGGAGTCCCAGGTGTTGGGGAGGGAGATGCCAGGAGCCTCATCCAGAGCAGGGCTGCTGCCTCACAGAGCCACTGACCTGCAGGGCTCCCGAAGGGGTTAAGGGAGAAGAGGAAAGCAGAGAAAGAAAACAGAGTGCTGGGAGAGCCCGGCGCGGTCAGGGGCTGTTTGCACTGGCTTGGATGTGTCCTCGGTGTGTTTATTCCTACTGCACAAGCGGTTTTGCCAGACCAGGGGCCAGACTGCTGAGCACGCACAGGCACGCATGGTGCTCTCACGAGCATGCACACACGGGCACACGTGCACACACACATGGGCTCACACATGGACACGTGCACACACGCGCGCACACACATGCGCGCACACACAGGCACACACACGGGCACACACACATGCACACACATGGGCACATGTGCACACACACGCACAGAGCTTCCTCTCTCACATACGCATGGCACCATCCTGAAGCGCCTCCCGGTTGCCCCCTGCCTGCACAGCTCTCCCACCTCCCCGTCCCCAGCCTTCTCCCTCTGCGTTAGAAGTCACCCCGGGACCTCTCGGAGGGGCCATGTTCGGCGGCTGCCGCCCTGCAGCCTCAACAGACTGGGCCACGCTGGGGTGAAACGACAGCTCTTCCCACTCTGCCTGCCCCGGCCCCTGCCCCAGGCCGGCTTGCAGCCCTGGGTGCGTGAACCTTGTCCCAAGGCCACCAGCCAGCGGTGGCGCCACGGCCAAGGCTCCAGACGGGGCATGTGTTGGCAATTGGCTGCCTTCCTGGGCTGGGAAGGAAACCACCCCCCAACCTCCCCGTGACACTTTGTGTTTTTCCCAGACTGTCCCCAAGCATTACTACGGGGCTCGGAGGGGCTGGATCCTAGCCCAGGTGCTGTGAATCCCTGCCTTCTCCTAGGGCACTAAAGGGTCCTTTCTGCCAGCACCTGGCCCCTCTCATCTCCTCCCAGCACATGGTGAGGCACCATGTGGAGGGGTTTGGGTGATCAGATCACAGCTTTGCTGCTCTTGTGGGTGGTGATGGTGCTTCTCTGCCAGTTGCACCAGCATCCTGGGGATGGGAAGTGGGGAGGCATCTCAAAAGCTCTCCAGGATCCCAGGGTTGTGCTGCAGGGCTGGAGCAGGGAGGTGATGGCCCGGAGCTGTGGGATAAGGATGTGCTCTGGTTATCTGTTATCCTGGCTTCCGCAGCCCTCAATTCACTGGGGTTGTTTTAACTGGCTTTTCAAGCCACTGTGGGTTTCCCTGCCTTAGTTAATGGGTCATGTTTTATGTCTGCTGTGGGAGGCTGAGCTCCCTGAGGCTGGCACGGCTGCAGGATGAGCCTCCACTCCTGCTGCAGGGAGGCTGCTCTGTGCTCCTCACTGGAATGGCTTTCGATCCCACCTGGAGCATGCGGGGAACCGGCAGCACAGCAAAACCACCAGCTGGATCCCAGTAGCCCCATGTAACGCAGACCCAACTGCACTCTGCTCCTCGCTGCGATGAGTGGGATTTTGTTTAAAGAGCTAGCATTCATCATCACCCCACAGCAAATGTTCAGCAGCGTCGTTTGGGAAAGTCGTGAAAGCTCCGTCATGCCAGGCCTCCCTCTGGCATCTGCTGTTGGATCTCTGCTGGAAACTCTGGGAGCGGAACCGGCTGCGCCTGCGAGACGGGGCTCGAAAGCAGGTGCTGTGTCGGCGCGGAGGCTGCTGCGTGCAGTGCGTTTGCACCCGCTGCCCGGGCAGGTGAGGGGACATGTGAGGCGCTGGGAGCCGGCCTTAGCCCTGCAACTCAGGGCCAGCTCGCGGGCTGAGTCGAGGCACTACCTTCGACCCTGGCATCCCAAGGGCTGCGAGGGGCACAGCAGTCCCCACGGGGCATCGAGCAGCCCTGCTGGCAAGCCTGCCCGAGGTAGGTGCCGGTCGGCAGCAGCAGGGCTGGGTCTGCCCGCCTCCTCCGCCATCTGCGCTGCCCGTGCCCGTGAGTCACCCTCCTTGTCCCCTGTCAGCCTGCGGGAGCGCTGGGCTGCCAGGAGAGCTCCCGTGGGGAAGCACAGCGGACGTGTCACAGCGAGCAGCTACCAGAGCCCGTCCTGCTCGGGTCCAAGCTCTCTCGGCTCCACAGGCTCTTCTGTAGCTCCTGGCTACAGAGCAGAGGCACCAGGTGTTTTTCTTTTGCATCCTGCATCCGCAGCGCTGGGTTGCTTCAGGTACGCAGGCACCTCATGCCTAAAACCTGCATCTGGGGACTTTGCCATCTTCTCTCTGTATCCATATCTACTTTTTATGTTTCCTTTGGGCCTAGAACAGCAGGGTTGCAATTTCATCCTCCGCTCTGGCTGACTGTCCCTGTCCCCAAATGGTGGTAGTGGCCCTGAGAGCACCTCACCTTGGCCTGAGGTCTCTGGGGCTCAGCAAACGTGAGGTTTCTCACCACAGAAAACTGCGCCGTGAAGTCTGGGGTGACTTTCTCTAGTTGGGGTGCGGCTGTGGCTGTCCTCACATCCAGGAAACACCAGAGATAAAGCCAAAAACCAGCTCTGTCCTTGCAAGGTCCAAGATAAGCAAAGGGAGGGATGGGCTGGGACCTGCCCAGTGTGGCTGCTCCTTGCAGTCGCAGCCCATGGTGGGGCAAGTCACTGCCCCTCTCCAGACGTGGAAGGGAAGACTCATCCAGAGAGCCCTGAGAGCAGGGGCCCAGGGAGCACGTGAGGGAAGCTGCACCTCTGGACTCAGCCAGAAGGTCCGCTGAGGGGGAGATGAGTGGGCTCAGTGCGAGTCTCCCGGAGGGAAGCGGCTCCAGGACAGGCATTTGTGCTGGGGTGGAGACTGCTGTTCGGCCCGACAGGCCTTGCTGCCCTGCTGGGAGGGCATGTGACGCCCAGCATCCTTCCCTGAGCCCTGTCCCCTGCTCTGCTGTTCCTCAGCACTGGGTTGTGCAGAGCTGACCCCACAGAGAGCGGCCTTTCCTCTTCCCTCTTGAGGCAGAGGGACAAGCCAAAGGCCTGCGGGAAGATGGGACAGTTTGGCAGGGAAACCAGTGCCCATGCCTGCACCGGGTGCGGGACCGAGGTGGGAGGGGATGCACATCCAGGTGCCTGGGATGCCCCCGTCTTCCCAGTGCAGGTGCCTTGACCTGGCTCCTCTGCTTAGTCAGAAAATGGCCCTTGGTGCTGTCGAGACCCGGGGCTCTGCTCCCTGCCTGGATGCTGCCCCCGGTGCCACGAGTGCAGGGCAGCGTGGGCACCCGTGGGGCGCTGCGGGCCACAAGGGTTGCACAGGGACAGGCATGCTGGAATGTTGTTTTTTCCACCCTGGCTTCCTCCAAGGTAGTAAATCAAGGCTGCGAAAGGCTTTTGTTTCCCCCAGCACGCAGCGGTGCCGAGGGCGGCCCTGTCCGCGCGGCGGCAGCGGGGAGCAAGGACCGTGCCAAGGAAAGCAGGGCTGCCCTCGCTGCGGCCTCCAGCTCCCTCGGCCCTGCTGGGGCTCTGCCCGCGTCCCCTCCACGCTCGCTGCCGCAGTCTTGCACAGGGTCCTGGTGCTTGTGGGTGCCGCATGACTGGCATGAGCGGGGCTGTGAGGGCTCAGCAATGGGCTCATCATTTGGGAAGGAGGACCAGAGCAGTGCCCCAAGGCCCCCGGGAGCCTGTGGTGCGTACGCTATTGCATTGCAGCAGATGTGAGAGCAGCCAGGGACAGGGCGACCCAGGCTCAGCTCCAAATGCCCCTCAGCAACAGCTACACCATGGTGACGTCTCCTGTGTCAGTTGCAGAGGCAGCTCTCCCTTAAAGAAACACAGGGAGAAAGCCCCCAGCCACTTCCAGCACGCTTTGTTCTGGGACACTGGATGTGCCCACTCCTTCACGGAGCATGGCTGGAGCAGGGCGGGAGCTGTACAGGGCTGCGATCAGGACCCCACTGCCCTTTGAGGGCTCCTCGTGCCCCCTGCCCGTGACTGCCTCGGGCAGCAGATGCTCCCCAGTCTCCGGGCCGGCTGTGCGTGGTGCAGGAGCAGCTCCCTGCGCCTCTGCACAGGCAGCGCTCCGGGGATTCCCAGCACCAGGGCTTGCGGTGTTGATGTGGGACGCGCTGCCCGGAGGCTCTGCCAAGCTCCCCTGCGGGACGCTCGGCGCTGGCACGCCGAAGGTGCAAAATCCCCCAGTGTATATGTTGCGACTGGTCTATTTTGGAAAGGGAAGGAGTTGATCTTGTGACTGGAGCTGGGGACTGAAAGTCTGGGCAACAGGATCTTCCCTGAGTGACAGCAACCCGCTGTGTGACCTTGGGGGAAACCCGAGAGCCCCCATCAGTCTATCCCTCCGTCCGTCCTCACTGGTGCTGCCCCCAAATCACCCGCAGCACAGCACAGTTTCCACCCCTCTGTTCCCCTCTCCTGCCTATGCTCTTGCTTAAAGATGCTGGAAACCAGGCGTAGGGCAATGACATATCTGCACAGATGTGGGGCATTGAGGACGGGGCTTGGGCTCAGTGTGTGTCCCTGCGTCAGGGCTGCCTCCTTGCAGGTTCAGCCGCACTCCCGGCGCTCTCCTGCGCTTCCCATTTGCAGCTGGGCCTCTCCAGCTCTCACGCCTCCTTGGCGCTGAGGGGACCAGCCCGTGTCCCTTCTGTGGTCCCCAAGGGCCCCTGCCTGTGGGCACATCCCTGCTGGGCACCCCAGTGCTGAGGGCAATGGGGGAACCGTGGCCAGATGGAGGCGGAAGGAAGGTTTTCTGTAGGCTCTGGCTCCCCAAGATTGGCAGCCTGGATGCCTGCAACGCCTGCCAAAAATATTTGTGTGGGAGGTGGAAAGTTAACTTTAGTTTTCCTTTTTCGGGAGGGGGGACCATGGCAGGTTGTGAAAAAGGCAGGCGAGAGGCAGGGGGAGGTTTGCTGTGCTCGGGTGAGTAGGCAGGAGAGATGGCAGAGAGCAAAAGTCCTTCCTGCCACCAGACTTCAACACTTGGGGAATTTAGGTCTTTTCTTTTTTTCTTTTTCTTTTTTTTCCCTTCCCTCTCCCCTCCGCATCAGCATTTTGCAGTGTGCTCATTTCTCGGAAATGCTCCGGGCTCCTCTTGCCACAGGGGCTGGCTGCAGAGGAGTGCAAGGTGTCCCCCCAGCCCACCCAGGGTGGGATGGGGCTGCTGTAGACCCCAGAGGCAGGTCCTGCCCTGTCGAGGGACCCACAAACTGTCACCCCAGTGACAGTGCAGGATGGGCAGGCACGGATCAGCCCCATAGCGCCCACAGGAGTCCTGCATCCTCCCAAAATCATCTCGGGAAGGCTGTGGGGTGCCAGGGTGGGAGCATGGCAAGGGGGCTGCTCCGGCAGAGCTGCTCAGAGAGGAAATCTTCTGACCCAGGCTGCACACATGGTTATTTTAGGAAACTTTCTCTTTGTCCTCGTTCGAGATAAGCTGGCTCCAACAACTTGCCAGGTTTCTAAGGAAAGATGTAGGTGGCTTCTTGCAACTATCAGGGCTTTGCATTACATAAAGAGCAGGGCAAGAGTCTTTTTTTAGCAAGAAATGCTGAAATTTGTCCCCCAAATCTCTTTGCAATCCTGCACTGGGTAATTACAAAGCAGGAGGAAGGATTTCAGGCCTGGCAGGAGATTTCCTTCAGGTGCTTTCAAAAACACAGTGTTGTGTTAGAAAATGCCCAGGTATTTGCTTGATGTCCTTGCAGCCAAGCTCTCCAAGACTGCTTGCAGAATGGCTTGTCCTTGTTTCTGAGGAGAGATTTCTCAGGAAGAACAGGGAAGATTGTGGTCAAATGGAGCGATCCTCAAGCGGAATTGCTCGACATGTCAGGCTCAATTAAACATGCTGCATTTACCTGGAGCGAATTCTTCTCATTTCACTGAAAAAAAAAAATCAGTGTGTTTTTTCTGGTCAAGCCAAGCCAACCTGTGACCCATCATGGGAGGTGAGGAGCTGCTCAGCTCATGGGCTCTGGAGGACAGGGAGTCTGGGCTCTGAGACCCGCTGATGAGAGCCAGGCGGGCACAGCGGTGAAAATAGCAGCAGCCCCGCAGGCAGGCGACACGCTGAGAACCAGCCTTGCGATGACACAGCAGATGAGCGGGACGCGGCTTTACTGTGCCGAGCGGTTCTGGTGGACTCATTGCGCAGGAATTTCCCCGTTACATGCACTGTAACCCATATCCTGTCCTGCGAGCGATGAGATATCCCTCTCCTATCTGATAGCTCTCCTCTTGGCTGGGTTGCTCTGTGTGTTCATCATTCGACAGCGTTTGTGCTCAGCGTGAGGTGAGGGAAGTGGCTCTGCCTGCGCTTGTCCCGGGGCCACTGAGTCACTCCGTGGTTAAGCACAGCCCCGCTTTGTGCACCAGGCGCCCCACTCTTGCTTGTGGGCAGGATGGAGCTGCAGGCCGGGGCTCCGGATAGCCCTGAGCAAACACGGCTGCGGGCAGAGGCTGTGTGGCAAAGGCAGCCTCTTGGCTGGTGGAGGTCCCCTGGAGACTTTGCTATCCCAGCGCTCCTGCTGTCCCAACAGCATCCGTGCTGCCCAAACTGGGTTGTACTGCTAAAGCAAATGGAGCCAGGAACTGCGTTCTGGTACCAGGATAAAGGGCTCTGCACGAGGCGAGGACAGGCAGGCGAGGGAGTCTGGGCATCCCCACTGTCCCCCTCACAGGCTGCCCTTGGCCCCTCGAGTCCCACCCCGCTTACCAGCGTGGGGGATTTTTGCCTCGGCAGAATGTGAGGAATTTCCCGCTGGCCTGAGTCACCATCAAGCCCCGCTCGGAGCTGTGCCGTCCCCGCAAACCCCGCGGGAGGAGTGTGGGGCGAGCAGCAGCGCCGACGCCAGCCCCGTGCTGCCGAGCTGCCAGACCGGGGGGTTGCCGAGGAGCTGCCTGGAGGCGGCTGCCTCTCTTGGGGCCCTCGCTTGCACGTTGACGAGTGGCGGGGGTTGGACTTGCACGCGCCACGCTGGGCCCTGGGGAGCTGTAACTCAGCGCGTGCCCCAACAGCCTCAGCGCTCACACTCCTTTCCCTTTGCTCAGGTTCCCGGAAGCTGCTCCAGCTGCCCCCGTGTTTCTGGAAAGGAGAAATGCCTGGAAAAGCCTCCTTGGTGGCATAGCCCCAGTCAGACCTTGCCTAGACGGAGGTATAGAGGAAGCCCATGCGTCACAGCGGCTGTGTGCCACTCTGACCGGAGCCCGGCCACCACAGGGCTGGACCTGCCCACCTGAGCAACTGCAGTCTGTGAGCAAAGATCAGTTCCTACAGAGCTTCCCGTTCAGACAGTGGGTGCCTTCCTAGGGCCAGTTCCAAGGAGAAGCCAGCTTCCTAGCCGAGGAGGAGCAGGTGGCTCTTGAGAGCGCTGGGCATCGTCCCTGCAGAGGCTGAAGAAGACGGGCAGGATGCTGAAGGCAACGCTGTGGCAGCCATGTCTGCAGCCTCAGGCTGGCCGCGCTGCACCCGCCGAGGCCGCTCACACCTCATGTGCCTGCGGGACCATCGAGGCAGCCGTGGGAGAAGGACACGGCTGCTCGCAGGAAGCAGAGAAGACGGGAGAGCGACGGTGCTGGCAGCTCGGGGAGTTTGCCCCTTTCCACCCAACAGAACAGGAAGAAAAGCTTGAGCTGCTGGGTGGAGAAGCGGGCGAGCGCTCACAGCAGGCGCCAGGCATGCTCAACGGTGACACTCTGCACCTTGGGCTCGGTGGTGCCCATGCAGCATCAGCAGTGGAGCCCGCGCCTTTGAGGAACTGCCCTGGCTTGCAGCAGCCCCCTGCTGCAGCCAGCCCCACTGCTGACCCCAGCCAAGAGTGGAAAGTGGTGAAGATCAAGCGAGTGCTGGTCTCTCCTGTCAGCCAGCCCAGGAACACAGGTAAGTGCACCTTGCTGCTCCGCTGCCCCGCGCTGCAAGCCCTTCTGTGCTCCCCAGGGCTGGGGAGCTGTGTTTGCTGGTGCTCAGCTCTATCATCACCGGGAGAGCCCAGTTCCAGATGGGGCAGAGCAGGCAGGACCGCTGGGACAGCCCTACACCCCACCCCCTGCTTGGAGGGGCCAAACCACAGGGGCTTTTTAGTTTGAGATGATCTCTGTGGCCTTAAAAATATAGAAGAACATGTGGGTTTCTTGGGAGGGAGGTGGGCAGCCAGCAAGCAGGCTCCCACGCTCTCCAAGACCTCTCTGAACCGCGGGCAGCCACAGTCTGGGCAAGGACTTCCTGGCCCTGGCAGTGGTGGCACAACCCACTCTCCATGTTCTCAGACCTTTCTGGGGCATCCAAGCAGGGCAGGGGAGCAGGGTCTGCTTGCGACCCACTTTCTGGGACCCCACAGCCTCTCATGTAGGGCTAGAACAGCTGCTGCAGCATGTGCACAGCCCCAGCCCCACTCAGGCACCCTTGGGAAATGCTCCCGCAGAATGAGTGCCACCCTTTTCCAAGCATTGGAGCCATTTCTACTCCCCTCTTCCACGACTTTCTATTTTGTTCCTGCTCAGCTGTTATCTCAGATGGCAGATCTTGCCACAGCAGGTACGTCACTGCCTCCCAATGGGAATGAGTTATCGGATGTTATAGCTTACTTTGAACATAGGCAGCCCCCAAGCCCAGGGAGAGTGGGATGGGCAGGAGAGCAGGCGATGTTGTCTTCTGCTGAAGGTGCTGGAAATGAACCTGATTTCCAGAACCTGTCCTTGGAAAATCTGTCCTTTTGGGATGTCTCACATATCAAACATCCTCAAAACCAGCAGCCCATCAGATGAGTGCTTGCTGATGGAAATCTCAGACATGCTCTTTGGATAAATGCTGCTCCAGCAGCTTTGCTGTCAGTACAGTCATTGTGTTTTAGGCCCCGGCAATTAAACCAGACAGATCCAAATACTCTTCCCATTTCTCACCGTTCTCTATTGAGGACAGTAGATGTGCAGCAGGAAAGGTCAGGGCTGTCTGTATCCGGGATCAGCACTTTCCTAGCCCGCGCCACAATCCAGCAGTTCTGCTGCCAGCTTGGAATTTTAAAGTAACTCAACAGGTTTGTTGGAAAGAGTTTGTCTGTCCTGCTTCCTCCTCCTCCAAGTGAGATCACCACCAGCCGCTGCCTGTGTCAGACTTTCCAGAGCTGCTGTGCTGGATGTCGCAGAGGGTCCTGAGCACTGGGAGCAGGACCTGGGCTTTGCTGCACAACCTGCACAGGGCAGGGGGTGGCGAGGAGCCAAGGAGCCAGGCCGGAGCATCCCCAAAGCAGTGCAGACTTGCCAGGCAGGGTCTGCAACCTGAGTGGCTCCCGTGTGCCACTTTGGTCCCTGGCCAGCAGCCCAAGGCCAGGCTGTCTCCTTACAAACATCTGCCCTGACAGCCCGGGCTGTTTGGCACCTCTCGGGGCAGGCTCGGGAGCACGAGGAGCCCAGGGTGCAGACACTGGCTGGGTGATGCAGGAGGCAGGACTGGTTTCTCTGTCTGGTGTGCAAATAAACAGAAGGTTTTGCTCCCTGGGGGCTGCCGAGCCAGCGTCAGTCTACCTCAAAAACCAGAAAAGCACAAAAAAGCAAATGCTGGCAGGAAGAAAGGAAATTAGAAAGGCAAAAAAATAAAGCCAAGAGCTCATCCTGTGGTGAGGACGGGCTCAGGAAGAGCAGGGTGGCGAGGCAGGCGGATCCCACCTGCTGCACTTGCGTGAGAGAGAAATGAAGATCACAGAGTCCTGCTGTCAGGTCCGGTCAGCCACCCTGTGCCACCAGCTCTGTGGCCAGTGTGTTGCAGTGCCCACGGGCACTGTGAATCCAGGTCTCAGCCTCTCCCTGCTCTGCTGCTGGCCCAAAGGCCAGCACATCCTTGTGGAGGATCCTCTGGGAATAACTCATCATCCCCTCTCCTTGCCCCGGGCCCCAGAGCTGAGGTCCTCACCTCACCGGGAGCAGCACCCGCCTTGCAGAGAGGTCTCAGTGCTCTTCCCAGGGAGGTGCACGGGGTGGGTGACATCAGTGCTGGATTTTTACCGCCTCCAACTGTCCCAGCGTCTTAGTCCCTGGGAAGATCATCTGCAGGGGGAGACCCTGCATTCCCACCCATGTCTGAAGGGTCTCCAGCAGTGCCGGGAAGGGGTAGATGCCCCAGGCTGCCCTCACCTCTGTGGAGGGGACTGGCTCGACCCAGCTGTACGGGAACGCAGTGGGGCAGATGCGGTGGGGGAGCGTGGGCAGGGCTGCCCGCACCGCTCGGGGCGTCGTCGGTCCCGTCTGGTCCCGCCCGGTGCCGCCTGCTCTCGGGACGGCCCGGCCGGTGCCTCGCGGGGGCCGGGCGC
>JAWLRI010000843.1:1399110-1427232 GCA_034781795.1 Crypturellus tataupa | reverse complement strand
GCGCATGCGCGGGGCGAGCCCGGGGCGGGGGGCTGCGCACAGGGGGGGGGGGCGGGGACCGGGGGGCGGCGGGGGCTGGCGGAGCGGGAGGCGCCGAGGGGCTGCGGGTGCCCGTGGGGGCGGTGGGGGTGCAGGGGCAGGAAAGGGGGTGCTCAGCCCTGCAGGGGCTGGGGCGCACGGGGGCTCCTCCGGCAAAGGGCAGCCAGGGCCGGTCTGAGCACGGGGGAAGAGGGCTGAGTTGCTGCGATGCGTGAGCGGTGCCTCTGTCCCTGCCCACCCCGCCGTCTCGGCACTGCTGAGCCGGGGGCGAGGTGGGGATCTGCACAGGGCTTTGGCAGGGCTGCATCTCCTGTGCCCCTGCACGTCCCTCCCTGGGGACAGATCTCCTCCCAGCAGGGCTCCTCGTGGCCATGCCATCTCGCACTGGAGACATAAGGTCTGTCCCTCTGGATTGGCAGCCAGTGGGATCTGTTACGGATTGTGCAAGATATTCAAAGGCACCGTTTTGTGCCCATCCCCTCCCCGCTCCGTCCATCCGTCAGGACAAGAAGAGCCAGATGACCTTCTCGCGCAAGGCCATTGCCTCACTGCCCAGGGGACTGGCCAGACGGGGCTGTTACCTGGGCTCTGCAGCCAGGGATCTGTAGGGATCCGCCGGGAGGGAGGAGGGCTGGGATTCCCCTGGCCGGCTGCCACTGGGGGCAGCTGGGTGCCCCTGTACCTGGCCTTGCTCTTGGGACATGCCATGGGCTGGGGCTGCTGCCTACTGCGCTCCCCCGAGGGCTGCACTGGGGCAGCCTGGAGGAGGTGGCTCTGCCCCTGCCTCCTTAACGGAGCTAAGAAGTTAAATTAGACGGGCTGGGGAAGGAGCCGGCTCTGCTCTAGTGGTGGCAGCAGCCTCTCCTTCCCCGAGATGGATATAAGCAGGGCTTCCCCTTGGCATCCTCCGAGGGGAGAAGCTGCTCGTGTCTGGCCAAGACTGGGGCAACCAGCAGCTACGAAAGAGCAAAAATCCCTGGTTCCTTCTGCTTGTGCCCCTGCTTTATGGCTGTTTTTATCTTCCCTCACGTGGGAGATGGGTGCTGCGAGGCTTGGCCGCGGGGCCGGGGCGAGCGCGTGGAGGTGCCGGGTGCCAGGCAGCGGCTGCGTGCAGGCAAACAGCGCCGGGTCCAGCAAAGCCCTTGCAAACTGAGCTCAGCGAAAACTTGCAAGCGAATCGAATTTTATTGCTGTGCCGGATTTTGTCCCTGGCAAAGGCACCATCGAGGAGAGGCCCAGCATGGCGCGGCCTGCCAGGAGGAGGATCGGTTCCCACAGAGCGGCACTCGCCCCTTGTGCGGGGACTTGGGGGCCATAGGGTGGCTGGGGCAAAAACTTGGATCTGGGTAAAGAAGGAATGGAAGCTGGGAGAGAGGCGGAATGTGGTTGTATTTATACCCATGCATTTTAATTGCATCTGTTTCGAGCTAGCCTGTCCATCTGTGCTGCCCTCCTTGTTTTCCTCGCAGTAGATTATTTCGGATGACTCTCGGAGCTGGAGGAAAGAGGGAACTTCAGTGTGTGCGAGTTTGCGCTCATTGCAGAAAATCTTGCACAGCTGTAGCTGAGGCAAAAGGCCAGTTGGCTTCAGTGCCAAAAAACCTGCTTGCATCTCCTTGGTGCCCAAAGCGCTCACCATTAGGGTGAAAACTGAATTCTTTCCAGCGTCACCCATCACCACCCTGAGTGTAATGGAATTTAGGACCACTCCGGTCCTGTCCCCAGGCAAGGTGTTTTGTACCCAGCTGAGCGGCAGAGAGCTGATCCAGGGTGTCCCTACTGCAGGTTGCAATCACAGGATCGCGCCGTAGGTAACTGCGTGGAGCAGGATTCATCCTGGGACTTGGCTTAAGGGCAGCTCTTTCCTCCAGTCTCATCCTGAATGCCGATGGGAAGGAGTCAGGGTGGCTGGTGGAGGCGAGCTCGCCACGGCGGGAGCCCTGCGCCCTTCCCTGGAGCATCTGGGCACATCTGGATGAGCAGCACGGGAGCTGCCAGGGAGAGTGGCAGGCCTGGCCGTGGGAGCTGCGGGACATGCTGGCCGAGCTCGGAAGTGCTCGAGTTTGCCCGCTGCAGAGGCGGGTTTTCTCCTAATTCTGCTTCTTGCCGGAGGATTGCCCAGAGAGGGAGGGGGCATCTGTGCAGCTGCGCTCTGCCCGGGGGAGGACAGGAGGTGCCGTTCAGGCTGTGCCTGACGGACATTTGACGGAAAAGTATTGGCGTGTTGTGGATGACAGCTGCTTTCCTCCCATTGAAGGTGGGCTTGGGGTTTCTCCTGTACTCCTGCCCATGGTGCACCAGCCCTTGGTTCTGCGGGGCCAGCCCTGCCTCCAGAGCCTCCTTCGTTCACCTACCCTGGCCAGCCGCTGTGAGGGGAATCGCAGCCTTTGCACGGCCATACTCCAAACCAGGAGCAGGCTGCACGCGGAGATCCTGGGGCTGAGAATTGGAGTCACGTACCAGCTCTGGAGCCTGAGATTTCACGTGTGCAGTCCCAGCCCACCAGCCCTGCCAGGAGACTCCGTTCAGCACTAGCATTGACGTTCTCTGCATGGGACTTTTTGCCGTCGTGCCTGATGCTAGCAAACACCCAGACTGCAAGGTGACAACCTCCAAAGCACAATTTTCCTTCCCAAAATTGCTGCAGAATTCTCTGATTTTGAGCTTATTTACAATGCATCTGAGCCAAATAGGTTACATATTGGCCTAGGAGACAGTTTTTGCTGGAGTTTCTCATTGCAAACCATCAGCAGGCCTGAAAGAACGTGCGGTGAGACCCTGGCTGTATCAAAAGCAGCAGCTTCAATTGCATCCGTTGGGCTGGTCAGCTCAGAGAGACCTGGGGTCTCTCCCCTTCCTGCAGCTGGGGCCAGATCCTGTCCTGGTCCAGCTGAAGACAATCTCTGGAGGTCGCTGTCAGGGTAGAACTGGCTGCAGGAGGCTCTGATACTTCCTTCACTGTTGTTTGGGGTCCTCTGGTGAGTCCAGCCTTGCTGTATACATTTCAGATGCTCTCCAGCAGCCCTGTGCAAGGGGACCTGTCCTCTACATGGAAACTTGAGCTGGAAGGAATTTTGTTTGCCAGTTGGCTGTGGGGGGAGAGCAACAAACATGCCTTTCATCACCCTCATCATCCTCACCCTGGAGGAGGGCGTTGAACTTGTTGCGGGAAGGTTAACTGACAGCTTGGGAAGAAGCTATTAAGCCTGGCACTTTGGGGATGTTGCGGGAAGTCATTCCTGGGGCAACTGGAAACCCAAGGAGCAAGTGCCTGTGTAAATACATAGACAGAGTGCTATAGGCTCCTCTTTCCTAAGATGTAGAGCTCGGGGAGCTCGCGGTGCTACAGGGTCAGGGCTGGCTGGGGCCAAAGCCGAGTGTGAGCTGTCGGTGCCGAATTCATTGTTCTTGGAAGAAGCTGGGACATTTGGACACGGGCGACGCTTCCTCCCCTAGCTCCAGCGTGGTGGCGAGCCATGAGTGGCCGTGGGAAGGAAGGAAGGAAGGAAGACTGGAAGAACGCAAGAAGAGCAAGTCACTCTTTGGACTTGGACTCTTTCCTAGCCACCTCCTAATGGCCGGAAGCCGACTTCCAGCATTGCGCTAGCCCTGGATGCCCCTGGCCATATATAGTTCTGCTTGAGCCCTTTATCCGTGCCGCTCAGGTTCCCTTCAGCCTTGCGTGCACCCTGGCTCCCTCCTCCCCCACACCTGGATGTTTTGGGCACGTTGCTCTCCATCCTGTCTGGCTGGGGGGAGCCATGTGGCTACGAAGCACCCTGACGCACACTGGCTGCCTGAGGCGGCAGGACAGGGATTAAGGGCTTGTTTGCCACAGCTCCCGCAGACGGGACAGGAGCAAGGGGTGCTGCTAGGGGCCTCGTCTGCTGGCACCAAGGCCGTGTTGTTGAGGGCTGAATACTCTTATGCCAGGTTGAATAGCCTCGTCCTGCCGCTGAAATAGGAGGTGCAGTGAGGTGTTGGGGGGTAGGCAGACCCAGTGTGGGTAACCAGGGCTGTGAGCGCGGGAGTGTGTGCACAGAACATGGAGAGTAATCACGCATAATAGTCTTATTCTCTGTAATTTCCTTTGGGCTGCCAGAGGGTCCAGTGCTCTCCATCTGTGCAATAAAAATCAGATGCTAAGAATGAATATTAGCACCACCACTATTATCATTGCTAGCAATTGCCTTCCCCCGAGCTCGGAGGGAGGAGCTGCGAAACGGCTTGCATAAAATGGACCGAGGGCCCTGGGGGGCTGTCGAACGGCGCCACGTGGGGTACCGGGATGTGAGTCTGCAGGAGGACATTGGAAGCAGATGGCAGGGCCAGGGAGTCCAGGCTGGGGGTCCTGTCTTGTAGATCTCCCCATGCTGAGCAGTTGGCTCGGGAGGGTGGTTGAGGCTGGAGTCGGGACCGTGTGCCCCGACCGTGGTCCTGGGGCTGCAGGCAGTGACTCACAGGTGAAACCTCTGAGCTGGCAGTGGCAGCAGGCTCCGTGCACGCTCCGACACTGACCTGTCAGTCCTGTGCATGAGTCTCACGTGCCCAAACATGCCCGTGGTGCCATCCGGCTGTGTGAGGAAGGCGTTAGCCCCTGGGCCTGGCCAGCTGCTAGTCCAGGCAGGAATTTGCTAGCCAAGAGCTGAGTCTCCCTCAGCAAGAAGATCCCGCCAGGCCCCACAGCTGCTATTAAAAGGCAGTAGCGAGAGAGAGAGGCTCTGAAATGGCCTTGCCGAGAGCTCTGCGTCTTAGGCGGCCTTGGCCTGCAAGCAAGCGTGGATGCGCACAGCGCAGCTCCCCTCTGAGCAGGGGATTCGCAGACAGCTGGAGCCTGTGGCTTCTTTCTCAACAGCTCCTCGGCCCTTTCTCCCCCTCTGTGGAGGGAGAGGCGGCGCGGGGAGCCGGTGACGCTGGCCACCCTCCAGCCCGCCCGGCCTCGCGGCCCAATGGAGGAAGCTGCTTCCCTGCGCTGTGCCGCCGCCAAAGCAAATAGAAGCGTTGTGTTAAACAGAGCCACTTCAGCCCAGGGAGAGCTTGGACGCCGACGCCGCTGCTTCATTTGAGTTCGTTGTTTCCAGCAGAGAGTTTCCATCGGCATTTCTGCCTTCTCTCCCCCTCACCCAGCCAAAATCCTCCCACTACCAGCAGCCCGTCTCCTTCACCTCTCCTGGGTGGGCTGAAAGCTCGGTCCACCCTCCTCTCCTCCTCAGCTGCCTTCCTATATGCAGCCAGTGGCAGAGTCTGTGTGAGGAGGGGGCAAGGCAGGAGAGGAGCTATATCTGGATCTGCTCTGAGATGCAGGGCAGGAATGTGCATCCAGCAGGAGCAGAGCCGCACGGGAAGGGCACAGTGGCTGGGCGCAGTGGCCTGGCTGCGAAGTGCAGGTCGTAGCTTGCCGGCAAGGGGGATGACTAGTCTTGGGAGCTGGCAGCACCTCGTAAATCAGTGCAGGAGGAAGGGCAGCGCTTGCTTTCGCCAGAGTCACCCAGAGGGGTGTTCTTCCCTCTGTGCAGCCAGAAGAGGGTGAGACGATTCCCTAGGCAGAGCACTGCCTTTGGAGGAGCAGCGTTGGGCAGAGCCACCCACGCAGACCTAGAGCAACTCCCTGCGCACGGTGCCGCATGCTGGAGGTGCCCATTGAGCAGGGTGCAGTGGGAGCAGCCCGAGATGTATTGGTTCATACCTAAGAAAGCAGGGCAAGGAAATGTGTCTGTAGGCAGGGACTTGCAACAAGCAGCTGGCTGCGGGTGTTGGGGAAGGCAGCGTGGGTGCTGAGGAAGAGGAGATGCCCAGCTCGGAGCAGCCTTCCTGCTTCACCAAGAGCTCGCTGGAAGGATTTGGCTTAGTCATTCATCCCTTCCTTTTGCTGGTAGGCTGAACCACCGCTTAAAATACCCTGGAAGGCTCCCAAGCGGCACAGAAGGCAAGAAAATGAAAAACATGTGAATCGAAGGGGAGTGGACGCTGGCTGAGCTCGGAGGAACTGGGCTTGGGGCGGGTGGCCCTGGCCACCCACCTCCATGTCCTGCGCCGCAGCCCGGCTGGGGGACAGTCTCTTGCAGACCTGCCGCGGGGCTGTGCAGACCCCTGCCAGGGTGAGGTGCCCAGGGGAGAAGTTGATGACCCTCATGCCCTCATGCAGTCAATCGAGCGAATCTGGGCACTGGCTGTTTCTGCAAGGGGGTCTCAAGCAGCTGGGGCCAGAACAAGAGGAAAGGGGACAACCAGAAACTGCCCTGTTGGTGTCACTCCGCGTCTACGTGGGCAGCAACGCCTGCAGGCCCAGGCAGGCTTCAGGCAGGCTTCACGGCTGCCCTCGGCCCTGCATGCAGCGGGTCGAGTTGCTCAGGCTGTGCTCACAGGAAATTGCTCAGCCAGGGAAATTGTTCCCTAAAATTTCACGTCCTTTTGGATGTGGGAACAAGCTTTTGCTCTGACCTCTTGGCCAGCATTTGCAAAGCCCAGCGGCACCCAGAGGGGCTTACGTGGGGTTTAGCAGGCCCTTGGCTGCCGTTTTTAGCACATTTGTAGGCTCCTAAGGAATGAGCTTGGCACTGTGCTCAGGCGGGCTGATGCACGCTGCTCCTCTAGCGGCGGCTGCCACCTTGTGTTACTTCACCAGCAAGTCCCAGCCTGGCCTGCGCTGGCCACCGGCCTCATCGCGTGGTCCTGTCCACCCATGCAGACAGCCGTGACTCCAGGCTCCTTCTTTCCCTGCTTGGGTGTCGGCAGAGTGGACTGGGATTTGGGGAGGGGGATCTCAGAGGATGGACTTGCTTGCGCTAAATGCAACCTGAGACCTTTTGAAGTCTTCTGATAAATTCCTTTCCCATACGGTCACTGTGTGCGCAGCGCTGAGCACAGCAAAAGAAGCTGCCCCGTGCCCACTGGGTGCCTGCAGCTCTTTCTCCAGACGCTGTCCTGCTGGGGGAGAGCAGCCTGGGGAGGCTGCGGCTGGGTGTCAGGGCTCAGGGATGAGGAAATATGCAAGGAAAGGCTGTAGGGGTTCAGGGATGAGGAAAAATGCGAGGAAAGGCTGTAGGTGCCCACATGGGGCTGGCTGGGGACCCTGCACTGACCCATGCTTTCCCTTCTGTCCAGGTCTCTCCCGGAGTGCCAGCCTATCTGAGAAGGAGCTGAGGGAGGCGAAGGCGCGGAGCCGCCGGATCGCGGCCCAGCTGACCACGGCGCCCAGCGCCAGCTCCAAGGGCGCGCTGCTCTTCCACCGGCGCAAGCAGCGCGTCGACGAGCTCGCCTGGGTGGCTGCCACGGGGACCAGCGTGGGCAATGGTGCCGCACTGAGCCCTACGCCCACCGGAGCACCCCAGGGAGGAAGCATGGAGGGAAGCGGCGGCCCGGCCATGGAGCATGACAGGCTGCAGGTGGAGGTGTCAGCCCATGAGGAGCCACCAGCTGAGCTGCAGCAGGTGCCGCTCAGCGTCTACCTGAAGGAAAACATGGCATCGGCCAATGGCCTGCACGAGCCAGGCCCTCAAGAGACACAAAGCGAGGCCGCGAGGCCCGCGGAGACACCGCTCGCCAGCCCGCCCAGTGCAGTGTCGTCTGCCTGCCCACCCAGCGCCCCCGTCCCCGCAGCGCACACCAACGGCGAGGACGCACACATGGAGCACAGTGTCCCCGCGGCCGACACGACCACGGTCCCCGACACAGAGGGCAAGAAGGCAAACGGCACGCAGGGCAAGCAGTACTACGAGGTGCACCTCACCCTGGCAAAACCCAAGCCGGTGAAGAACAGGACAGCCAGGCCCTTTGTCATCCAGGCATCAGCGGTGAAAAGCCAGCCCTTGGAGCCAGGCCCCGCGCCCAAGCTGCCCCCACCACCCACCTACGCAGAGACCCTGACCAGCCCCCCACCGCTCACCCGCGTGCGGTCACCACCCGCATACTCAGCGCTCTACCCTGTCGGCGAGCAGAAACCTCTCCTGCCACAGGGCAGGAGCCGCAGCCCGGCCCCCCTGCCCAAAACCGGCATCCTGGAGGAGTCTGTTGCACGCAGAGCCGGTAGAAAATCCATGTTCACTTTTGTGGAGAAGCCAAAGCTGGGCCCAAACCCTGATCTGCTGGATTTGGTCCAGAACGCGGACATCAAGAAGAAGCAGAAGGAGCAGGGAGAAGCTGGTGCCGAGGAGGAGCCATTTGCGCTGGGGGCAGAAGCTGCCAACTTCCTCGCTGGCGGCACGACCAGGGGTGGGCAACACCTCCCGCCGGCCGAGGATGCTCCAGCGTGGTCCTCCTGCCTCAAGTCTCCGACCATCCAGCCAAAGCCTCAGATCAAGCCCAGCCACAACCTCACTGAGGCACGAGGGAAGGGAGCTGAGCTCTTTGCCAGGAGGCAGTCAAGGATGGAGAAATTCATCATCGAGGCTCCGTCTCAGCCTGACCTGCTGCGGTCCCCATCGCCCACCATGTCTCTGCCTCCCTCCTGGAAGTATGACACCAACGCTTGTGCGTCGCCTATGATCTCCAGGCACGCCTTTAAGAGTCCCTCAAGGCCCTTCAAAACCCCTCCGGCATCTCTGTATGGTGGGGGCCTGGTAGAGAATGAGGTCTCCCAGAAGGAGCTGGAGATCTCCAAGCACCAGCCCTACCAGCTCCAGTCTTCACTCTTCATCCTGTCCCCATCCAAAGGGCCCCTGAGGTCCATGCCCCGTGAGACGCCTCCACCCAGGCCCACGCTTCCCGATGCCTATCTGGACCCCCAGCAGACCTCCTGCCCCACATCTCCCTTACCTCCATCCCCTGTTTGGCATCGCCCTGTGGGGCTTGGGGCCAGCAGGCCTTCCTCCAGCCCCTTCCCTGCAGCCACTGGGGCTGTGACCCCGACCCACGAGATGCAGCCGGGCCCTGGGACGCAGACAGACGTGCTCCTCTCCTCCCCATGCCACCTGCTGTCACCCAGGGTGAAGGGAGGCTTCCAGGCGCCCAGACCATCCTACTCCACCAGGAACGCGGGGATCGAGCCGCAGGTGTGGAAACCTTCCTTTTACTACAAGTAGCGGTGTCAGAGAGGAGATGTGTTTCAGGCTTCCTCCACTGGCCAAGCCTGCTCTAATTGCTCATGGGTGTGCAAAAAGCCAAACCAACCAAAAAAAAAAAAAGAAAAAGAAAAAAAAAAGTAGCTTGGGGGCTCTCAGGACAGTGCCCGTGTGTGGCCAGACCCTGTCTCGGCAGCGCAGCCGAAGCCTTGGGGAGCACAAGACGGAGCGCTGGTGACCCGCGTAAGCGGAGCCACGTTGGCACCGCATGGGCCTCTGGTAGCAGAGCCGGCCTGGGGGCGGTGCAGCTTGGGGGCGGCAGCCTGGGGACATTCAGCCAGCCCCGGCACATGAACTGGAGCCTGACCAAACCGGCAGGGCCTGCAGTGCTTTCTCTCTTCTCTTACCTGGAGACTTTTCAGAGAATCAGGGCTCTGGCCTGCTCTTTTCTTCACCTGCCTTTCCAGCCCTCTGCCAAGCAGGACTCGACTCTGCCTGCTCCTCTGCAGCCTCTCTGTCCTGTTGGCTTGTAGCGGCCTCTTACCAAAGCCTACCTGGAGGGAACAGGCGGCCTTTCCACCCCACCGTGCCTGCTCCTGTCTCTTCTGCTGCTCTTTAGGGTTTTTGTTTCCTTGTTTGCTTCCATGCCACGGAGGAGTTTAACACCTGCGCAAAGGACAGGCAGAGCCACACTGTGCTGGTCTAGGGATATGGGGACTCCTCGGCCTCTCTGTCCTTCCTAGCACCAGAGGGTCCCTGGTCATGCCAGGCTTGGCCTCCTTTGGGTTCTGGCATCAGGGAGCAGGGCCCGTGATGGGCTCTGTCAAGCCCCAGTTCGTGCGCTTGCCTCTCACCAGCCCTGATTTCAGCAAAGTCCAGGGAGGTGACTGACTGGCAAAACCCGGCAGTGGGACTGATCCTGCCAACTCAGCTGCCAGGGTCTCACCCATTTCCTCTGCCTCAGATCACTTTGCCAGGCCCAAGTCTTGCTGCATAACAGCTCCTGTGACTTTACAAGATGGGGCAGAAATAGAAGAGCTGGTGGTGCTGTAGCTGGTATTTAGTGGGACTGCTTGTCCCAACAAGGGCGAGGAGGACCGTGGGTAGGCGAGCCCTGGGGGCTGGGGACGATGGTGGAGGGCAGAGGCAGCTCCCGTGGGTGACACCTGTGGGGCACGTCCATGGGAGTGGCTCGGAGCCCGCAGGCGGGTTGCCCCAGCCCAGATGTTGGCCTGGGGAGGCTGAGGAGTTTCACGGAGAGCCACAGTGCCCAGCCAGCCCTAATACCAGCGCGAGCAGCTGGGGGAGCTGGATGGGGCAGCGGGGAGCATTTTGCGGCCCCGTCGGTGGCTGGCGCGCGGAACAGGACACTGTGGGTGGCAGCTTGGAGCCACTGCAGCTACCTTGCCCCAGCTTCCCTTTCTGTACTAACAAGCTGCCTTCTGACTTGGCTTTAATTTCTGTTTATTTCTCTTTCCTTTTTCTTAATACACTCAAGCGCACTGTCAAATCTGCCTCTTCTCTTTCCTGCCGGTTTGCAAGGAGATGCTGGATGGCTGTGGGTAGGGGAGGCTGCAGGACTGGGAGCCGGTGGCCCCCGGCTTAAGCTGCCGCCCGCTGCCGGCTGCTGTCCCCCGCGACCCCGCAGCGCTCCGTGGGGCTGGGACACTAACACGCTCTCTGTCCCCTCCAGGAAAAGCGGTTGTCCCTGCCCGCTTCCCCCATATGGACGCCGCGGCCGGTGCGGCGCCAGGGCAGCGCCGACGGCTGGGCCAGCCCGGCCTCGGTCCCCGAGCTGGACGAGGGGGCCCCCGCGTCCCCATCGTGGAGCGAGCGCTCCCCATCCCCACTGCGGCACGACGCTGACCCCACGGCCAGCCGCCAGATGCAAGCCCGGCTCGCCAGGAACATCATCAACGCGGCGCGCAGGAAGAGCTCCTCTCCCAAAGCCGTGGGGCCGGAGGGCTGCCCGCCCTTCGCCCCACTGGCTGGCTCAGGCACCCCCAGCCTGCCGCGCTCCCCGCGGGCACCGGCCAGCGGCACCCCTGCCACCCTCCGCAGTGTCTCCCCTGCCTGCAAAAGCCCCCTGCAATCACCCCGGGCCAACGGTCACCGCATCTCCGCTGGCACCAGCACACTGGGGCTTGGCATGGCTGCTGCCACCAGCCCCATGGCGCCCCGGGCTGTCTGGGCCGATGGCTGCCGGCCGCCTGCCCGGGCGCAGCCCGCTGGTGCCTCCTACTGCCCTGGCCCCCGGACGCCAGGCGGCTGCTCACCAGCCTCCAAGAGCCCCCTGGCCTCACCCAGGGTGGGCGCGCACTCCCCAGCCAAGCGCTACACTTCCCGCTCCCCGACGGACTCGGACGTCTCCCTCGACTCCGAGGACTCAGGGTCCAAGAGCCCTGGGATCCACAGCTTCAACATCTGTCCCCGCGGCTGGAACGGGAGCCTGCGGCTGAAGCAGGGCGTGCTCCCACCGGGGGCCCCCTGCACCTCTTAGACCATGAGCACCCACTTGTCCGCCGAGGTCACCCGCACTGGCGAGGACCTGGCGCTGGCAGTGGCCATGGCCCTGGAGCAGAGGCCAGCAGCTTTGCCAGCTCCTGGCCCTGAGCGGGCGGAGGTGCTGCTGGTCCCTAGTGCATCCCGCATGGCACTTGCTTTCCTGCCCCGGGCGATGACATGCCGCTTCTGTGCCCGCCTGGGAAGTGGCCACAGTGCAAGCTTGCAGCATAAAGCCAGAAATCCCCGAAACCTGCCCTTTCGGCAGCAGCTCCGGCCACAGAGGGAAGGGCCCCGTTCATCTTGTGCCCCAGCCCCAGGGCAGAGCAGGGCTGGTCCTCACCCAGCACCCATAGCCACAAGACTGAGAGCTGGGAGCCTGCAGGAGTTGCGAACTGCATCCCCTTCCCAGAAAGCCCCCAGGACGCATCCCTTGGGAACCAAGGAACACCGCGTGCCCCAGAGTGGTGCAGTCCTGCCCTGCTGCCACATCTGCTCCCTCCGAGCTGCCGTGTGGCTACCAGTTCTGCTGGTCCACAAGGACATCCTGTGCTGTGGAGCTGGTGCTGATAGGGGACATCTCATGTCCCAGGGACCTCATCACCAATGTCCCAACCTTGGGGCTGCGGCTGCCAAAAAGCAGCCGCAAGCGAGGTGAGCATCACAGAGTGGTGCAGGTCGTTGCTGAGAGCTGCAGGCCCTGGGAGGGCTGCTCTGGGCAGCTCCATCCTTGCAGGGACCATTGCACCACTGAAATGAGGATGCAGCCTGTGCTCTGCCTCAGCAGCCAGGGTGAAGAGGAGGCCCTGGGAGCGGGAGCGAGCTGGGGGTGTGCAAAGAAAGCCTATTCCACGTGCTTGCCTCGGCAGAGCCGCCTCCGGCTCCGGCTGCTCCCTGCCTCCTGCGGCGTGCCGGCGGGGTCAGGTGCCTCCTCCTGCCCAGGATCTCATGGCTCCGCTCTATTTTTACTGCCATAACCTTTATGGGCAGTCGCGCAGTCAGCGGGAGAGGCGGCCACTCGGTCAGAGGCCGCCCCACGCAGCTCCCTCCTCTTGCAGCCCCTAGAAGCTGCCGGCCCGCAGGGCTGGGGACAGCTTGTGCGGTCCCAATGCCTGTGTGTTCCCTGCCCTGCCTGTCCCCTCTCACCCTGCCCAGAGTGGCACCCTCTCCCTGCCCGCTCTTCCAAGGGAACAGCCCTACAGGCAGCGTTCCCAGGCAGGGTGAACAACCCAGTCTCCAGCTCATATTGGTTTCATTTCTATTTGGATTTTGCAAGAGGAAAAGTTGCTTTTCTAGTCGATTCCCCAAACCCTCAAAATCTTCACTGCTTTTTTTCTTTCTTTCTTTTTTTTTTTTAATCCTTTCTGTGAAAAGTTTCCCCAGATTATTCCCCTGATGACCAAAGAGAAAGCCCAGGCTATTTATTGTCACATCAAGGGGAGCATTTGCTGGTTACCCCCAACACAGCCCAGGCAGAGAGGCCAGTTCCCATCTCTATCCCTATCCCTATCCCTACCCTCTCCCTATCCCTCGCCCCCCATCTCATGCTCAGCCCAATCCCCCACCCCAGCTGAGGGGACTGAGGGGACCAGTGGGGGGTGCAGCCCTGGGTGCCAGCTGGGAGGAGGTGGCAGGGCCGTGCCTGGGACACAGGACACAGTGCAGGTTGGAGAGGGGTTGCGGGAGGACTCAGTGCAGCAGGTGATGTGCAGAGGGTCCCCAAGGATGGGTTGGGGCCCCCCTGGGGAGCTTGGCTCCCTGCTGGGAGCTGGAGGCAGCAGTGTCAGAGGGAGGCTTGGGTGGTGCCAGCGAGACGAGGAAGTCGGGGCAGATGCAGGAACACGGCAGAGCAGGGGGTGTCCAGAGCATTTTGCCACGTGGAGGGGCACCAGGTTCCTCAGGGCCCTTGGGCAGTCTCAGGATGCCAGGAAGATGCAAGGACACAGCCCAACCCAGACGCAGCAGCCCCCTGCCCAGCAGATGCAAAGCTGGGGGTGCTGGGACATAGCCTAAGTGAGGGGCTGTGTTTGGGCACTGGTGCATTCCTGGCTAGGGCAGCCTGGGGTCCCCCTTCCCTTCCCTCTCTTTCCTGGGACACCTTGAGTGGAGCAAGCAGTGTCATCTGTCTTTCCTTGGGGCACACACTGGCCCTCTCTGCCCCACCAGCACTGCCAACTGCCTTTTGCCACCCAGTTGTATCCCCAGCTCAAATAAAATGCCATTATCCCACCCACCTGGCTCCTTCCTGTCCCTGGGTGCTCCAGGGTGCCTGGCCACCTCCTGCTCCTGCTGTGCCTCTACCACCCTGCTGCCCTGACCTGCTCTCCGGGCTGCTTCAAGTGCCGAGATGCTGGCAGGGCAGCTCAGTCCCCACAGGGGTGACCCTGGGGTGTTCTCGAGGGACTTGGAGGGTGTGTGAACATGTCCGAGTGCTGCCAGGGCCGGCACAGGAACATGGGGCTGGACGAGGTGCAGGTGCACACGGCGCTCGCGCTCTCAGCACCCACCAGGCTTGGTCACGCCAGGGTGACGGCATCCTTGTCCCCAAAAGCTGGCCTTGCTCCGTGAGGGGGTGACGGTATCCCTGTCCCCAAGGGTCGGCCCTGCTCCGCCCCCTTTCTCAGCCAGAAATAACTGCCGTGCCTTGGCACCCGACTGGAGCCCCGCACGGGTCCGGGCGAGAGGCAGGGAGCCTGCGGGCTGCTGCAAAGGGCTCACCGAGCGCTGGTGGCCAAACCAAGCTGCGGCCTCCTCCCCAGAGCTGCGGGAGAGCCGCCGGCACAGAGGGAGTCCGAGTCGTCCCCCAGCCAGGTAGGGGAGGCAACGTGTGGGTGCGTGGGGCTTGGGGACACACTGCGTGGTGGGGGACGTGGGGAGAGGCAGGGTGAGGGAAGGCACTGATTGTCCGTCCCCAGGGCTCAGGGCAGGCAGAGGGGAGGCTGCACTGATGCCTCTAGAGGCTGGTTAATGTTTAATGCAGAAGGATGTGGGCCCTTGTGCCAGGCACTGTGAAACCGCAGTCCAGAGGGACCCCAACCTGAACCAACAGCCACGAAACAACACCCAGAGTCCCCCCACCCTGGGGAGGGGTGGTCGCTGGAGCCTTCCCATTGCCAGCCCCAGCTGGAGAACCCAGCCCAGGGCATTTCCCCATGGTTCTGAATGCAGGACATGCTGTGGGCTCTAACCCCCCATTCCCCAGCGGGACCAGCCTTGTCCCTGGCCTGAGGGACATGAGGGCAGCTAGAAGCTATGGAGCAACCCAGCCCTGCTCCTCAGGAATGCCCGGAGCGTGGAGCCCTGTGAGGGCAGCAGCGCCCACCAGCCCCGGGCATAGCTTGTCCCTTGCTGGGCTCATCAGCCTGGGCACCGTGTACCTTGCAGGGTCGGTGACAGCTCCTGCTCCAGCCAGGGCACAGGCTTAAAATAGCTCCTACTAACTTGGAGCTGCTGGTGTGGGGGCAGCCAGTGCCTCTGCTCGCCTAGGAGGGCTGCAGGGTCTGGGCTTTCCCAGGATCTCAAGGTGGGTCAGGGGTGAGGTGAACAAGTGACAAATGCAAAGACAAATTCCCAGAGCTGAGAGGGACAACCTGGGTACCAGGACGGAAAGCCCAAGCCCAGCCCGTCCCTGCAACACCCGGGCAGTTGACACATCCCTGTGCTGCGGCTGTCACCGCGGGGCTGCCTCTCTCTTCCAGTTGGGCAGGAACTGGGCCTAGGACCAACAGCAGGAACGTGACAGCAGGCGATGACCATCATGAAACCGGAACCAGGAGATGGTAAGGCACACCGGGAATGTCCGCACTTCCCAAGGCAACGTGGGGTGTCATTCCCAATGCCAGATCCAGCTCTGGAGTCCTTGACGCAGGTCCCTAGGATCTCACTGTCTGCATTCTAGGTACCCTCTTGCTTTAGAGCCCCAAGGGACAGTAAATGCTTGTTGAGGGCAAAAGGGGTCAATGCACTAGCCAGGGAGAGGCTGTCTTGAGCCTCTAGACTTGAGATAACTCCCTGGTGATTCCCATACCAAGGAAACACAGTCATGGGCACAGTGTCCATGCAGGTGGGGGTTCAGGGCCAAGCCCTGCAGGATGGACACTCGTCCAAGGGGCTGCTGCAGGCTGAGCCCAGCCAGGGCCAGGGAATACTGCAGTCCCCTCCACCTTGAACTCGGGCATCCTCCATGCTACAAGGGCCTCAGGTCCCGCTATGCTCCCGGCTTGTGTCCCCAGTCCCCCGGCTGGACCTGGGCAAGAAGGTCAGCACACCGCAGGACGTGATGATAGAGGAGCTGTCCCTGCGGACAAACCGCGGTTCCCAACTCTTCCAGCAGAGACAGAGGCGGATGCAGCGCTTCATCTTCGAGTATCCCAGTGGCTACAGGAAGGTGGGTCTCCTTGTCACTCCTGGTACCCCAGCTCCGGGCGCAATGGTGTTTCCCCAGCTTTTACAGCCTTTGCGGGAAAGCACTTCTCTGCAGGGCTTTTGCAGTTGGATGTTCACACTCACATATCATTTATGAAGATGCCTTGTGAAGCCCAGGGGCCCACTGCTGGGTTCAAGGGCTCATGGCCAGGCATAAGGGCTATGTTAGCTTAGTCTGAAACTAAGGGGGAGGAGACAGATAAATGCCACACTCAGGGTGCACAGAAGAGCAAGGTGATGGCTCTCAGCTTCTTGTGCACTCTGCTAACCCCTCTGCTTGCAGCTTTCAGGTGCGGGGGCAGGTGAATTGCACGGTGCGGAAAGAGGCTACGTGGAGGGAGCGGCCAACCAGTGGTCGGTGAGTAGGTAGAGAAGTAGATACTGCCCCAGGCTCGAGTGTAGCTGCCCAAGAGCCACCAAGGGTGCCTCAGGGGCTGCCGATGTCCAACTTCCCCACAGGGCTCTGGGCTTGAATGAGGCCGCCCTGGACAGCTGACAACCTGACAGGCTCTGATAATAGTGTGCACAGCTGCTCCCTTGGGAGCTGCTTCTACTCCTCTAAGCTCTGCTGAGGATGCCAGGTGTGACTGTTTTGCACTCCCTTGCTCAAAGGGAAAGCTTCCTTGCAGCCTACCTTCTCTAGGGAGCCCTGGCTTAGGTAGCAGAGAGGAGCTGCCATGAGTTTTTTTCCCCAGAGACCTATTTACTCTCCCATCTGCAGAGAGGTGATGGTGCTGAGGGACAGCAGAGGTACCATTCTGAGCTCCATGTTGCAGCATCAGCCCGTGGAGGCCCTCCTGAAGTGCCCAAGAAGACAGAAAGAGTCTTGCATATGAGCAAAGTCCTTAACCCAGATGCTCTTGCCCCAGGTAAGTGTTGTCCACACCACAAAGCCAGAAGGATCCTGGTGTTCAGGGGTACAAGCTGGGAGATGGGCAAGGCACTATGATATGTTCCTCTAACACATGAGTGTAAGGCCTGTGGAGGAAGAGTCTTTTTCAAAAAGAAAGAGGGGAGGAAAAAAAAAGCAAAAAGAAAAAAAGCTAAAAGAAAATTCTGAAAGGGTTCTTGGGTTTTTCAGGTTATCGTTAAAAAATATCAATGTGGGGATCAACATATAAACAATATATATCTATAAATGTATATACAGCTGTATTAATAGAGAAACATATCCTTGCATCTAGAAGTACGTTTCCTTCTGCAGCAGAAGGCTGTGCAAAGGCAGGACTGTTCCCCAACCCACCTGTCTCTACACTGAGGGGACCACCAGCCCTGGAGCACATTGCCACAGCCTGTCTGCTGCTGAAGCAACCAATGCTCTCTCTCCCCAAACGCAGGCTACTCTGCCCCCCTCAAGGAAGTCCCCCCTGAGAAGTTTAATGTCACTGCCATCCCCAAGGGCTACCGCTCCCCATGGCAGGAATTCCTCAACGAGAAGGACTACTCTGCAGACAGTGAGAACTACCTGCTTATGAAACCCACTCACGTGGACTACAGAAGCTTCAACAGGTAACACCGTTTGGTGGGGGTCACACACCAGCCAGTGCAGCCTCTGCTTTAGCCTCTGCAGCGCTGGGGCAAGGTGGTGGAGGGTTCTTGTGCAGCACAGGCATGGGACAAGACATGTGGATCCCACTCTGGGAGAGCTGCACTAATCCTGCTCTACCTTCCTCCTTGGGACTCCTGAGACAGTGAAACCACAAGGATGAACAGCACATGGTAGGAAGGAGGCAGCGGCGGGGAACATAATAAATAGTCTATGCTCCTAGTACGTGTCAAAGGAGCTGTGTAAACAAAGAGGGATTAGGTCAAGCTTTTCCTGTTGAGAAAAGGCAGAGAAAATATTAAAATCCTGTCTAGTTTCCCACTGGAGTTTTCTAATGGGAAATAGCACTGTTCCCACTTGAGACTGTCTGCCACAGTGGTGGATTTCTGTGGACAGTAACTTTACTGAAGCCTCATCGTGCTTGAATGCAAATCACAGAGCATCATTGCTCTGCTTGGAAAGCTTGGCAGAAGGGCACTGTGGGGGAACTAGCAACCCTACCACACTGAAAACACAGCCCTGTGCCAGACCAAAGGGCAGGTATTGGTCTGAGGCAGAGCTGAGGCAATGTTGCCCATTTCCATTTGCTGCTCTCTGATCTTCTCAGGCTCTTCTCAGCCTGCTGGAGCTTAAGCCTAGAGCCTGGCAAGTTGCACGCTTGTGTTTCCTCTCTTCCGTACCCTCTCCAGGGAGGCATTCTTCCCCATGCATCTCTGTACTGAAAGGCTGACCGTGCTTTATGCAGTACTGGAGGAGGAAGGAGAGAGGGAAGAGACGAAGGTTAACAGAAGGGGTAAGAACTGAGAGAGCAGCCCAAAGGAAGCAGTCCGAAGCCCAATTGACTGAGGGAAAGCTTGGAGAAGCAAAATGGCTGTAGTAGTTTCCTCAGTATCTCCTTCCAGGTTTCTCAATCATCTGAAAAGTCTCCTAGTGCAGCAACATCAGAGGTGTTCTTGAAGGAGAGCTAGAAGCTGCTGCAGATACTTGGTTCTTTTTTTTCGACATTTAACCATGTTCCTGCCTCCATGTTTATTCATGGATGGGGATTGAAGCAAGGGCATGTTTCTGAATAATGCTTTGCCCTGTACCATTTCTCCCCTCTCACACGCTGCCTTTCTATTTAAAGTCTTGAACTGTTATTTAATACAGATGGATACTAATTTAACACCAAGCCTCTTGCCACCTCCTCTAATTCTTCACTGAGGTATAAAGAAGCAGAGAGGCAATCTACTTTTAACTGTGTTTTTCATGATCTTCCAAGCTGTTGGCTTTCAAATCTCTTCTCAGTTCATCACATACCAAATGCAGGGGAAAAAAAATGCTTTTCGGATCAAATTGGCTAGTGAGAAGCCAGCAGTCTTGCCTATAGCAAGGTGAATCTCAGCACAGTTCATGTTTGTCACAGGCCAAGGGAAAGATTACCTCATCACCACAACATTAAAGCAGACTGATTTATTCCCCACCAAAAATCAGGAAAAGGTATCCAGCTAGCTTGCTAAGGTGTGCTGCCTTGAGAGATAAGTGAAAACACTGCTTTGACTCTGCATTTTTCCAGAGTGGGAGTGAATATCTGGAATAATTCTCTCCCATTTTACCTTTTCCCTCCTCATTTCTCCCTAGGATGCTGTTGCAAAACAGTGCCATGTTATTCATGTCAGAACAATGCTTCCCAAAGCAAACATTCTCAGTTATGCCTCATTGCTAGATCAGCCTATGTGCACTACTCCAAAACCACCATTTCCTGGCTCTTTGGGGGCTTGGTGCTCTATTCCTCGGTCCCTTTTCACTTTGTTCCAGAAAGGGATGACGGCTCTTGCCCCCACGCTGCTCCTCCCATTAGTCATAGTTCAAAAGAAGCTGTCTCAAAATGCGGACTGGAGTGAGGGCCAAGAGCAAGACATTTGCCTGAACACGTGCTAGAGCAATCAGGAGGCAGCACTTGCATAGCCTCAGTCCTTAGCTGAGCGCGTAACTGCAGACAAGTCCCTTTTTAAAGATCAGCTTGTCCCTGTCACTTGCTCTCCTAATAGGATCCTTTCCACATACAGTACATCTCTATGGCTGCTGATAGAGCCCATCAAAGCAGAAACTGTGGCTTCCCCTCTCCCCAGCATGGCCACTAAAACTTGTGCACTGCAAAACACTATGCAAACCCCTCCAGAGCTTCAATGGAGGTTTGCTCTATATCACAGAATATCTTGCTAAGCTAACAGGCATTAAAATGGCATCTTAGGTAGGAAGAAAAGGTCTGTCATTTGCTGCAGGTCTTGTCATGTTGCTATCAGACTCCTAAGGAGCTAAAAAGTCCTGATCTGCTTTTCCTGTCCCTCACCATTACTAACACACAGAACCTCTCTCTGTGATGAGCTAAGTCTGCCTTTTCTCATGATGCAGGACTCCCACGCCGTTTGACAGAGCACAGGTCAGCGACACCTTCACTCTGCCTGTGATGGAGTTTGATAACCTGAGCACTCTGGAGCTGCTTTCCCACAGACCCAACTTCAACAGAGCACCACAAGGTTGGGTGCGAATTCTACCAGAGAGCGAAGAGCTGTAATACCCTCCTTCCCCATTGCTGCAGATGCTTTTCCTGCTAGACTCGAACATACTTCGCACAGTAGGGCAGAAGGGAGTAAATACTCATGCCTATGCACTTCATTAAAGCTAAGCTAGTGGTCTCAGGTTGTCATCCTTTTCCAAAGGATTTGAACAAGCTCAAGTTTGGGACCATTTTGAATCCCTCTCATACCAGCCATTATATCAAGAGCATTTAGCACTAGCCTAACCAGCCAAGTTCTCAATTCTAACGCCAGGTCCCTGTAAGCTCCTGTAACCATCCCTGTGCAAAATATCCTGTACAGCCTGTCCTCTCCCCTACGTCGTGGAAAACGGCAGAAACACCAGCTGTAACACCCAGTTGTCTTGCTGCTTCTTCACTGACACACGATACCAGCTTCAACAGGTGGTGCCTTTGCAGAGAAATTCCATCTCAAGGACAGCTCTACATCTGTCATTCTGGTGAGAGGAGGCGATAATTGAAGAACTTTTGCAAAACAAGTTACTAGCAGCTTTGGCATGTTAAATGCCGTTACCTTGGGCTTGGTTGAAAAACAAATGCTGAACTAGGGATTTGCCAGTTTACCGACGTGCATAGAGCACAGCCTGGATGTATGGGATGGGAACAACATCGTGATTTGCAAACTTGTGCCACAAGCTGCTGGCAAGCACTTTACAGTTGTCCTTTTCCCTTTCCTGCCTGCATGCCTTGCTTGAATGTTTAAGTATTTGGTTAAGTAATGCTGTATTTGCTTTCCACATTTGTTTAAGTAATGCCGTTGGTCAATAAGGATCAGGCCCCGTCTGCAGCAGATGCACAGCACAAATGCACGAGTTTGGGGAGTCTGCAAGATTCTGCAGGTGTCGGGATATATCAGTTATTAAAGAATAAGTGGGAAGGAAAAACAGCTCAGTCGTGTCCCTACAGCAAGAACGGACTTCTCCACACCTGCAAAACTTGGCACGGAGGCTTGCACTGCACAGACTTTTTCATCAGTGACATGCAACAGGATGCACAGTAATGACAGCATAGACGACAGTTACCAGGATATTTGTCAAATCCTTCTTACAGCTAACAGAAATCTCTAAGTTAATTATATAGTCTCTACATTTATTTGATTGCTTTTGTCAGATCCTTAATGTTACTCTTATTGAATCTTACAAAACCAAGGGAACGTTTATTTTAATCGAGATAAAAGTACTGTTGTTTTCTACCACTATAGGTAAAGCAGGCATGTAAGGTTTGTATGCCGGTTGGTGAAAATGCACTTAACAGCAGCCTTAATTGTACAATGTATTTCTAGTATAATAAATCCCACACAGGAATTCTGCTGTAACAACTCATCACTTGGAAAAAAGTTTTCATTTCTTCCTTCCGGGAGAAACACAAGAGGACAAACTAACAGAGAAAAATAGAGAGGTCTGCTCCGTAAGTATTAAAAACTTATAATACCCAAATATTGTCCAGTTCCAAACCCATCTCTCTCTGTATCCATCAGCAGAAGAATGTGTGTACCTCTAGGTTGGGAAAAAAATAAACTAACCATAATGTAAAGCTTGCCTGACTTTGAGATCTGTCTAACCAGGGCTCATGGTCACCGACTGAAGAGAGTCAAGTCCAGGGCAAAGGCAAATAAGGCAGCTGTCCCTTCCAAATCCATAAGCAAGGCCCCAGTCTACTCTCTAACACCACCCGGGATGGTCTCTTACCAACAAAACTAGTTACCTCTGCCCATTTTTTTCCCCAGAGAAGGCAGCCTCATGTGCCAGCTGTGCCCCTGGTGCCTTGTATGTTCCTATTACCACAAATGTTTTTAAGGCTACCATTCCTATTCTTCTTGGTAGCATCTGGCTTGCCAAAAGAAGAAAATGTCTCCCACACTCTGAGGATGAAATAAAGTCTCTTTCTACCTAGGGCAAAACTGTCTCTAAACTTTTCACCAGTCCTGATTGTTACTTGCTCTTGGGTGACAGCCAGGGTCTTGTGTTCACTGCGACCAGGGGGATGGAAATGCAGGAATGGGTAGTGGCAGTGAAGTCAGCTCCTAGGGCTCTCTCCTGCTGCCGCAGTCTACAGTTAGGAGAGACAGGGAGGCAAATTACTGCTAGGAGCCATGACCCAGCCACAGCTGCGAGCACATGCACTTCAACACCTCCTTCAGAAGCAACATTTTGGGGCTTTCTCTGACTCCTCCATAGGCAAATCTGTCATTTCTCAGCTTGGGCCCACTCAGCTCAGCTCTGGATTTCCTGCAAGTTGCAAAATGGGGAGGAATTGATGGTACCTGTGTCCCTGACCTGCTGTGTCTGGAGGGAGCCATTTCCCTTTCCAGTGTCTCCATTCCCCTTCCTGACGAACGGAACCGAAGGTGTCTACATCTTTTGCACGTGCACCCAGCGCTCAGTGTGGGGAGAGCAAAGCAATAGCTCAGCGAGGTGCTTCCTACCTCTGAGGAAAGCGGAGGAGAAACCTCCCACTGGAACACTACTGCAATCCAAGCGAGCGCTTCCTGAACACATGCAGCTTCCAGTTGCACAGCCCATGAAAATGCTCAAGACACAAATCTCAAATATTTGGAATATTAACATCTATCAGTTTCACACGTTCTTTAAAGCAGCATATTTCTTGCATGACTGATCCTGCCATATGGTAACATTAGCCTGTACCATCACCATCTGGCTCAGCTTTAATTTTATCAAAAGCATTTTGGCAGAAGGTAGCATCGTTCCTTTTCCACCCCGCCTCTCCTCCCGCCAAAACCTGTATGATTTCTCCCCAAACGAACCCATTTCTTCAGTCCTGTGTAAGGAGGTTGTCTGCATACTCTGTCTAGGAATTGCTCTTAGATTCCAAATGCTTTTCATTTCAGAAGCAGAGCTAACATCCAGCAGGAAGTGAACTGTCAAATTTCTTTCCCAAGGGAATCTTTGTTGTTCCCCAGTGCTAAGCCAAGACAGAAATAATTAGTTATGAATCCACCATGCCAAAGCTTGCCCTTATCCTCTCCTTTCCCCCAAAACGCTGCTCTGCGAATGCATACAGCTTCACTTACATGCTTGGTATCTTGTAACTCTGCCACTAAGACGCTTTTCTCCAAGCTCCTATTGACACACAGAAGACCCCACTCCTTTATGGATTAACACAGCGAGCGATTGAGGCTTTTCCAGCCTGGGGTCTAACTCCACCTTTCAGCTCCATATGCTTCACAAGGAGCTGCAAGAAACCCTTCCATAGGCACACGTGAGACACCTGCCCCAAAGTACAGATCTTGGTGAACTTTGCAGACTTCTTGGTTTTGTCAATAGGGTGCACCCTATGCTCATTCAAAAAAAAAAAAAAAAAAACCCTAATCAACTCTGAGTTTTAATTTCCAGTGTATGTCTTCATTCTTGAAGTACAAAACAAAGAAAATCACATCTCTTTACCTGCCCCCTCTCCTTTATCCATGCCTATGAATATTTTTATCATGTCCGCTCTTATGTTCCCTTTTTAAAGTAGAGCTCATCTTAATTTTCCAAGTCTTCCCTCTAAAACTTTAACATCCTTTTTGAAGGAAACCTGGGATCCTGCATCCTCCGGAGAGTGCCACAATACTTATAGCAGTAGCAGATGCAGAAATGCCAGTCGTACAACCCACTGTGTGGTCTGTCATCCCATGCTGGCTCCATGCAAAGCAGGCCATGCTGCACCAGTGCAGTGACAAGCAGGCTCAAGGCCTTCAACTGTGTCTGCTGCCTTTGTCCCGCCACCGCGGATCTGCTTCATTATTGAACACCCCGACACATAACACCACGCACCACACAGACAAGGATTCAATTAAAATACAGTTGAAAGAGGAGGAGGACCTGTCTGCAAACAGCAGGTCATAATGAACAACGGTTCTCAAGTCTTCTGTAGCAGCCTGCTAGCAAGACCTGAAATTCTGAACACTTAAATAGCACAATTCAATTTCAAAAAGAAAAGCTAAATCCAGCAACCTAAGTCTTGTAACGGCAATAGAGGGACATGAATGTCGATTTGTCTGCAGATTAGCAAGAAAGCGACACTCTTCAAACATCATCAGAACAACAACCACCACAACAAATTTTACTAATATTTGCAGTTTATTTTTTCAATACAAGTGCAGCATTTCTGTGTGCAACTCAGAAAGGTTACCACAAGAGGGAACCAGCGATGCATTTTTGCTTCTTTAGTATTCAAAACTAAATTAAAGAAAAAGAGAGAGATAGAGACTATAAGCAAAAGCTGACAGATGTGACAAAGCAATAATTATGGTGCAATAAATAACTTTTTCAGAGAACTGAAGTTGACAGTAACTGGTTTGGACTGTGGATTCTGCTTTCAGAACACTGCAGAATTCAGAATTTATTAAAAATGAAAAACAAACTTAAATGCAGCAGAACAAATCTAGCTATCATGAAACATAAAATGCAAGTGGACAGTTTCTTTGTCCGTTGTATTAATGCCTGTCTGTCATGACAGTACCCACTGGCCAACAGCTAATACTTCAGAACATACGATCCTTCTAACCGATAAAAATGAATTGGTAAATTATTGATTTCCAATGCTGATCTGAAGCGGAACCTGTAGTAAAACTGCATATATACTTAGCCTGAATTTATAACAACCTTTTTTATTTATGTATTTTTTCTCAACAGAAATTAAGTACTTGACTGAAATAACTTTACAAAGTTCTTTTTTAAAAGACACGAATGAAGAGAGAAATATCAGATTAAGTTCTGGACTAATTAATCTGGACTAATGGGGGATGAAAAGAAAATATTTCCACTATCTCTGTAAAATAACATTGGTGCTGAAACACACCATGAAAAAAATGGGCATTTTCTCTAATTTAGGAACACTTGGACACTCACAAAAAAAAATCTAGAAAGCTGCTTGCTGTCAGGGTGTAGTGCGGTCAGTACATCGTGTGCATCCAAGACTTCTGAAAGGGAAGCTTCTAGCCAGGAATATCTGGGCAGACTTTTGGGGGGTTCCTACAACAGCTTTCACCATCCCTGCTCCTGCTGCAGATGTACTGATGTTGCACTGATGTTGTAAATTAAATAGTGCTTTTTAGCCCTCCCAGTGACACTACAGCTATTGAGGAGCAAAGTCACTGAGCTCTGCAGAAACGTGTGTGAGAAGGCTGCAGCATGACAACAACTTCAGGTATTAACAGAGAAGGTAAGAAGAGCCTCCAAAAGTAAAACCTGCAGAAGAAGTCCACAGCAGTAGGAGTGAGGCTGGGAAAGCTGGGAAGAGAAATGTAACCTTCTCTCGCACAGCAAGATAGTGTTCTGGTTTTGAGAGAAGCTCCTTCATGAGCTCTAACCATCCACCGCAGCATCTCAGTACCCACATGGACACTCCTGGGTAGCGCGTTTCTTTCCCTTGGTAATTCCACGAGAGCAGAGCAAGTTCTGCCTGGTTTAACTTCATCTTGAAATAGTTTTGTGGTCTCTACATTGCAGAGTTTGACAGCGGTTGCTTTGGTGTGGTTTTCTACGAGACAGATTACATTGGCTTGGAGACCGCCAAAAAATTCCTGATGGGAATTTTGGAATGGGAGGTCAGCATACCTCAGACGCACATCTCAATGGAAGTTGTGTGCATCACACCCTTCGTGTCCCCTTCCAGAAGAAAGCTACATCTTCATCAGGTCTAAGGAAGAGAGCCATGGGGAAGAAGGTCTGAAAATAGCAACTTGCAGAATTTCTTCAGGCTCTTTAAGGAGAAAAGAGATGAGCACTTGGACTCCACTGTTCTTCTCATGGTGCTGCTTCCCATGGGACCCTTGGCAAATAATCTCATCTCTTGCATCTCCCATCTGTGACAGGAGGATGAAGCACACATGGGAAGACTCGAAGTGGTCAGACTTGTATACTACAGTCTTGGATAGCAGAGGAAAGCCTCTCTACACAAATCAAAATGTTGGTGCCTGAGACAGAAGTTTCAGCACTGGTGCAATTTGTCAGCATCTCATACTTGTTCCCACACAAAAATGAATCATCAGAGAACACAGATTTATCAAGCCATATCATTGTGTTATGGCAAAAATCACCATTACTGACTGCAAGCAAGCAGCGGGATCCCAGCTGGACAAGACTGGAGAACTATACAACATATTTTAATACACAGGAACATATAGGAAATATCCCTGACAATACAAATCCAGGGCTGGAGGTTTTCTAAACTGGGCTGGAACCCTGTTGCTGTGACCCTCCTGTTACAACTTCCCTACCAAGTAGCACCTTGTGCCAGAAGTAAATCCTTTGCTGCTGGCACCATAGGGTTTATGACCCACAATCAAAGATTTGTTCCAACGCGATAGAGTCAGTATACCTATATGGAAGAGTCAATTTAATACAGCACTTGAATAGTAAAATGACACTTCTGATCTTTGGAGTGTTTTACAACCCACACATTGGAGGCAGTTAACAAGTAATGAAGAATAAGAATTAATTAATTCTAACCGTACTGCTGGGAGATATATAGACAAACATTAATTTCCTGAATGAAATGGAGCAACTGAAGTGGTGTGATATATCCAAGGCCATGGTGGGTATCTGTGATAGAGCCAAAATTAGAATGCAAAACCTTTGATTTTGGAGCTTAGTCCTCATCTCCCCAAAAGAATATAGTTTTCAAAACTGTTTTTCTACAGTCTTGGTTTGCCCTCGGTTGTTCTTTCAGTACCTTGCAAGAATGTCCAGTTATACAGGTCGGTCCCTGGTAGGCCCATATATATGTGCTTGTGTGTGTGTTTGCAGCAAGATATTTTAAGGAAGCGCGTGGTACCCAATATCTAAAGTAACACGTGTAGATGTGTCATTGCAGGGCTCTGCCTGAGCCAGTTACCTCTGGCTCAAGCCGTGCAATTCCAAGGTGGCTGCTGCTGTGCAGCCACTCCATTAGGAAATGGAGCTATATTTTACTTAACCTCCCATCAGCTTCACTGACAGGCATTTTTTATGGCATCATCAGGCAGGAAAAGCCATCTAGAGATGGAAACCTTCTCAGTCTGCGGCCTAAGTAGCTGATATCGGTCCACACTTTCTCTCTGTAGAATTAAATTACCACATTGATTGATATGTCCACGTCACCACCTCCTCTCATGAAAATTCCTAAACATTCTTAATTTGCTTCTGCATTTCTACAATTTTGAAAAAATTATGTTGGAACCAAACCCAAAAAGATGTACCCAGCACACCTCTGGTGATACCTGTGTGTGTCCAGGGAAACTCTCTGGGGAGTCCCCAGATAAAACCCAGAAGAAAACTAAATGTAAATGTCAGTGTTTGCTTTCTCTGGCTTAAATTCTGTACAGACAAGGAATTTGCTTTTCTTGCAATTAATGTGCAATGTGTTCAGATTCTAATCATCTTTCCTCCTTTTTGTTCTTTTTTTTTTTTGTTTTAAACCAGTCCTGAACTTCCTATTTGAACGCAATCATGTGAAATGCAGGCGAGCTTTACATCCCTTTGTACTTACACAAATAAAGTGTTCAGCATTTTGCAGACAGCCTGTCTCATATATCGGGGATTTTAGCTATTTACACAAGTGCCTTCAAAAAGCCTGGTTGGTCTCTAGGTAGGATCAGTACAAAAATTAACGCTAGAAAAATGTCACGGTCCATGTACATTCCTTTAATTGTAGTGCCCATTAGCTCAGCAACCTGCTATGGCGTTTTAATTGGGAAAAGCACATCTGCAAAGCCTTGTTATTACTATTTATTCTTTAAGTAGCAAAGACGCGTTCAGCTCCAGTTGTGTTTTCTGCTGTTTTGCACATCAGGGGACCACCGAGCGGCCTCGCAGAGCGCACAGGGCCCCCCGCACTCTGCTTCACTCTTTGCACCGTTTGCACCATCCCGCACTGCCGCGGCTCCCCCGGGGACCGGGGCGACGGAACCACCCCCCGAAGGCATTAAAGACTTCAAAGATCAAACACGGGGCGGCTTTAATATAGTTATTAATACGGGGTGGGGTGCGGGGCGCCCCGAGAAGCACCTGGCCCGCTGGCTCTCAGCCGACCAGCCCCCCGGGCTCCCC